>BLKR01001237.1:0-318941 GCA_011170035.1 Teleogryllus occipitalis
TTTATTAAGATAGCCGGCTTTCGACGGCTTTGCCGTCATCGTCAGTCTACAAGATACAGAAAGATATAACAATATTATAAACAAATACACAATAAGATAGAAAATTAAACTACAATTAATGGATACATTTAAAGTTTTTAGTTACAGATAGCAGATAAAATTCCAAAACAAAAGAAATGCAACGGGAGGATTAGTAGCAGTTCAAATTGAACATTAAAAGACTCTTCTTCTCGAACAGGCCGTCGCTGACGAATCGCGGTGCGTCCGCAGCCGCGGGCCGGGAGCTCCCTATTCCGGGAAAGTCGCCATCTGCGGATCCCCGCCGCGCGCACTTTCCTACGCACTCGTGCGTGGGACTACGCGCTCCGCCGCGGCGCCGAATGAATATTCAGCCTCCTAAACGGAAACTTCTCGGAACGGCGCGTCTCGCCACCGCCCCGCCCACGTCGCCAACCCCACTCCCTCTGCCCCGCCGCCCACCTACCGCTACCGAGGGGTTTGCTCGCCTGAGCGGGCAGCAATCGACTGCAATCTGGATTTTCTGAGCAAGCGCAGATGCATCACAAAAGCGATGCGAAATTTGAACTGCGCATGAGCAGAAGATCGATAGTGCTTTCGATTGTTTTAATGTTTGAGAGTGCGAAAACTCCCGTCTGTCTCTGTTCCTTCAAACACTTCATTCTCACTACGTACGCTACAACCACCACGGCCTCAGCTGCTGCAAGCACTACTCAACACCTCTACGCGCCACCCCCTTTGAGATCTCTATTTCTCTTCTCCTCCCCATGCATACATTATGCATGCGGTTCCACCACCTCCGACTTCGCCTGCTCACTAACCCCTAAATAACCTAGACTCTCACACTTTCTTGCCCTGTACACTGTCATCACCGTCGATCTCTTTGTCATAAGGTCGCCATTCTCAGAATTCACATAATTATGAACTTGTAAAGGAAAACAACTCAACTATTTTATTGTGTTATCAATCTCAGTTCCTTTTTAACCTCTTCAGATGCCATTGCTCAATCCATGTCTATCTAATCTCGTCCACTCATCCCCTCCCGTTTCCTCCTCCTCCTCCTCCTCCTCTAGTACATCCCTTCTCATTGGTATCCTCAACTACGCCTCGTTCCTCCTGCTCTTTGCTCCTGACGGCGGCAGGATTTTCGACACTAGCTTTTCAGCTAGGTCGAATTCAGTCGCTGTCTGGAGGAGAATTCTAGCGGCCGGCTGCTCTGATCGGTAGTTTTCCGTGGTTTCTGCGATCAACGCCAGGCGAATGCCGGAGTAGTACCCTACCAAATGGGCCGCGGACCTTGCGCGATATTTCCTTCCTCTTCCTTGTCCTTTCCTCTCCCCTTACACACACACTTACAGTAACATACACTACACTACCACATATTCCGGGAGACCGGTCGGGAGCTTAGAGCTTGTCCCGTCTGTGGCGGTGTCCCGCTGGTGGGAGAGTCCTGGTTAGGGGAAACCTCACTAGCCGACGGTAGGTCGGCGCCGGATCTCGCCATCCAGCGCGGGAAGATCTCCCGAGAAAAAACATGCCCTACACTAACGGGACTAACGACCTAAGCAGTTGTCGCGCCCGGAAACACGAAAAAACCAATCAACCAATCGAAAAGCCTGCTCTTTGCCTCATCCCCCGCGCGCAGAGCCGCCGTCGCGATGCGCGCTGCGTCGCGCAGATTGCGGCGCGTGCGACCACTGCAAGGCAAAGCGAGGCCTCTCTGCGCGCGCGCGCGGCGCCTGCGCCTTCACCCCAGCGCTCGCCCGCCCGCCTGCCTGCCTTTTCCTGTAAACGCCGGGCAATTACAGCGATAAGCATCGCGCGCGCGCGGGCGCTGGCGGCGGCGGACGTCACCGGGAGCGGAGGGGAGCGCCGAGATTTAGAGCGCTCTCCTCGGGAGACGCGCGCGGCGCCGCGACGCGTCGCGACGGCGACGGGGAAGGGGACGGGGACGGGGACGCGCCGATTCAGGGACGCGCTGGCTGGCAGGGAGCGGACGAGGACAGCGACTGAGAGCGCTGAAGATGGTTGGTGAAGACGGGGACGATAAGGACGGCGGAATGTTGGGAAAACAGGGACTGTATGAGAGCGAGGACGGTATGGAGAGGACGATATGGCGGGGATGGTAAGGCGGGGACGGTAAGGCGGGGACGGCAAGGCGGGGACGGTAAGGCGGGGTCAGCATTTGCGCGGTAGGGGGAGAGGGGGCGGGGACAGCGTAGGGAATCGGGGTGACGAGGGGGGTGGCAGTGTGGTGCACTAAGGGGGGTGAGGGGCGGTGGTGGTGGTAGAGACGGTGGACGCAGCGGTAACGGAAGGAACAGAGGTGGGAGGGGGCAGCGGGGAGGTGGGGCTGTTTGCTCTGGAGGTGATGTGAGAAAGGAACTATGAAGACGGAGATGGAGGCGGTGGTGGCAGTGGTGGCGACGAAACTTCTGCAGAGTGCTCAAAGGCACGAACACTCAAGAGAGTCCGCGTTGGTGACAGTGGAAGTGTCCGAGGCGGAACGCGCGCCGGAGGCAGGAAATGGGAGGTGGCAATGCCGGTTTATAAACAGGTGTTTTTCAACGACGGGAATGAGGACAGCAAGCGAATATGACTGTGGAAAATTACTTGATGACTTGAGGAGCGGGGGAAATTCTCTGCGAAATCTTATCATTAATGGAGGTAAAAAGTATGACTGTGGAAAATTACTTGATGACTTGAGGAGCGGGGGAAATTCTCTGCGAAATCTTATCATTAATGGAGGTAAAAAGTTACCACTTAGATTTTATTTGCGATCTGAATCAGCGCTTTCGTTATCTAACATGTATCAATTCTACTTATAAATTCAATTGACCTTTTTATGAAAATCGAGCGGAAAATGAAGACGAAGAGAAAGAAAACAAAGGAGGAACGAGCCAGTCGATCCATCACGACAGTCCATCACAAATTTCTGTAAAACCTCTTCAAATATTGATTCTGAAACAGAGAGAAAAAGAGCTGATATTGACAATTCATAATATAAGTGATTAGTCAGAATTAACGAATGATCGTGAGTCTTAGGGTCTGAGGAGATGTGTCCGTAACAACTCTTTAAGACTGAGAACGTAAATGTAAAGACGTGATATATCGCCATTATCACATACAACCTATTACTGATATTTTAAAGTTTTTAAACAAAAGAAATGCTACGGAATGAAATAGAAAATTAAATTAATTGGAAAACGTGGAAACGTAAAATATACATAATAGCCAAGCATAAATATCAGGCCGACATCAACAAATTAAACATCTAAATGTCTTAAGAACACCATCCATCATAATTGGTGAAAGAAGTTAATAAATGTTATGGTATCTAAATATACTAGAGTAAACTCAGAATACACTATTTTATTGAATACTGCTTTCTTAAATACCCAAAAAACCCGACATATTGAAATATTCGAAAAAATTACTGACATCAATACAATGAATTACGAGTAATAAAAATCCCGACCGCATCTTAACCACACCTTCATGTGAGGCGATGGCAGCCGCGAAAACTTCGGGGAGGGGGAGGCTGATATTTATATACTAATGATTGAGAACTTACAGGGTACACTATTTTACCGCATTCCTCTTCATTAAAAACGATTTTTTTCTGTGAATTACAATACAGGCAAAATAAATATTTCACATTCAAGTTCGGAAATCGTTAAAGTCAAGTGACCTTTCAATAATAACTGAGAAGAAAATTATCCAACACTTCATCACGAATTATTGGAAAACCTATCCAAATATATTTCAGTATTTGATTTCAGCGTACCGATGCATTTTGGTAGGGTTTTTCTGTAAATTACAATACAGGCAAAATACATTTTTGACATTCAAGATCAAGAATTGTAAAAGTCAAATGACCTTTCAATAGCAACGGAGTAGAAAATTATCCAACACTTCATCACGAATTATTGGAAAACCTATCCAAATATATTCCGGTATTTGATTTCAGCATCCCGATGCATTTTGGTAGGGAAAAAAAGATATTTAAGGAGAGCCGATGCCACCCGTCCGTGCGTGGTGGCGGTGGTGAGGTGGTCGGGGGGTGGGGAGGGGGGGCGCCGGAGCCAGCAGGAGTTTCCGCCGCCCGAAACACGCCACGGCCCGTTTCCGCTGCAGATACCGCGCCTCGTATGCATATGCATAGCGTGGGCCTCGGATATTAATAATGTATCGTCCGCGGACGTGCGGGGCAGGGGGTGGGGGTGGGGGTGGGGAGCGGTCCGTTGCGGGGGGGGCGGTACGAAGGAGGAACTGAAGTTTGGGAACGCAGAATAAGTAATTTACTCACGCACATTCGAGGAGTTTGGTCTTTTCTGAAATTCTCAGCATGAAATCTTTCTGACAAAACGTTCATATATGAATTATGTGAAAAGTTTGTGGTTTTCAGAATTACTCAAATTTTACTCCGATTGGTCAGGTATATTAATTCTTAATAACCTTTGGAAGAAATATTGCCGGAAATATCAATCATTTAAGATTACTACTTTGCACCGCCTGAACAAACCAACAAAAGGTATATTATCCACGTTGATTTATAGACCCCCCGTTTTTTCATTTTCGGTATATTGCTTCGAAAATGCTTACTTTTGGTAACAAACCGTTAAGTTGTTTATTCGCATTGACAGTGCATTGACAGTGACAGTGACAGTGACAGTTAATGACATTAAATGCTCTCGAATAAGGCATATCAATGTCTGATATTTATAATTCATCAATGTGAAATAAAATTAATAAACACAAAGTAAAATTTCTGAATTATTGATAAAATTCATTAACCTGAAACAGTACCTCTTGTGATTATGTGACCAATGACCAACATACGAATATGTTGTGGTTGAAAGATGACTTGAAACAAATCTTGTGTATTCTAACCAGCTTCAATTATTTTCGATGATTTTTAAACAAACATTTAATAAACATCGTGTGAATTTAGAAACAAATCTGGTATTCTAACCAGCTTCAATTATTTTCGATGATTTTTAACAAACATTTAATAAACATCGTGTGAATTTAGAGCACCATCGACAAGTTCACGAGGAAAACTGCAGTAATTCTACGAAATGCTCACAAGTGAAATGCTGACAAGTGCGATCGTACATATTTGTCGGTGACCGAAACGGCTCTGCGCCCTTCGCAACATCTCGACAGGAGAAAGATCACCAGCCACTCCCTTCATGGTGACGAGCAAAGAAATACCAGCGCGCTCTACCGCCACCCGGTGCCAACTTGGCATGGCATACCAAGGGGACGCGAATATTTATTTACTCCATGTTTTCTTCACGACGTAAACACACAGTTCGCCCCAGCAAAAATCTTGCTCTGAATCATCTTCCACTAAAGTTCCCCGTTTCAAATGTTTATTCCGTTTCGTCAAGGAATTCTTAGGGATCATGCAACTTCATAGAAAATTTAGAGGTTATATAGTTATCTTGCGCTGCACATCGTAAACCTCTATTAATAAAATACGACTAAATGGAAATTGAATAAAGTACGTTCAATTGTGAGAATTTTCGAGTCACGTTAGTTAAAGTATTGCCCAAATACTTTATACCAACGTCATATCTGAGTCGACTTTCCTTAACTTTTATCAACTAGTGTTCTTCTAACTGTACCATAGGTATTTAAATAGCGCAACTGCAAGATCTGGTCAGCACAAGGCCGTTCATTACAAAATATTAATAATAATACTATTATTATTATTATTATTATTATTATTATTATTATTATTATTATTATTAATAATAATAATAATAATATTAATAATAATAATAATAATAATAATAATAATAATAATAATAATAATAATAATAATAATAATAATAATAATAATAATAGACACATAATAACCATCATCACAAAAAGTAAATATCCTTGCAAGGGCCGAAACTGCGGTTCTTCGAACGAATACGTTGCGTTCCTCCAAATTCAGCAGCCACGTCATTAAAGTAGCTCCTCAGATGTCTCCATCATTCTGGTTAGCGTCATAAATCATGACCGAGTTCAAATATAGTGTACAGAGCAACTTAATAATTTGAAAAACTCTATTCTCAACGAAACTTTTGAAGGCCGGTGTCAAAGACATTTTGGTTGTTCGGGAGAATTCGCGATATAGGCCACCTTTCTCAATATTCCGTTACCACAACGCGATTATCTTCAGAGCGAATGCCTATTTGCATTTCCCCTGAAGAAATTAGCGATATGATGGCTAAAACTTTGGCAACACCATTTGGGGCGCGGTACCTTCCGGTCAGTCAAAAATCACTAAAGAAATTTACCAGGACTAAAACACTCTGACTCAATCGTAATGAAACGTCACCCACTTGACATTCGAAAGAAACCTCAGTCACACAGAATTTTCTTAGAATTCCTTCCGCCTGTAAACGCTTCCTGCGAACGTCGAAACGCAGTTCGTGGAGTCAACTGTCGCACCGCCATGTTAGGAAACCTTGCCCCCTCGTCCCCGGGTCGAGAATGCCGTAGACCCGCGGAGCGGCGCAGGCAGCGAGTGAAAACCCAGCGTCTGATTGCCGGGTTGTCACCAGAACGACGGGGTCCGCCTGGAGGTAAAGGAGCGTCAACGCGAAACTTTCTGGAGGTAATTACGGTTTCCACGGCGACCACGACCGACTCGCGGTTGGCGGTTGCCCCCTCGCGGAAGGAAAAGGGGCTCGCCGCTTGATTACTATCACTAGCGCTGCGACATTCGCAGATGCGCCCCTCCTAATTATCTCTCGCAGCTTAGCAAAAAAACTACAAGTGGTGCTATCAGAAATCTCGGCAGGAATTTTGTTAACAATGGCGCTTTAATCTGGCTTTCAAATTCTTGATTCCAGGATTTTAGAAAGACTATAAAAGTGTACAGATATGAATTGGAAAGCTTCTTTATAGAATGTTGGAATAGCAAAGGGTGCTTTCATCTAGATAACGAATACAATCGCAATACGGTTATTGAGTAATTATAAAGTACTACTTTAGGTTTTTTAGATTCAAAAGTTGGGGGAGATTACAACATACTACCAAATATCTGTCTACTGGGTACAATAGTGCATGGAGTCGCGAGACCATACTTGAAGCTTCGTATCACTGGAAGGTCGTAGATATGAGTCGGCGGTTTCGGAATCCGAGTCGACGCTTGCCACTGCCTGGATCTTAATCCTCAAAGACGACTGCTCCAATGAATCGTTTCCGGGATTCACTCCAACTCATCTCAGGCGAACGTTGGAGAAGTTCCTTAAACAACGGGCAACTGACCGCGCGTGTTTCTTTCTTCCCCAACCTGTTGCCATTTCCATACTTAGGACGGTGGGCAGATTTCCTTAAATCCTATCCCTCAGGTTCTACAAATACTCCAACAGAATTGTGGATACGTCGGGTCAAAGCTTGAATTGAGATGTAGAAGTAACTGCGGAAAAAGAAGCTACACAAAAATAACAACAACAACAACAAAAAACACCTCTATGAGTTCCTAACGATTTAGACATTTCGTATTCCTAACCCCCAATATCTGATCTTGCAAGCGACGTCAGTGCTATCCTTTCGCTAGCGCCTTCAGAGACGTAGATTAATGAGCCTTTCAATCTTTGCTTGCGACTACACCAATGTGGCATTAATGACAAGACAATGAAGAGGCGGTTTCTCATTCCTTTCTTATATCGACTACAAACGCTACACTTGAGTAGTCAAAAGCGCTGGGATGACAGGCAAACAATCTCTTTCGTTAAACAAAGTCTATTTATTTGTATATCCCGGCAATCAACAAATCATTACAAAGGATTAAAATTCGACGAATATTGATGATTTATCCAAAGAAACATTTTGTTTAGGATGTGAACATTGTATAGCTACTCCATGCGAAAAGATTAAGATAACATCAATTTCCATCATTTATATCCCGTGTAGCAAACTCGTTGAAAATGAACTTATTCTTATTTTGTCTCCTGAAGTGTACCGGGATCAATCTTGCTGCTTTCGGCGGAATGTGATTTGGGTTCTCTCCAAAACCCTGCGACTCAGAGGCTAGAATTACGTTAGCGATTTCAATATAAGATTTCAAAGCGTTTTGTTCTAATTCAGTGGTTAGTCAGTTATCGAATTACTCATTTCCCCATTCCTTATCTTCGGGTGCAGGGGGGGGGAGTAAAACAAGAACGCCGTATGAAGAGAGGGGAGGGTGGGACGTAGGGGCGACCTGGCTCGTGACCCAGGTAGCCCGCACGGAGGCGCTATCGAGCTCAGCAAACAGTTCCAAGTCCCTGCGCGATAGCTCGAGTCAACAGTGCCGTTGCCTCACCGGCGGCCCCGAGACCCACTGGTCCCCGCTCCACTCCCCATCCCGCCTCACCCTCTCCGTCCTGCAATACCCCTCCATGCCACGGCCCACCCTGCTCGGATCCGACACACCCCTCACCGATACCCCTCTTGCAATCCCCTCTGTTCCAATCCACCATGTTCCGATTCGCCCTGTCTCAATCCGTTCATTTTTAATCCGACCATCTTCAATCCGGCCATCTTCAATCCGGCCATCTTCAATCCGGCCATCTTCAATCCGGCCATCTTCAATCCGGCCATCTTCAATCCGGCCATCATCAATCCGACCATCTTCAATCCAGCTATCTTCAATCCGACCATCTTCAATCCGGCCATCTTCAATCCGGCCATCTTCAATCCGGCCATCTTCAATCCGGCCATCTTCAATCCGGCCATCTTCAATCCGGTCATCTTCAATCCGGTCATCTTCAATCCGGTCATCTTCAATCCGGTCATCTTCAATCCGGTCATCTTCAATCCGGTCATCTTCAATCCGGTCATCTTCAATCCGGTCATCTTCAATCCGGTCATCTTCAATCCGACCATCTTCAATCCGGCCATCTTCAATCTTCAATCCGACCATCTTCAATCCGGCCATCATCAATCCGACCATCTTCAATCCGGCCATCTTCAATCCGGCCATCATCAATCCGACCATCTTCAATCCGACCATCTTCAATCCGACCATCTTCAATCCGACCATCTTCAATCCGACCATCTTCAATCCGACCATCTTCAATCCGACCATCTTCAATCCGACCATCTTCAATCCGACCATCTTCAATCCGACCATCTTCAATCCGACCATCTTCAAGCCGACCATCTTCAAGCCGACCATCTTCAATTCGGCCATCTTCAATCCAGCTATCTTCAATCCGGTCATCTTCAATCCGGTCATCTTCAATCCGGCCATTTTCAATCCGGCCATTTTCAATTCGCCCATTTCCAATCCGTCCTATTGGAATTCGTTCTATTTCAATCTGCACTGTTCTGAATCGTCCTGTTCCGATCCGTCCAGTTCCAATCCGCCCAGTCCCAATCCCTCTGTTTCTAACTGCCCAGTTTCAACCCGCTCCTACGAGCTCGGAATCTCCCAGCTTCCTCCACTCCGTTCCTTCCTGCACGTCCACCTTCGACGGAGTCACTGAGTTTTGTGTCGCATACGCGGCCTTCGGGACTTCTCTGCTCTTGACTATCTCTATAGAAATGAACGTAATTTAGTTATATATTTCCTTAAGGCGATATTTTCAAAAATAATTGAACGATAAGGAATTTTGGATGGAATTTTCGTTTGAAACTGTGCCTATGCGACGTTTTTTATACAGGCCTATCTAAGTTTCGGACACATGCCCAATGCTCACGCAGATGACACTAGATTGGTTACAAGTCTTGAATCGACCCGTGCCTTTTTTACTATTAAGGAATCTGCAGTCTGTCAAAAAAAATACATTCTAAAGGTACATTGCATGCTACAATTTTAGAGTAATATCTACGGACTTTCTTGGTATTTTATTTAATATATTTTATAAGAATAGAAAACTAAAAAAACTGTATTCAACACATTACAGTACGAATTCATTCAATGATGATTAATCACAAATATTTTCAAAAAATACTTTCCAGAAACGTACAATTAAAAGGTACACTTTTTTCTGAAAGAATAACACACATTTGGGAACATATCGGATGCATTTTGCGCATCACGCATGCACTTCACCGCGAAACGAATTTGATTCATCCCAGAACTTGAATGCGCACGGGCCTTCCCGCCGCCTCTTCTACCCGGGTATCTCTCGTCGGCCACGAAACAGCTGGAAGTTGACCTCAATCTATTTTTACCTGCGATAAGAGGCGCGTCGGCCGCTGGCAAGGGACAGCAAGCGGCGCGTGCGTCTCGCCCCCCCCCGCCAATGAACCCCGGAGCGCTGCTGCTGACTTCGCCGCAATTGCCACATTTTACTTCGCGTTCCCTGACGGCCGTTCACATACTCATGTTTGACATCATTCCAGTTGTCTCTAACCTCGCGCTAAAATTGGCCATTTAGGCCGTCCTCGCCGTTACATCCCAAGCGTTGTCGAGCGCTTTCCTCGAACTAGGCGTCGTCTTTGTTCGCTTTCAGTCCGTGCGCGCTCGTGAGAATTTTTTTGACAAAAAGCTAAAACATGAATAAATGAAACACACATGAAATACTGGTATTTATTAAGTAGAAATATTTGAGTACTAGTTACGCGAAAGAATTGAGGCTAGATAAGAGGAATCTGCATTTTGCTGGTAAAATGCGTTGGAAACTTTGCGTTGAGTGGACTGTTTCAAGGTAATCGCGATATCCGAAGACATGAGACACTCTGCCGAGATGGAAATGCGCGAGCAAAGCGAGTCAATCTCTCCGCTTATACTTTTGAAAGTTACTTAAATCCTTAACGCGTACAACTTTTTACGTCACCAACACGCGCATTTCCAGCGTGTTCGATTTACACATTTCCTTTAGCTGTGTGTCTTAGGTAATACCACGAGTGCTTTGGAAATTGCCGATAAATCCCGATTCGCAAAGCGAGGAGGGGATTTATCTGAGAATTTCTAAAGCACGAGTGGTATTTAATAGGACTATTACACGAATGAAATTACGTTCAATAGTTTCAAAATACCTCAAATGTTGAGAATAACTGAAAGCATGTCAAAATCAAAGAGGTTTTGTTATATTACATACGCGGTTTATTATAGTACGTACGTGGTATAATATAAGCGGCATAAGTACATGCAGTACATGCGCGTTAAAGTACATATTGGAGATCAACACAGCGATCGATACATACCACCCCTTAAGATAGACGAGTCGCAGCCTATTATTGGCCAGTACGGAGGGGTCGGTTAAAAAAATCGGATAGAAAAAGCGATAAATTATTTGAGATACACCGCCCTCATTGGGGCATTTTATTTATATAGTTAAAAACTATTGGGTATAATTTCGTGAGTGGAATAGACCAAATCACACTTGCGTTCCTCTGGCCTTTTGTCCCCCCACCCTCACCCCCGCCCGCGCGACCATCATCGCCGCCACCCCCACCGCCTGCGACGCAGTCGGCCGACCGCCCCCGCAGCACCGTAACGCATTGCGTGCCTCCGCGGTCCACGCAACTGCCTGTCGCATCGCGTGGTTCAACCGCCCGCCCCGGCGCGGCGTCGCGTTCCGCGCTGAGCTTTGAGATCGCCCAATCGCCCTTGCCGCATCTAAGCGCGCGTCCGTTGCGAACACTCGGCGGCGACGCGGCTCCGAGCGCCAATGTGTGTCAGTGCTGCTTCGACACGGGGTCATTTTGCAAGTCCCGTTCGTGCGGGTTATCTGGAAAACAGCTCTGTTTGTTCTGCGACTTCAAAATTGCTCGGCGGACGCCGGATGTTGCTTCATCCACGCCGTGGCATTGGGGGCACGCACTTGCAGAAACTCGACCAAAGATAAAGTACGATTACAGGAAAACATTAAAACAAGACTAATGCAATTTGGACATTTCACTCCGCTGTGAATTATTTTGGCAACATTCTTATCTAATTTTTTCTCTCATGTCAAGCTTCCTTCAACCATTTGTTACTATCGTTTTGGTGCATCCTTTCTTTTTAGGCGATTGATATTTGAACGTGCTTCTCATTCAGTAGGAAATATTAAAATGGCTATTTTCAGGACAAAATTAGCCGATTCAGAATATCTCTTACCGAATTTCTTAGATAATTCATTTAATATTAATCAAAAGTCGCTTCTCTGATGCTTACTTAGAAGCTGTCCCAGACTTTCAGGAGGCCTTTGCACGAAAGGGATTGTACTGACTTTAATAATAATAATAATAATAATAATAATAATAATAATAATAATAATAATAATAATAATAATAACAAGAAGAAGAAGAAGAAGAAGAAGAAGAAGAAGAATCCCAGCAATACACTATGCTGAAGTTCACTTTTAGTGTCGAAATTAAAATTTTCAGACAAATACTGGCAAGGAAATAGAAATTAGAGAAGGTTATTAATTCTCAATCGCGCTTTAAATCACGACATTCGAAAGATCTCAGCCCTCCATTATTTATATTCTAACTTCCATATCACTCTCCACATTAAACGTATATTATGATGCACTTCTAAATTTCCAAGTTTTCCCCCCGAGCACGAGCTAGACCGTTCTTAGCGTCTTCGCGAGCGGCCGCGCGTGGGTCGTTGGCCGGGTTGGGCAAGCGGCGTGGGGCGTAGGGCGCCGGCGATCCGCCTTATCCCGCGCGCATCTCCGCGCCGCAACGCGTCATTAGCAACGCTGCACCGCTGCGCCGCCGCCGATGGCCTACATGCGCGTGTATCGCGCCCATCGCCCATCGCCCGCCGGCCCATACGCCCAGCGCCAGTGCGCCCGAACCGCCGTCTCCCAACAGCCTCCTCTCGGCTCACATTGCTACCTAGTGCTTTCTCCGCTGATTAATGCATGTTTCCTGGCACGTCAAACCGGGAAAGGTGGCTCAGTGGATTAACTGATGTCACTGCAATGTCTCTGACCGGGAGGTTCTAGGTTCCTGACGGTGGCAGGATTTTGGACACTTAGGTAGAGTTCAGGCGCTGTCTGGAGGAGAATTCTGGCGGCCGGCTGCACTGATTGGTAGTTTCCCGTGGTTTCTCCGATCAACACCAGGCGAATGCCGGAGCAGTACCCTACCAAACGGGCCACGGACCGAGCGCGATCTGTCCTTCCTCTTCCTTGTCCTATCCTCTCCCCTTACTCACCAACATGCACTACACTACCACATATTCCGGGAGACCGGTCGGGAGGTTAGAGCCTGTCCCGGCTGGGGCGGTGCCCCGCTGGTGGGAGAGTCTTGTTAGGGGGAAACCCCACTAGCCGACGGTAGGTCGGCGCCAGATCTCAACATCCAGCGGGGGAAGATCCCCGCCACCTCCCGATGAAAAAATGCACTATACTTACGGGACTAATGACCTCGCTAGTTGACGCGCCCGGAATCACTAACAACGAACCAGCCAGTCTCGTCAACAGTTAGGTCGTTAGTTTCGTGAGTGTAGCGAATGTTTACTCCGGGAAATGGCGATGTTCTTCCCTCGCTAAATGACGACATCCCATTTACTGGCCGGCTTCCGGGTATTTCCCGCTCCAGGTATTTCCGCCAGAAGGGCATCGCCCTAGCTGCGACATGTTCTGATCTCTTGACGTGTGATAGTATAATGCATATAGGTGGGGGGGGTGAGGATAGGTTACAAAATAAACGAAAATTGGACGCGGTCCGTGGCCTACTTGTTAGGTCCTGCTACGGTTTTTGCCTGGTATTGATTGGAGAAACCATCGAAAACTACCGATCAGAGCTACTAGCTGCTAAAATTTTTCTCCAGACCGCCGCTGAATTCGACTTAGTTACATAGCTAGAGGTTAAACTCCACCACTATCGGGACTCGAACCTTAAAACCTCTCGGTCAGAGGTACCTTGTCTATTCCGATACTGCCATCGCCTTCTTTATATTTAGTATTTTAGATAATTATTTTCGGTTCATTTGAAGAGCTGCAAACGATTTTAATTTTAAACTTGCCTCTTTGCTGAAATTTTCTTACTTCCCTTTAACTGGTCAGTTTTGTAAAACAATCATTGTTTCAGTTTTGGAGTATTTAAAGCCTAGTAAATTCTTGATTAGAGACTTTATTTGTGACCGGCTACGATAGTGTATGTTGTCGCAAGTCCAAAACTGATGCTTTGTAGACAGGGCGATCCTAGATTCCAGTTGGCAGAGCTTTGCAACGCCAGCTAAATAATTGAGTCGAAACGCCCTGCACAAGACTTCACTCTCGAAATGAGAATTCTAGAGGTCAGTTGGTCTAATCGTTCTACTCTGAGTCGTTTCCATGTTTTTTCTCTTATGGGCTGATTGCCCATCCTCCAATGCAATGATGATGATGATAATAATAATAATGATAACTATTATTATTATTATTATTATTATTATTATTATTATTATTATTATCATCATCTTTATTATTAATAATATTATTATTATTGTCTTTACTGAGTGGCGAGGCTCAGACAATACGAACTGCCTTCCCGCTTTACCTGTAGATTACCTACATTCCCTAAAGATTCAATAAAGTCTCCGACAACCTGCAATTTCTAAGAGATACTAATATGACTCGATGTGGGATCACCGGAGTAATGTAACATAATATTTATTTGTTGTTTTATTTATTTTCTCAAACATTTATAATTATATTTTTTTTTGCCCTGTGAACGCCTTTCGGCCCATTGTGCTCAGTCTGCCTGCCGCGCTGCCTCTACTGCTATTGCGGAGGGATGCACACTAACACTCTGGGCGACCCCTGTTAACGCCAGGTTGATCGGCGATGCCTCGAAAAATCGATAATCGTTGGCGGAGAGACGAGACGGCAGCGGAAGGCCGGCGAGAGTTTTGGAGAATCTCAGCATCAGCGTCAGAGATCAGAATCTCCGTATAAACGTAAAGAGGACAGTATGGGGTCAATCGATAGAGATCAAAGGTTGTGGAAGATCGTTCGGATTTGATCCACAAAACTCACCCCCATGGTAGACATTACGATTTAGTTCCATTATTCAGGTTCTATATCTAATGTTTTGTAATAAACTGAAGAACTCAAAATTGGAAATAATCGTTCGATTTTGTTGGCTTTTAGTCAAAAGCTTGCAAACTTCACATCCCAGAAGCAAGAAAACTCATATTTCTCGTGAATGGTGGGAGCAATATTTTTGTCTGAAGTTCCGTTCTTTTTCAGTTTTTCTGTTTCATGTTCATAATTTCTGTTAGAGATGTATTCACTTACTGTATTGGGCAATGTGCTCTAGACAAAGTTTGCCACCTGCCGTTCTGTTGAAACATAATATCAGATAATAAAGAAGTTCATATTTCAAATTTAACAATGGGACCACATGCATAATGTAAGATGATATATCCACGAGTAATATTTATTTATAGATCACACAAACAACGTATTTCGATATTTGAGCACTTTCTTAGAAATGTGATCCTTCTGAAGTTGAACTAGGAGGCGCATATGTAGCACTCGTAGCTGATGTGAGGAGGGGTGGGGGCAGGAGTGAGCAATGGCGGGAGAGGGGGGTCGAGAACTTTTAAGGATCTGGCATTTTAAGTTTTTGTGGCTAGAGGAGTGGACGCGTCTCAACGTACAGTGCGCGAAGAAAAAGCTGAAGGTGATGTCCATTCAAATGGACATTTACAGGAGCGGCGCGAAACGGAAAACAAGGAAAATTTGTCGCGTGTGAAGTGATTTCGCTACACGGAGAAGGTATTTTGTACAGTGACAGACATTAAAGACCATTATTACAGGAATATCTCAACTTAATAGGTATGTCTTTTCTCTTAGTATGACTTTCTCATAGAGATTTTCTTGTAAGCTTGTGTTCGGAGCCGTTACTAAGGGCTTGAAATGTAATATATGACCGGAGAAAGGGCAAATTAATGATTCTTCAGACAGTGCAACATATTGATTTGACTCACTTTCTGCTATTATTCGGTAGATAAAATGTCTCTGAGGTATACACAAAAAACACTCGTGATGAGCGGTGGTGACTCTAAATTGTTTTTATTCGTAAACTGACTATTCTTTTAGAGGATTGATGTGTGGAATATTGTGACAAACTTTGTGACAGATAATGCTTATTGCTGAGTTTCTGAGCATTCCGTTTTACAGGTTATATCTATCAATTTTGAATTGGGCATTTGTAATTATCAACGCTGTTAATTTCTACTTCTAAAATTCAAATTTCGATTTTTTTTTAAAACAACTCATGCATAACTCTCAATTGTGAAGGGAACCTTGATAATTTTTAGATAATAAAATACTTTGCAATTTTTAAATGAATAGAGCACCAATAGAATATTTATTTAGTCCAATTTAAGGAAATTAATGTGGTAGTATTGTACGTGTTAAATTCGTCATGTTAATGGGATACATTGCGAATTAATAATCAAACTGGAAAGGAAGAATCCAAAGCTGGTCCTGTCTCTATAGGTTTTGCCTCAGTGACCGCCTGAAATCGACAGAGAACCACATCGATTGATGAGATAGAGCGACTTCTATATTTCTTCAGACAGCTGCTTCATTGAACTTCCTGAAATCTCCCGATGCAGCACCATGCGCACCGCCGGGGAGAGAGCCCACGCATCCGTAATGGCCTGGCGGCTGTCGGCAGGAGGAAGCGGCTTCCAGACGAGGCTTTCCCGGCGCCCGGGGCGCGGAGCGGCTGCAGCGGCGGCTCGCGCTCAAAGGCGTCTTTTCCGGGAGGGAAAGCCCAGCGCCCGCCGCCGCCGCCGCGTGGCGCAAGGTGCAGCGGAGAAAATGAGCAAGGAGAACGAGGAGATGAATGAGAAGGAGAATAAGGAGGAGAGGAAGAATGAGGAGGAGAATGAGCTAGAGGGAGAATGAGCAGGAGAGAAAGAACGAGGAGTGGAAGAATAAGGAGGAGAGAGTGAGGAGCAAATAAAGGAGGAAGAGGAGAGGGAGAATGAGCAGGATAGAATGAGGGGGAGAGGGAGAATGAGGAGGAGAGGGAGAATCAGGAGGTGAGGGAGAATGAGGAGAAAAGGGAAAATGAGCGGGAGAGGCAGAATGAGTGGGAGGGGGAGAATGAGCAGGAGAGGGAGTCGTCCCAAAATTCTTACCCGTCAACGTGCCGGATACATTTTCGCCACGCATATTCAATGTTCCGATTAATGTTCGTTTAGTAACCAAAGAGAAGAACGGAAGATGCCTTGATGCCTTGAACTCTGCAAGTCATCATTTCTCACATACATCAGTACAATTACTCGCATACAAGAAATAACGACTGTTTTACCCGCGGGATTGTCTCTTCCTCAAAACATTGTAATTTAGTTCCAGTCATATGAAGATATAATATGACAAATTTAACAGACCAAGAAACATCTCTGTCGTAGAAAAGATACTAATCTTTTCTCATCTCATTAAACGTGTAAAATTCTACTCATAACACGCAAGTATTATTATCTCACAACTAACAAGAAATTACATTAATAACCGCGAAAAAAACAACTTAACGAACATTTAAGCAGGTCCGCTAAGACCCCTGGAAATGTCACGCTGCATTTGCTCTTGGCACGCTAGGGCGACACGTGCCTCCAGGGGGGAATCCGGAACCCGAGGAATGCAGCGCGGGCGGGGAAACAACGGCGGAGAAAACAGTTGAAGCGGGGCGGGCGCGAGGATGAAGCGCGCGGCGCCTCCGAGAACAATGTGCAATTCAAGTGGTCGCCCGCTTCTCCTCCGCGTGCACTCGCGTGCGGGAGGGAGGGAGGGAGGGGAAAAATTTCCTCCAAAACAAACAATTAGAGGGGCGAGGACGCGATCTCCCCGTGGCGGGGAATCCCGCGCGCTCGACGTTCGCGGGCTGTGGCGGGGAGCAGCCTCGGCGGAACTGGCGGGGCGCGCGATCTGCAAAATGGCGGCGCTGCGTTCAAACCCCCAGGCACGCCCGCCTGATTTATACAGTGTGTTTCAGAAGGAATAGTAATACTAGGGGTGGTTATTTAATCGTTTATCGACCTTTTCATTTATTTACTTATTAATTAATTTGTTTATTACTTTTTAACTTATTGATTTACTTATTCGTCTATTTAATTATCTATTCACTTCTGGATTTATTTATTCATCTACGGAGCAAAATACGGGGAGACGAACATTGATCGTAGTTCTGCAGTCAGACTCGCAACGTGACATCTGATATGTCATTAAGCTAGAGGGGTGATGTTAATGATGATGATGGTAATGATGATTAGGAATAAAGGTGGATGAGATAAAATGGAGAGTAAGGGGAAAAAGAGCACCGAGAAAAAACTTTTAGTCCTATACAAATTCCACATAGATCGACTGGGATTTGAACCGCGTTCCCTAAGGGTGGAGAGCCATCGCCTCGGCGGAAGGGCTTCAGGCCGCCTCGTTTGGGAGTGCAATTATCGAAGCACAAAGGATCTTATAAACAAATGCCTAAATTTATTCTGGTATGGAGTTAAAGCTATTTGAAACATTTGAATGAAACGTATAAAAGAATATGGTGAGCTGCAGGGAGACAAACATCCTCGGTAACAGTTTCCCAAAGCGGCTGCGACACCTACTGACGTCACTAGTGTCTCTGGACAGTTAAAACTCAGTAACGTCTGAGTTGATCTTGAGCAATTTATTATGGAAGAACGACAATCAGGTTATGAAAGAATGAGAGAAAACTTTCCTGTCAGGGAAGTGTGACTGTGAGCCTTCTAGATACGGCTTGCAGTCTTCTACCATTCTGTACCATTTCAAAGTTTCTTACAATACGTCCTTAATCATTCAACAAATTAGACTACCATTGAATGGTGCTAACCCTCGTACCTGTACACACCCGTATGTGCGCGAACTTCCGCGAACCTCCTTAACCATTCCACAAATTAGAAGATCAGTGATTGGTGTTCACAACCCCTCGCACCACTATACAACCGTATGTGCGCGAACCTCCTTAATCATTCAACAAATTAGACTACCAGTCAGTGGTGTTCACAATCCCTCGCACCACTATACAACCGTATGTGCGCGAACCTCCTTAATCATTCCACAAATTAGACGACCAGTGGGTGGTGTTCACTAACTCTCGTACCAGTGTACAGCCGTATGTTCGCGAACCTTCTTAACCATTCCACAGATTAGAAGATCAGTGATTGGTGTTCACAATCCCTCGTACCAATATACAACCGTATGTGCGCGAACCTCCTTAATCATTCAACAAATTAGACTACCAGTCAGTGGTGTTCACAATCCCTCGTACCAGTATACAGCCGTCTGTGCGCGAACCTCCTTAATCATTCCGCAAATTAGACGACCAGTGGGTGGTGTTCACAAACTCTGGTACCAGTGTACAGCCGTACGTTCGCGAACCTCCGTGACCACTCTCCACCCGAGGAATGCAACGGCTCCTGCAGCGCAAAGGCTGCCAAGCCCTCGTGTTTGATAAGGCCGTAACACGGCCGAGGAGCCGAGTCGTGATTCGGAGATTCAGCGAGCGTTCTGGCTCCCATCGCGGCACGTGCGCACGTGCAGTCGGGCGGGTGGGAGTGTCCACTTCCCCCTCCCACGCCGCCGCCCCCACACCACCGACGCCATGTCACTCACGCAGACGGGAGCCGCGTCCGACATCCCACACATATCAATCGCCCCTGGGGCACGCCGATCCATCGGACGGAACATACTGCAGTGGCGGAGCCCGGAGGTGGGGCTAATCCACGGACACCATCCTCCCTCCCCGCGAAAGACCACATTCTCTGTAATTTCACTGAATTTATTCAAAATAATTAATGTGGTGTATAGATTTCATCACATCCAAAGCAGATTTCCCGTTA
The DNA here is from genome assembly GCA_011170035.1 of Teleogryllus occipitalis. Taxonomy (NCBI): domain Eukaryota; kingdom Metazoa; phylum Arthropoda; class Insecta; order Orthoptera; family Gryllidae; genus Teleogryllus; species Teleogryllus occipitalis. The sequence continues at coordinate 19,754 of BLKR01001237.1, forward strand.
TGAATACACTCGTACATTTTTTTTATTTAATGGAAACAAAAAATACTATTTCAAAATATTTAAGGGGGTCTGAACTAAAATTGCTCTCTAGAAATACTTTCTGGATCCACATACTGAGACAAACATATCCTTATATTTCACCATTTATCCTAACTGCACCCTTTGTTGCCGACTAAGGACGATCATGAGTCCGCGAGATGTGTGGGATTGGTTTAAACGATTAGGTGAGTGCCAAATTAAATTCCTAGCGTCCCCGAGGGGGAACGCTTACACATTTATGAGTATGACTTATCTTTTCTAGGCATAGGTTCACAGTAGGGATTTTACTTGTTTCTGATGCATGGTAGAGGTATTTATGAGGAGGTGAATGATGCCGAGGGATGAGTGATGAGATATTTATGAGGAGGTGAATGATGCCGAGGGATGAGTGATGAGATATTTATGAGGAGGTGAATGATGCCGAGGGATGAGTGATGTGATATTTATGAGGAGGTGAATGATGACGGGAGATGAGTGATGAGATATTTATGAGGAGGTGAATGATGACGGGAGATGAGCTGCATTTATATTATTTATGAGGAGGTGAACATTGAGGGATGTTTAGATGAGACATTTATGAGAGAGGTGAAATCACGAGGAGATGAGCGATGAGATATTTCAGAGGGAGGTGAATGATGCCGAGGGATGAGTGATGAGATATTTATGAGGAGGTGAATGATGACGGGAGATGAGTGATGAGATATTTATGAGGAGGTGAATGATGCCGAGGGATGAGTGATGAGATATTTATGAGGAGGTGAATGATGCCGAGGGATGAGTGATGAGATATTTATGAGGAGGTGAATGATGCGGAGGGATGAGTGATGAGATATTTATGAGGAGGTGAATGATGCCGAGGGATGAGTGATGTGATATTTATGAGGAGGTGAATGATGACGGGAGATGAGTGATGAGATATTTATGAGGAGGTGAATGCAGATGCCGAGGGATGATGATTATTATTTGGCGAGGAGGTGAATGATGACGGGAGATGAGTGATGAGATATTTATGAGGAGGTGAATGATGCCGAGGGATGAGTGATGTGATATTTATGAGGAGGTGAATGATGACGGGAGATGAGTGATGAGATATTTTGAGGAGGTGAATGATGCCGAGGGATGAGTGATGAGGTATTTATGAGGAGGTGAATGATGCCGAGGGATGAGTGATGAGATATTTATGAGGAGGTGAATGATGCCGAGGGATGAGTGATGAGATATTTATGAGGAGGTGAATGATGCCGAGGGATGAGTGATGTGATATTTATGAGGAGGTGAATGATGACGGGAGATGAGTGATGAGATATTTATGAGGAGGTGAATGATGACGGGAGATGAGTGATGAACGTTACGCAGAAATTTCAACGATAATTATGCCATATTGCCCCGCGGAATGATACCTATGATCATCATATAATCCTCAAGTCATGATCATCTGTTTTATCACTCTCAACATCATCCACATTTACTTCTTTTTATGCAAAGTTCTTGAACGAATTTGAAGATTTTTTCTCGCCCAATAACCTGTGTGTTTCCCCAGCTAAATAGAAAGAAATGCATTAAACGATTAAAGAACATTAATGCTCTATTTCGTTTTTTATTATACATACGAACATATTTGGAAAGTGTAACTCTAGAGAGACGAACATGCGAGAGGGGGAGAATAATGGCTATCACGTACATCTTTCATCACAGGCGTTCAATCCTCAGTCAATCCTTACGAAGTTTGTGGTGGCAAAAAAACGATGTCTCGGTAAGTTTTATCGCAGTCCCTCCGTTTCTCCTACCACTCACTCCATCATCATTCACATCAGGATTACCACTATCATCCACTCATCACTCATGGAGCTCAACAGTTGACCCTCAATACGAGTAAATAAAAAATAATAATAAAAGTGGGCCTGGTGGAGACGCCGCGAAATGGCTCCCCGAGCGCATCAGGCTCTCCGCGCACGCGCGCCGCGGAGACAAATGAGCGGAGAGCGCCCGCCGCAATGTGCTGAATCCACTTGATGGCTTAACGAAGGCGGCCTTCCTGAGGCCTGGGTGCGGGAGGAAGTCATAACGAGCGCTCGGTGGGTGGTTCAGGGCGAGGGCCGGTGGGGACGGGGGGAGCGTAGGGGGCGACGGCAGAGGGCGGTGGGCGGAGGGTGGAGGGTGGCGAACAGTTGGAGATGGGTGACGGGCAGCGGGCGGTTGGGCGACGGGTAGCGGGTGGTTGGGCGGCGGGCAGCGGGTGGTTGGGCGGCGGGCAGCGGGCGGTTGGGCGGCGGGCGGCGGGCGGCGGGCGGCGGGCGGCGGGCGGCGGGCGGCGGGCGGCGGGCGGCGGGCGGCGGGCGGCGGGCGGCGGGCGGCGGGCGGCGGGTGGGGGTGGTCGGCCGCATATCATAGCGTGGATCGGGTGCGCATGAATACTCCCCCATCCTCATTTGTCTCCAGAACGAGCGATCCCTCTCCTCCCGCACTCGCCAGCGGAGGACGCAGCGGCGGCGGCGGAGTATCGGCGAGACGGATTATGAAGACGTGCTCTTGCGACGGACGAATTTTTATCGTGGTCAGAAACGAAGACGATTATTCCGCGTTTTTTAAGGAGAGTTTCGGTTTTAGGATTCTTTTATGACTATCGTACGGAGTTTGAACAGGTCGACGAAGGTTGTAAGAGTTCGCACGTATGGAATATTTTTAAAATACTCTTTCGAAAACGTTTATTTTTCGCCTTTCTTTCTTGGTCTTTCTCTTCTTTCGTTTCTCCTTATTTGTCTTTTTCCTTGTTTTGTGTTTTCGAATTTTTTCTTTCCCATCTTTGTTTCCAAGGATTCGAACGATGAGGTTTTTGCAAATGTTTCCGTTTTAAACAGAATTGTGTTTAATTAACATACACAGTGAAATAAATGCCCTGCATAAATTGCGTGATTATTTCCAGAAGTTTGATATTAACAATAAAAATAATGAGTAGCAACAGATAGACGACGCCACGATCAAAGCCAAAAATAGCGATTGCTATTCTGATAAAAATTCTAGCGCTTTTTGAAACACTTACATGAACCCAGCAACTACATTTTTATATGAATTTGCAGATTATTTCAGTCATCCCTTTTCCGATTGTTTTTCAAACTGTGATTAATGCGAAGAAATACCATTCTCTAAGCAGTAAAGTGGCGCGGTGCCCGTTTTCCTGTAGCCACTCCTTCCGCATCGCTGTCGAATTCGGTGAAGGTTCATGTGCGAGGAGAATCCGTGGACGGGAGCGGCAGGGCGGGGAGACGCAGGCGTGGGGAAAGTAACGATAGGGATGTTGTAGGGGCGGAGTATGCATGGGTGTGAAGATGTGGGGATGGAGAGGCTGGAGTGGGGAGATTTGAAGTGCGGGGAACGAGTGAAGGGGTAGGTGGAGGAGGCAAGGGCTGAAGTGGGACGAGGCGGAGGCAAGGAGGGCAGGCGGGGAGGAGAAGGAGGAGAGCAGGTGATGTGAGAAACAGATGAGAAAGGGAGAGGAGTGGGCCGGCAGGGGCGGGGAGGCGGGAGCGGGGACGGGTGAGTCAGCCAAGCCGGCTGGCAGCCACCGCGGGGCACCCATGCTGCGCTCGTGGAGCGCCGTCTGCCAAGACAGCTGACGCTCATTTGCGAACTTCCGGACGGCACGTCCATAACAAATCATCTTGAAATGCTTTAAATCCGGTTTGAGGTCACTTCAGATGGAGCAGTGGAAACTAATGTATTCCAATTTTCCGTATATTTTCCCATTATTTATAATTTAGGCGGAAAATCAGAGATTCTGTGGAGTTTGCCACTTTAATGATGGCTCGTTTCAGCTTTTCGGAGTGAAAGTCTTGCATCATAAAGAAGTCCGTTTTTAAGACAGGTTTGTCCGTGTTACATAAAATCGTAAAATATACGGCGGTAGAATTCAATATAACAAAATGAGGGGGGGATCATGTCATAACCTGCTGAGGAAACTGACAAAGAATATGCAGCATGCCACAACATTTGATAACGCATTGGTACAAATAACAGTACACTTCACAGTACACTCAATGCTGTTTTATGCAACTCTCAGGAGACATGGTATTCAAAAGGTGAAAGAAAGGTAGTAGTCTTGTTACCATCCGGAATCATATGAGGTACTTGGTTGTTGCGAAGCTCGTCTGCGATGCTTCTACATGAAAGAATTTCTGAACCCGTACGTAAATGTGTAACACGATGAAGCAGGTGACTTTACAATGCCTACCATTGTAGTCGTATGGACGCCTTCTATTGTGACTTGTGGACCGGAATTTTGCTCATTTGAGCATGTTATTCGTGCTTTCCTGCCACGTGCACGAATTAGACTCGTGTTATCCCGAGAACGATATCATATTCCGGAGATGCTTGTTTAATTTCATGACTGTAACCACTACCCAAAGTGGATTTCTGCTGGTTTGCTGTAAATACAGATAGTTGTGTTTATGAAGTCCTCTGACATATTCACACACACACTAAGATTTGTCCGTAAGACGCTTCTCTCATAGTTTTGGGTGAAATGAAGTTCTATACTGTACTATTTTATTGAATAATCATTTTGAAATGTTTTCATAAATGTTCAACTAGTTGCAAAATGCTTTCATTTGCTATGTTGTGTTGTATCAAAAAATCACGTATTTATGCGACTTTCTGTCTGTTTCAGGTAAGAGAACTGAGAACGCTTAAGCCAGCTGAAATACATACTACATTGTGTGTGAGTAAAATGAACATTCTAACTTCCCATTACTCAATTAAACGCACGTTTAAACAATTTTAGATATTATCAGACTTTATGATTTGTTCAAAAGTCTGGACTTTATTGAAAGGGTCTTAAGCCAACGGTAAGAAAACTTATTTCAATGAATATTCTTGAGGTATCACCTTCGAATTTATTTCCTCATGGTTTCGCCTCCATTTACAATCACCTGCTCCTGAAAAATGGTATGTCTTCGCTGCTTCCAATTTCTCGTTCCACAAATAGTAATTCTCATTGAATCGATTGAGAGAGCTTTACCTCTCCAAAGGGAAGTAGATACCTGAACCAACAAAATAGTCATTTGAACGATCGCCAATTTAAGCAGTGTTCAGATCAAAAATTGCATACAATTGTAATCGAGGGGACGAAACAAAAAAATTACATTGCAGCTGCACAGGATCTTTCCCTAACACAAATAATGTCGGTGTGTCATCCTTCTAAATACCAATCAAGAAAGAGAAAACATTCAGCGTTTCTGCCACAGCGAAGAAATGACCGCAGCTTAAAGTCTGATACGAAGAATGAAGGAGGCATCGCGATGCATGAATGTCGCAAAAACAATCGGTCACGTTGTACTGCGAGAATCCGCGCGCGTATAGCCTGAGGTATCCGGGAGTCGTCGTCGTTGGCACGCCTGGGCGGTGGACGCGGCTGCCGAGAATTGGACTGCGTCGCCGTCGCTGCCGCCGTCGCTGCCGCCGCCGCATCGTCGCCGCCGGTAGCCGCGGCGGTTGGAGCGGGGCGTGGCGGGGCGGGGAGGGGCTGGGCGGGGCGGGGCGGGGAGAGGAGAGGAGGTAGCGCACGTGCCGGATTGAGCTGCTGCCAAGCGGCGGTGCGCCCTGCCTACCAACGCGCGTCGCACGAGCCTTGGCCCCTTTGCGGCCCACGCCCCCCTGCCCCACACCTCCTCCTAGCCCAGCGCCCTACAGCGTGCCCTTCTGCCTGCCCTGCGACCCTCCCCGCTCTCTTCCCTTGTCCTGTTTACCTCGCAACCCTTCCTGACCTCTGTCTAGCTCTGCCCAGTCTTCTGTCTGGCCGGCAGGCCCCAAGTCCCGCGCGGCACTCTGCTCTGTACTGCCCTGGCCTGCTCATCTACCTACCCGGCCCTCCATCGACAACACTTCTCTCCGCTTTATAGGATCCCTTCAGCTCTCTGCCCTGTAGGATCACCACTTAGGTCGCCCTTTTGCCCTGCCCCGTAGCGAGTATTTTTTTAACACACTGCTGAAGTATAATTGAATAAATGCAACACATATTTAATGCTCTATATAATGAGCGGTAGTTCAAAAAATTTATGTGTTAATGTAGTTATGTAAAGTTAGCTTAGAAAAAATATCGGCCAACTGAAATACTTTTGCTTGCGCGTTTCCAAAATAAATGGCGAAGCCTCAGCAGTTAGCATAAATGAGTTCAGGCAACGCAATTTATAGCAATTTAGAGATACGGCTTATCTTGAGCTACCTCCCTTGTTAAATACTACAAAAGTATTTCTACTTAATTCAATACGTCCATTCCACGTTAACGCCTCATGTCGTGCTTTGTATATTTTCCGAACTCGAGCCCGGGCTCTGTCCCTTCACTCCCCGCACTGATTGTTCCCAACTCCTCCGGCCCTTTGTAGCCCACTCGTATGAGTAGCCGTGTCCCAAGCACTCTTCCCTGCCCGGTCCTTTACACAGCTCGGCCCTTTTGACACCATGGATCTTTCCTCGTCTGCACGCCCCCCAGCGACCTTCCCAGCCTTACGCGGCGCTTGGTCGTTCAACTCCTGCAGCCCGCTCGACTTTCTCGCCAGTGAGCAATTTGCAGCCACGGGCTCTCCCTCGCCCGTTGCAATAAGGCGCTCGCCACTGGGCCTCACCCGGCCCTCAGCCCGCCTACCCCTCTTTCCATAACAGCCGCATGCCCAGCAGAGTGCTCAGCGGGCAAGACAGGACACCGCGGAGAATGGCGCGGATTGCTTCCTGCCCGATCCCCTTCCCATCTTTCCCTGCAAGTCTCATTCCCTTGTCTGAAAGTACCTTTTTGACGAAAAGCTAAACCAAATTATTAGAGGAGACTTGTGTATAACGCGCTGTTTATGGGTGGTGACTCAAAACGTACGTTTCAAGGTGGTTAGGTTAAGTTTGCTGAGCAAAAGATATGCCCATTTAATGCGGCCAAAGTGACTTCCTTAGCTTGCGAATTTCCAAGTCGACGACGAGGCTCCGACCTCTGACATAAAACATCCTTGAGATCAGACACCTCACAATTTCGAACTCATTTTCCTCCCAAAATATACATTCGACTTATCTTGGATTATTTTCCTCGGGGAACTACCAAAGTATTGCTAGCTAAATACGTGCGTTCCACACGTGTTCAGTTTATTCTAAATTTTAGCTGTTTTTCAAAAAAGTACTCATGCCCAGTCCCATTCTGTGTCTCCCGGCCCCCAAGGTCCAACCCTTCAGGGCCCATCTCCTCTCTCGCTCGAGGGTCGGGAAAGCAGTGACTCATAGAGATACGTTCGTGCATAACGCTAATCAAACACTGAACAATTTATTACATCTGCAGATTAACAATAACTGCTTGTAAACGTGAACAGAGCATTTAAATAATTATTTGTAAATAGTTAAAATAGAAGTATTGAATTGTTGCTCCAGAAAAATTATGTTTACTAATAAATATAGACTCTCGCAGATTTTTCATTTTCATAAGCTGGCAATATCTAATATTGGTTAGGTTGACTTCGGCGCTCATACTTTTCTTTCTTTCTGCGTTGAAGATTAGTCCACATTGTATACGCTGAAAGTGAATTATTGCCAAATAGTAGTTTGTGGTACTTGAGTGGTTTTATCTCGTACTCGAAGAGAAATAGCGGTGACAATAGCGAGTTGTAGAGCATAACTCCTAGACCGAGAGCTAGTACTTCCGGTTGCGATGAATTTCGCAGCAGTTTTTTTAACGATTACTCCTCAGAATGCCTGGTGAGGTATCTTACATTTAATATCATCTGATTCCTAAAAAAGTACTACGTATTTAATACAAGAAAAAAGTACTTTTACCCTATAACTTCAATATGTATAAACAAACTAACCCCGCACAATTTTTTTCGTAAGAGCCTGAATTAATTAAACTTCTTTTATTCAAAATTTAGTTCGGTGAGGGCCATTTGTTTGCTTATAATATTAAAGAATGGAAATTTTGCTTTCATTTAAAGTATTTTTTGGGAATATTTCACCCTGGTCATACTTCCTTATATAATTTGATTTTTTTCAATGCATCAACAATAGTGTACACTTAGAACTGAATTTTTCTTCGCAGAGGAGTTGCGGACACACTTATTAATTGTTCTCTTTACAACTGTAATCATTGATCTAACAAATAAACTAAGTATTTTGCACGATCTGAAGTGGATTGATGAGGTTAATAAAAATGTATCATTAGAAACGCCATATTAAGCAACGTCACAGAAAAATCTCCGTCATGGATGATGTGTTCCATCACAAATGGTAGACGATAAATTCATAGCAGCTGTTTTGTGGCGACAAAACAGGCCTTGCACGTTTCAGTGATTTTATGAAACATTTATTACACCCCAAAATAAAGGATAATTTTCAGAAGAGTGATTGAGAAGAGTTTGCAAGAATTCAGGTTCTCGATTTCATTGAGCTAGTTTTTTCCTCCAGACTTCCCGATCAACGTATTTCTTGACCTCTTGTTATTGTTCATGTACATACTCTTTCATTTTTTGTTCTTCCTTATCTTCCTTTCACGCCTTAGTTCAGAAAACTCCCTCTTCACCTTAGTCATACAGAATCTCTTCTTCAAACCAAGTGATAATGAAAGACGATTTTTTTTGAGTCTAACATCTCTACTTTGTAGAAGAAGGATACCTCAGTATTTCTCAGAAGTCTAAATATTTGAAATCTAGATTCTTATCATGCCTTGATATACCCAATTTTTGGAGTTACAATGAAGTGGTAATTGTTTATAAAAAGTATAGTGTGATCATAATATCTCAGTAAATTAATGTGCAAGATGGTTTTAATAGAAAAGTATACAATGTTTAGCTTTGACTGTAAATATTGCCCTGACTCTCGCAATCACTCTTTATTTCTCAAGGAAATACGCTCCAGAGCTCGGCTGAAGTATTCACACAAGAATATTCAGATAAGTTCAACCGTTCTTACAAGAAACTACAATTGAAAATTTATCTGATCCACAAAAACAATTACAGTGCGTTATTCTCTGGCCATCATTGTGTAAGAAGAAAGGGATAGTAGTTGCTTATGTGGTCATCTTTGCGTGAGCCGACGTCTCGTCTATTTCTGTCGGTGACTGAACGAGTCCTTCGCACACACGAAAGCTCTTCAGGCCTGGCGTGTAGGTACTTGGCAGGACTCGCCGCGCGGTTTGCCAGTGATCCTTCCCATGTCCACGCGAATCTGATTGTGCTGACGACCATGAAAGGTATCGAGTGGATAGAAATGAGAACATCTGAAATCTACGTATGACCAAACAAGTTCAGAAAATCTTGAAAATTATATTAATTTAAAAGCGAAAGTACATAATGTGACTTATACGCCTGATTTTGTTGTTTGTGCGTTCCTCACTTTTGTGTATTGCAATTTTGGGTCATTAAAATTCATTTCTTCCGGGCTGATGGGCCGTGGTCCAATTGGCGTTGATTGGTCCAATTGGACCACGGCCCATCAGCCCGGAAGAAATGAATTTTATTGACTCCGGCCGTGAAAGCCTTCAATGCTTTATAATTTTGGGTCATGTTCACCTTAATCAATTTTAGATGTGTGGGAAATTTGTATTTGTGTTCTCAAGTTGTTTACATGTGACAAAAAATATCAGTTACTCCTATTGAAGTATCACGTTCTGTTCTCATGAAGCATTTGATGAAGTATAGTGAACCGTTACATAACAATAATATCAATGTCATGGTCTTTAAGTAAATCATATATGATTTATCATCCTATAAACAATGCATCTTTTCACTGATACGAACACTGAAAAGGAGATAGGGGCAGGAATCAAATTAATATATTTCAAAGAACATACTAGTTTCGTCCTGACAATTTCGTGACAATTTCCAAACTAGAGACGGCGTGATCTATTTGCTTAAAGGGTTTCTCAACTATCACAGTGAGGTAGCTTTAAACAAGTAAATATGAAATCCCCAGAATTCCAAATATAGCGGCAAGAATTAGCCAAGAGGTCTATTTTCCTCTATTTACAGCAGCTATTAGCCAATCTACGGCCTTTCCGACGCACTGGCCGCACGCTTATGTACACACACGACCGCACACTCGAACGCACACACAGGTCTACAGGCTCAGTGGGAGCCCCGCGACGAGTTATGCGAAGTAATCTCGTATCGGTGATTCACGAGCGTGCAAATTACGAGGGAAGACGGTCTGTCGGCAAGGTCGGGAGGACATCCTTTGTTACATAAAGTAATTGCCGGGCGTATTAACGGTCTCACGTCCCGGCTTCCTGACGCGCGCATCGCCTGCGCCATCGCGAGTCCCAACACTTCCATCATCCCCGCTATTGACGGCGTCAGCGCCTCCGCCAGTACCTCCGACGACACCGACTCGACTCCGACCACACCGACTCGACTCCGACGACACCGACTCGACTCCGACCACACCGACTCGACTCCGACCACACCGAATCGACTCCGACGTCACCGAATCGACTCCGACGACACCGAATCGACTCCGACGACACCGACTCGACTTCGACGACACCGACTCGACTCCGACGACACCGACTCGACTCCGACGACACCGACTAAACTCCGACGACACCGACTCGACTCCGACGACACCGACTCGACTCCGATGACACCGAATCGACTCCGACGTCACCGAATCGACTCCGACGACACCGAATCGACTCCGACGACACCGACTCGACTTCGACGACACCGACTCGACTTTGACGACACCGACTCGACTCCGACCACACCGACATGACTCCGACGACACCGACTCGACTCGACTCCGACGACACCGACTCGACTCGACTTCGACGACACCGACTCGACTCGACTCGACTCGACTCCCACGACACCGACTCGACTCCGACGACACCGACTCGACTCCGACGACACCGACCCGACTCCGACGACACCGACTCGACTCGACTCCGACGACACCGACTCGACTCGACTTCGACGACACCGACTCGACTCGACTCGACTCGACTCGACTCGACTCGACTCGACTCCACTGGACTCGCACGACACCGACTCGACTCCGACGACACCGACTCGACTCCGACGACACCGACTCGACTCCGACGACACCGACTCGACTCCGACGACACCGACTCGGCTCCGACCACACCGACTCGACTCCGACGACACCGACGACGCCGACTCGATTCCCACGACACCGACTCGACTCAGACGACTCCGACGACACCGACTCGACTGCAACACCGACTCCGCCATCCCTTCCGCCACCGACTTCTACCATCGCCTGCGGCTTCGAATTCGCCATCAACTTTTCATCGCCGTTGCCATCTACTCCGCCATTCACGTCCCTATTTGTTCCGTCATCCACTAAGCCATCGAAAAAGACATAACCTTGATCGCCTCGCCTATCTCGCAGTACTTCTCATATTTTATTTTTACACTCGTACTTTTCTTTATTGTCTACTCATTGAAGAACGTTTCAAGTAATATTCGCGGCCTTATGTCTACTAATGCTACCTACCGTTTTATCGTGCCGCATTACAGCTTGCAACTCTGACGTAGATCTTCCATTTCTCTATCTAACTTCAGATCTTCAGTCTACTTCCATATAGTTTATCTCAAACTTATTTCCCTATCTAACCTTCATTGACGCCCATTCAATCGTAGACACACACTCAGTCTCTACTTCTTGTTTCTGTGGCCTGTGAACTGTCACGTGAGTTTTCGTTTCGTGCACTGCGGTTTCCTCTGTAAATCTTACACGTATTCGCGCTTTTCCCTGCTGCCATGACTTCCTCAATTAACTTCATTACTAACATTGTTACTTGCGTCGTTGCGTCAGGAACGGGGAATCCTTTTTAGAATATGACGACGAGGATACAACGGTAGCGTATTGATTACTCGCTGTTTCCTAGCATCGTGGCGTACGCAATGGCTATCAGAGGAATGTAGATCAAAGTTAATGGTGGAACTTTGTTATCGGCTTGCTTTTACCGTGAGAAAAAGGAACTTGATAATTACAGTAAATTCTTCTGGTTTTAACAAAATATTGTTAAAAATAAAAAATGATTGTTTAAAATATGAACTGGTGAATAGGAGAAACGTATTATTTCAATATGTCACAGAGTTTCGTCGAGGAAAATAGAAGATTTTCAAGCGAAAATAACTTGGGAGTGTTTTCGTATTCACTTTCAGTTTTAAAGAAACCATTTTAAGATATAAGAGTGAAAGAAAAGGAATCCTAACATATTTGCAGGTCTTTCCAAATGTAGATATAGGTAGATAGATTTATTAAAGTTCTCTTTGAGCTAATGCTCGGTGGCAAACATTATTACAACTAGATATACGACAATTACAAAACTATTACGAATATTTACAAATATAATTACAATTAGAATTAGAGATTGATATCCTAGTTATAATTAATTTTGAGTTATCTGTAAGTTGACTTGTAGCTTTTCTAACACTTCACTCCACTTCACTTCACTTCACTTCACTTCACTTCACTTCACTTCATTTTACTGCGCTGCACTACACTACACTCCCCTCCCCTCCCATGCCCCCTACCACACTGCACTTCACTTCACTGTACAAGGGATATGACCATATTAATAATAATAATAATAATAATAATAATAATAATAATAATAATAACGATTATAATAATGTAACTAATAATAACAATAACTTAAAAGTTACATCAAAACCAGTAACAGTAACAGTTGCTTTTGCTTATGCAATATGCTTTTAAGTGCGACAGTGCCACTGCCCCTCACTTTTGCCTCCACATTCAGTGCCAGCGCCATAGTCCTCACTATTGCCATCGCCATCGTCATAACCATCTTCACCATCACGCGGTCCATCATTTGCTACCGCCGCTGGCGCCTCCGCGGCAGGCGAGGGCCCAGCGCAGTGGGGCATGAAGTTCTCGCAAGAGGGGTTGGAACAAGGGCGTCGCCGACCGCTGCGGCCCCGCAATGAACCGCCAGGCAATGAACCCCAGACTCCGCCATCTGGCTTTAATTACGTTTTTTCTGCGGGTCCCGGGGGGGGGGCGAGGGGGGGGGGGCCGCCGGCGCTGGCGATCGGCGCGCGCTGCGCTGCGCTGCGGCATGGTAATTAAGCGCAGCTACCGCCGCCCCCAGCAAGAAACAAATTACGAGCGTTAAACGGGCGGCGGCGGCGGTGGCGGCGGCGCTGGATGCAGAAACCCAACAGTGGAGCCGAGGAGGAGGTCGGATGACGCGCCTGGGATCGATGTTCTGGGGCAGATATGGAAGATTCACTTTGTTAGACAAAATGAGGAAATGCGAGAAAAAATGAAATTGCAGACAGACTTGAACGAGATTAGTACCACAATTGAAGTGGTGTATGAGACGGACTGCTGAGATAGCTGAAGTCGGATATCTAGTGATTGATGGGTTTTTAGTGATTCCGGGAGCGTTATTTACTGAAGTCATTATTCCCGTAAGTTTGGTTCATATTTTTTCATCGGGAGGTGGCGGTAATCTCCCCCCATTGGATGGCCTACCGTCGACATTTTTAGAGCTATTGACAATGGTAAAATATTATTTGTTGGGGGTGCTTAACTTTTCTATGTGAGGCGTCTCTGAAAACGAACTGTCCTTTTTTTACTGATTCTGTCGTTAAGAATGTCATTGCTAATGGTAATGATGTCAGTGATTACAGATAGAAAGTTAGTATTAGATCACTGGGACTGGTAAAAACTAAGATAAATATTGATAATGGCGGAGATCGTGGGGTAGCTGTCTACCGCGAAATGATGAAAAATCCTGAAATTTCATTTTTTTTCAATTTTATTGAGTCGTATGCTGTTTTATTCTCTTTTAAATACTTCAAACCATTTCTTTCTGTTTCTTACAATAGGTTTTGAGTAATGTTTTTAGAAGCGAGTGTCAGCTGTCAAGCCCTTAATAAGTGAACTTCAAATGCATGTTGGGAATTTTCAACACCTTAATTCATGTCAAACATCATAAATCTTGAACCATAAATGATAATGATATAATTCTTCTTGCACTTTCCAACCCATGATTTGCTTTCCCACATAACCAAATTCTGACTCTTTAGTGTTCACAGTACATTTACCATTCTAGTTAATTCTCTAGAACGTATATTTATTATTAATTTACAAAACGAATTGTCAAAATACATCAACTTGTGGAGATAGGTTGTCTGAAGTAAAAGCCGACATTTTCGCTATTTAATTACAAATATAGAAAAATAATTTTAATTATTTGATCTCTAAGAGCACGTACAAATCAAATGTACAAAGGAAAACAAAACAGAAACGATATTCTTGATATTTTTTCTGATAGACAGCTACCTTAAAATGGTATATTTTGGTCTGGTACTGATTGATCTCAGATATGATGAAAAGGTCTTAAAAAATGCAAAAGTACAAAACATGTTTTTGGAGAGAACAAAGATGATTATATGAAATGACAGGATAGTTACTGTATTGGCGGAAGTGGCAACGAGTACGATGATGAAATTCGCGTTTACGACGATAATCGGAGTTACGGAGATGAAGGTGGTGATAATTGCGATGGCGACGGCAGCCGTAGTGCTGGTGGTGGCGGCAGAAACAAGCTGCTGCAATGTTGGCGCCGCACCTTCCAGACGCCAGGGGTCACCACGCGCGCACAAATCATTGCAGTGCAAGATGGCGGGCCGGCCCCTGGGCGCTCGCGTAAGAACGGACGTGCTGGAAAGGGACACGCCCACGTAAAATTGCAAGCCCTGTGCGGGATTTGGAAAGAAACACCGCACGTTTCGAGGACACGAACATAGTTTTGATACGTCAAGAGTGGGCAAGGGACGAGGGAACGGATGAATGAAGTGTGTTGCAAGACTAAAGAAAACCGAACATTTATTTCTGTATCGCTAAATAGGACGTACAATACAAATGAGATTCTTACAACGAACAGCAATCCACATTATAATAAAGGTAGTACGAACGACAATGAACTGGTAAATAGTTTGGATAAACGTTGGGATAAACGAGATATTCAGATGTAATTATCGGACATTTCACGTATCGTTGGAATACACCTCTATCAACACAAATGAGTGAATAAAATATATTTCGACTGACCGCATTCTAGCTTCAAATATAGAAATACTAGTAGAAGAAAGTGATCTTATCTCTTGCGCACGAAGATTCGATAATACTAATTTTTATAATGAAATGTCGTTTTATGCAATGTTTTATAAAGTAAGTCGTGAATTATTTTGTAGTGTCTAGTTTTCGTTACGTAACTTGATAGTAACTCGACTTCGTCACTTCGAGATCGGAGAACGTGACTGTGGCGAAAATCCTGCATTTGGAAACACCGGTGTAAAAAGACTACCAGAAACAAATTGGGATCCGCCATAGTTTCACAATATCCGTCTGATACGAGCTAAGAGATGCATCATTAAAATTACAATAAAAAATACAAAGACAGAATAAAAAATCCCGCATGTGATTTTAAGTTGAATGTTAGGGCCTACCGTTTCCTCATTGAACGTCATAAGGAAGGATATTTCGCGAAAGGAAATAAAAAGTCAAACTTTGGGAGCAAGCAAAGTTTTACATCTAACAGGAACAGTCTCCATGTGCATTTGTGCAGAAATAAAGTTGCATTTGAATGTAAAAACATCAGTGAGATAATTAAGTCATACATCCGATAGATTACATATCACTGTGCACACATTAAAATGTAGGCAAACAGAAATAGATCCCAAGTATCTTGCAAAATTAGCATGTCGCATGATATATGCGACAATAATGTCAAGAAAAAAAATTGTACTAAGGGGTCGTTGAACCCGTATGTGTTAAAAACTTGTCAGTTTTAACCTATTCTCCCTTTCATACATCTTCATAAAAAGCTTCCATCCCCCTCATTTACACACGCACGCACGCACACACACACACACACACACACACACACACACACACACACACACACACACACACACACACACACACACTCCATGGACTCCTCTTTACAATTGACAAATCTATCAAAATTTAATATTTTTCATAGTTCGTAACTAACTGATGTACAAAAATCGTTAAATTCCGTCCAATTAAAAACGTTTTTAAAGACTTTTCGTTTCTATTGTTCCTAATTCTCTTCAATGAGGCAGTTTTTTAGTATACGTATACTCTTTTCAATTACTTCCCCTCTTCGTGAAATTTAATAACAAAGCGGACAACCCCTTATCCCCATCAGCATATTTGTATTTCACAAATGATCCATAAGATACCATCATACGTGCGTGCCCCAGAAGTCGACTGTTCTTCGGCCGCATGGCATCTGTGCCAAGCGGTACAGTATTTTTAATACGTTGTTTCCCCGCTTTCTTCGCTTATTTCAAGCGACTCTTCAAATAATATAGAGCAAACACGAGGAAATCACGTTTTAAATATAACAAGAACATTTTATGACGAATACTATTGATGACGAATATTATTGCGTGATAAATTATATAGGAGCTCTCACACCGTGAAAAATCTATAGTTCAATGTTGGTGATGTTGGTAAACACTATTATTCAAAGTTACAAATAAGATTTTACTGCAATGTAAACAATAATTTTTCACATTGTATTGAGTTTATGAATCTTCCGATATACCACTATATTCGAACTTTTATCTTTCAAGGAATACTGATTATCAGTTTACTTGTTCCACTCGTACAGGGCATTTTAAAGTGTTCATGCTTTGTGCATTCACGGGAGATAGTGAGCAACCTAATTGAAAAAGGAGGCAAGTAGGCGAACGTAATAAAGAATTCAGATATTCTACTGATTTTTGGAGATGAGACACCGGAAAAGTTCTTAGTGATGGAGAATGTAGCTCCAGTGTCTTGGAAAGTAGAGATCAGTCGTGAGCGGAATAATGAATAGTATTTCGTCATAATTGATCAGATGTGTTAGCTTTGTTTGTATTTCAAAGATAAATTGGTCACGGGGCAAGGTGAAAGATATAACACAAACAAATATTTGTTTGCAGCGATCTTCGATAGTGCAACGAATGTGATACGACGGAATATTTTTGAGTATTTTGGATTATGCTAAGATCGTTCTCAATCAGAAGAACGGAAACACATATTACGCGACGCACACCAATAAACATAAAAGAGAGGCAAACATTTTATGTTATTAATAATAATGCATTTAGACAAATAATTTTGGCAAAGGATATGGTAATTTATATTCTTTTCTAAGGAAATTTTTGAAATAAAACAAACGCCTAAAATACCTCAACAAGCGTTGCCAGATAGTAACTTTATGTACACGCAAAAACAAATTCTTTGTTAAAAATCAACGTAGCAACCAGAAGCTCAATAAAGAACAACACTTGGCCAGCGCATACTCCTTCCGCCACTGGGGCCCAGATTTTAATTTCTGGCCAATCAAAATGGAATTAGTGGTAGACAAAACATGTGCTTGGCAGTTTTTCTCAGAGTTCTCTCTTTTTCCGTACCATTCAAATCCACCATTTCTACAAAATCGAACACCTCAACGTCATTATTAGTTTTGTACACTCATTAGATCATAACTGATTGGCTGCAGCTGCAAGGCTCAAGCAGTTGAAGAGCTTCAACGACCACAGCAGTTGAAAGGCCTTATAGCACTTAAACCTAAATGAACAGCTGCAAGGCTCAAGCAGTTGAAGGGCCTCAATGACCTCAGCAGTTGAAAGGCCTTATAGCACTTAAACCTAAATGAACAGCTGCAAGGCTCAAGCAGTTGAAGGGCCTCAATGACCTCAGCAGTTGAAAGGCCTTATAGCACTTAAACCTAAATGAACAGTTGCAAGGCTCAAGCAGTTGAAGGGCCTCGATGACCTCAGCAGTTGAAAGGCCTTATAGCACTTAAACCTAAATGAACAGCTGCAAGGCTCAAGCAGTTGAAGGGCCTCGATGACCTCAGCAGTTCAACCAAAATGAATATAAAGATAAAGAACATCCACTTTCTACACTGCTTCGCCTCTCAGGTTAAGAACGTTCGCCCCATCTGCCCGGTCACCTTCCTGCACTTCAGCTCCGCCGGCATACTTGGCACATACTTGAGCCCCAGCGTGAACGTCCCGGACGCGGATTTTCCTCCGAGCGGGCAACGCGACGTTTGGGCCAAAATATTGGACGCGCGAGGAGCGACGAGCGGCGAAAAACGCGGCGGCGGCGGCGGCGGCGGCGGCGCGGCATTCCACGCGGACCGCGCCTCCGCCGCAAACAAATATCTCAGCGGCGCCGCAAAAACGCCAGGCAGCGCCGCGCGTATTTTAATCCGGCGCGCGGCGGGGGAGAGGAGGGCGACCCCGCGCCCGGCGGCGCAGGTGCGGCGGCGGCGGAGATGGAAGCGGAGGCGGGGGTGGAAACGAGGCGGGGTCGAGGGGTAGGGGTGGAGGCGGGCGTGCTGGCTGTGGCGGTGACAGAGTAGAAGGCGGTAGCGGAGGACGAGGCTATGTAGACGGTGGTGTAGAAGGTGCAGGCCCGCGATTGTGTGGAGATGGGGCGGGGACGGAGGCGGAGGTGAGAAGGAAACGGAGGAGGAGGTGCAAAAGCCGTGGTGGGGGCGGGGAAATAGGGGTGAAGGCTGTGGGGGTGACAGAGGACGAGGCAGTGACTTGGGCGATGGCGGAGGAGGTGACACAGCCGGTGGTGCAGGAGTAGTGGTGGTAGTCCGCCATGGTCGAGG
Organism: Teleogryllus occipitalis; assembly: GCA_011170035.1. NCBI lineage: Eukaryota > Metazoa > Arthropoda > Insecta > Orthoptera > Gryllidae > Teleogryllus > Teleogryllus occipitalis. The sequence continues at coordinate 38,454 of BLKR01001237.1, forward strand.
AGGAGGGGCGGGGCCAGAGGTAGAAGCAGGGGTAGTGGCAGATGCGGAGACATTGGCGGGAGGGGGGAAGCGAAAGGGGTGGCAGAAGCTGTGGAGGCGAAGGTGAGCGTTGAGGTGCTGGAGATGAGGGTTGTAGTGTTCTAAACATAAATACTTTTCCAACAAAGGACAACAAACCTTCTACGTGGGGACGATTTTTGTCATTCCTGCGTCAATTCGCCTGGTGGTAGTGGCAGTACCAATACGATAATCGAGATTTCCTCGAGTAGTGATGGAAGTATTATCTTACATACCATAATAAACAAATGGTACATCACCAACTGAGGCACTGAAGCGAGTAGTGTACAAAATTCTGAAGTGACACGGCTGGAAAATATGTGTCGACTTGCATAAATCGGGATGCAAGAAGTTCAAAGTCCTTAGACCCATGTGCGGTTAAGGGTTAATCACAGTAAATGCGGCGTCCACAGGCTCAGGAGGCGAGCTGCGAGCAGACAGGGATCAAGACGGCTGGCGCCTGGTGCGCGGGCCGTGGCAGGCGTGCCTGGGCGGGGCGGGGCGGGGCGGGGCGGGGCGGCGCTGGGCGGGCGCTGGGCGGGCGCCAAGCCTTCCCAGAACGGCGCGCGCCGCGGCGGCGCGGGCCAGCACGCCACGCGACGCGCGCCACTGGCAGCTCCTCCTCAGACATCTGTCATGTCATCGCCGCCGCTGCCACCGCTCGCCCCCGCTTGCATCGGCAGTGCCCTCGCACTGCCTTCTTCACCCTCTCCACAACCTACATCTCCGCCGCCTACTTCTCCCCCGCCTACATTTCTCCCGCATACATTTCCTCGCCTACATCTCCCTCGTCTATATCCCCCCCCCCGCTTCATCTCCCCCGCCTACATTTCTGCCGCCTTCATCTTCCCCACCTACATCATCCAACCAACATCTCCCCCGCCTACATCTCCCCCGCTTACATCTCTTCCGCCTACATATCTTCCGCCTACAACTCCCGCGCCTACATCTCCCCCGCTTACATTTCTGCCGCCTTCATCTTCCCCACCTACATCACCCCGCCTTCATTTCCCCCACCTACATCTCATCCGCCTATATCTCCCGCGCCTTCATCTCCCGTGCTTTGATCTCCCGCGCCTACATCTCCCGCACCTACATCTCTGCTGCCTTCATTCCCCCACCTACATTTTTCCCAGGCTACATCTCCCCTGCCTTCAACCTCCCCCAAAAGTCTTTCCCCTATATCTCCCCTCTCCTACACCCCCTCGTCTACACACTCAATCTTTATCATATTTGTGCACTTCGATCAACGCTCCTAGCCGTATTCTCTGGCCATACACAACCCCAGTGCCCCGCTCCCTTCCCGCTCACCGTGTCCTCGCCACTGCACAGTGCGCCTTCAGTCCCTCTACCGGCGTCGCCGCCACGCCGTCGCCACCGCTACACAGTGCGCCTTCAGCCCCTCTACCGGCGTCGCCGCCACTCCGTCGCCACCGCTGCAGACGTCGCCTCCGACTCGTCGCTCCTGCCCGTCGCGCGCCGCCCATCGATACGGCTCGTCCTCCGCCGCCGCCGCGCGTGCCAGACGCGCTCGACGCCTTAATGTGTTGGGGCGGTGCTGCGCACTGCGCGGATCGCGACGTGGCGTGGCTGAGCGAAGGATGGCTGAGTGTGGGCGTGGCGTGGCTGCTCGTAGCGTGATGTGGCCGAGTGTGGAGTGGGGTGGCTAATCGTGACGTGGCATAGAGCGTGGCTGAGCCGGGCGTTGATGAGCGGAGCGTGGCATGGCATAGCGTGGTGTGGCTGAGCGTGGTGTGGCTGAGCGTGGTGTGGCTGAGCGTGCGTGGCTGAGCGTGCGTGGCTGAGCGTGGTGTGGCTGAGCGTGGTGTGGCTGAGCGTGTTGTGGCTGAGCGTGGTGTGGCTGAGCGTGGTGTGACTGAGCGTGGTGTGGCTGAGCGTGGTGTGGCTGAGCGTGGCGTGGCTGAGCGTGGCGTGGCTCAGCGTGGCGTGGCTCAGCGTGGCGTGGCTCAGCGTGGTGTGGCTGAGCGTGGTGTGACTGAGCGTGGTGTGGCTGGCGTGGCGCGGCGTGGCGGAGCGGTTCGGTGCGGTTCGGTGCAGCGCCCGGCCTTCGGATGCCGGCAGAGGCGGTGCCCGCTGCGTCCAACCCGCTCTCCGGGACGCCGTCGCCATCTCCTTACGCGCTGCCAAATCTGAGGTTCGGAAGACCTTTGACATGTAAAACCTCGCTACCGTCGGGTCGTTCTCGGAGCATTTGCAAAGCACGAATTGCAAGGGGGTTATCTTCTCTGTGTGCTTTTTCTCTACTCTGAGTTAAAAGTTATCCTGTACTATTGCAAACGGGGTATATTTAACGAAAATACAAATCTGAACGTGAAAGAAAATATGTGACCTCTGGAAATCTGTTGGCAAGTGCAATGTGTTGACTTATCCATTTATTTCCAAAGGCCGCAGTCTTAAAGAAGAATTTCCAATATGAAATCTCCATTTACTACTTTCCAAAATAAACTAGTTATACAATTTGAGCCTAATTGTCTCGTAGTAGGCAGTGTTTTAAGATAGACCTGGTAAAAGCATATGTGACGTCACGAGAGCGATTTTGTAACTCTTCCTAAACACTATTGTTGATTACGTAAGATGGAACTGCAAGTGCACACGTTGTTTACTTCCTGAAACACTTGCTGATGCTGTTAAAATCAACGCAATATTGTCAAGTTCTGTCCGTCGGAAAGAATTTGCATTGGATTGCAATTAGGTTTCTTATAATTTATGTTATTCTGGAAGCTCTCAAATGACAATGCCATTAAATTAGAACACCCTCGGTGCGTCAATGTTTGTGGTATTTTTTATTCGCATAATAGTCGTTAATTATCCAGGTTTTTGAAACCGTGTGAACAGAGTTCTACCATTACAGTTTTATATTGTTTCTTAGCCAGTGTAGGGGAAAAGTGTACGAGTTGTACTGTATCTGTTTGAGCTTTTTACAATACCATTTATAATGTTTCATATTACAATCTTGGCTGTCCGGGTGACGACGCGTTAATTGACTCTGGCCGCGGAAGCCTACGACTTCATATAATGTTGCATGTTTTAACAGAAAAAAACGCTTCGAAAATATCATCGTAATACACCTATCAAAACTAAATACAATCTAAAAAATTAATGTATCTATTTGAATACTTCTAAAAACAACTGTAATAACAATAATAATAATAATAATAATAATAATAATAATAATAATAATAATAATAATAATAATAATAATAATAATAATACATTTCTAATAATAATTTTTAGAAAAGAGTTTCGAAAATATTTTGGTCGTTTACGAAACATGATTTGTAGAAGAAATATTAGTAATCTAACGCTGATATCGAATGATTAATTTCAAACTTTCTAGTTATAATTTAGATAATTACCGTGAAGCTGAGAATTTAATTACCATACTTGTTTTTGACGTATCTGACGGATACTCACACGCATCGGTATGTATCATTCTTTAATCATTGGAAAGAGGAAGTAATGCAAAGGATAGGCCCGCGAATCATGGCCAGTATTCAATTTAACAGGACATATATAGCGAAGGAGAAAATGGCGGCTGCGCAGGCCGGTACGTTGCCGCCCAGCAATTGCCCCCGTGGCCTCAGCGAAACCTGAGAAAACGCAGTCAAACCGGCCTGCGTCGCATTTGAACTCTGCGCGTCGGGAACTGGAGGCGGTCGCGATCAGCATAACGTGTTCTTTATGCTGTCATTAAAACGCGGCAATTTCATAGCTGGCTCGTGGGGGTAATATTAATAACATTCCACGTTTTCGCTCCCCCTTGGATCTGCGCAAAACCCCGGCAAGACGGTTTGCACATCCATCTGAAGAGTTGACAGCGCTCAGTTCGATCGATAATTATGATTTCGCTAATTTAACGCTCCGTTATATGAGGAGAGAGTAACGCACTAATTGTCTCTCTCTTACTTAATAAAGTGCTCGGTGCTTCATCTTGTAACCTCATCAAAAGCGATAAGTGGTTGGTTATAATTAATGGTGGCAGGTCCAATATCTCGCGGCCCACCTGAACTATTTATCTCGGGCCCGTTACCTACGTTGGGTGCTTGTAAGGCTGGTGACGTGACGGGAACTTTCGTTCCAGTAATGTAGTTCCGAGTCCTTTGCTGTGGAAGATCTCTCTCCTCCCTTTCTGCATTAGATCTCAATTTTAGCGCTTCTCGATCTCTTTTTCTCGCGGCACAAAACGTTCATTATCTTTCGCCCACGTTGGACAGTCCATAGTTGAAGAACACTTTGTGCGCTTATTAGAGCACCTTGGCTCATAAATCTGCTGGCAACGTGTGTTTATGTTAAACTAAGTTGACACTCCTGTTGTTACTTGCGCTCCAATACTTGCAAAGCGATGCTGTGGGTGAGAGGTGCATCTTCTCTGTACGAGGTTGGTTTACGTGGTGATGTTAGATCCCTTAGACACAGATGTTGGCAGATTCAGATTGAAAACATACATTCACAGTCATGTGATCCAGTAAATTTCGCTTCAATAATGACCTACGAGAAAACGTACGAGGTGAATGATAATTTGGAAATAACGATAATACTTAAACTTTCAAACATATTAAAAGCTTATCTTTTAATTAGTAATACCTAAATGAGTGAACAAATTAATGGCACAACTTCCCTCCCTCGATATTCTAAATATACTAGATTCAAATTATTTTGTGTATTCACATTATTTTTATTTTAACATTTTACCCTGGGTAATAGGGGAAAACGTTAGAGTGAAGAACGATGTTAAACAATGACAAACATTTTAAAGATTGTTTTAAATGTATAGATTTGTTTTATTAATGGTTTATATAAACAACTGAGGTCGACGTGAAAGTATTTTCCATATCCTCATGTTGAACTGTCTTAGTTCTACCATTGCCATCACAGGACTTCTCCATTAAAACAACTCGCCCGCCTTTATCTCCTTCTACTGCCCCATTGATTGGTCATTTCGCATTCAGGTTGCAATCAAGAAAGGATCTCGCTGTCAGACAACACTCTCGTCAGGCAACACTCTCGTCAGGCAACACTCTCGTCAGGCAACACTCTCGTCAGGCAACACTCTCGTCAGGCAACACTCTCGTCAGGCAACACTCTCGTCAGGCAACGCTCCCCCTTCTTTGTAGGGTCCTTTTAAAAAAACAACTAGTTCTCTGACCTCCCTGCGTATTTAAGAGAACTTTAATTTACCGAAAAAACTTGAACGTTCAATTATTCTTGAACACACTGGGAATCAGCATATAAGTACTATGCCTTTCTTATGAGATACAATGGTGTGAATTGTAGTTTCAGGTCTGCAAAACAAAGAATATGTGGTAGTCCAGAGATTCTAACCCAATGAAACCTATATTAAAGCACTCTGGCAAAAATTACCCTCCAGGTTATCGGGCCGTCAGGTCATGCCGCCTTCAGGTTCTCATAATCTGTTAATTTCAAGACGACGTTCCCTCTACTTCTCCGTCCGTTGTCAGGCAGTACGTTTCTAATACGCTCTCTCTTTCTTTCTTTCTCTCTCCCTCTCTCCCTCCCTCTCCCTCTCTCTGTCTATCTCTCACCTTGCCCATCTTACAGCCAGCCTGTTCAGCCTCGCTGATAGCAAATGAAACATCGAGCCACCCTTGGACAATCTACACTCCTCAATTCATCTTCCTCTCGGCTCCTTCCACACCACGACCGCCCGCTCCACTTTTCCGCAGCAGCTTCTCCTCAGCGAATCTCGCCTCTCGCCCCCATTCTCCGCCTCTCTGCCGCCCGCAGGCGCAGGGGCGGCTAACGACCGCTCCGAATCTGGGTTATTTAGTCGTTCGGCTGGACATTACTCCGGCGGTAAATTAGCTTTATTGAATAAGAGCGAAGGTCCCTTCACGTGGATTTACGGGCGCACGTGCAGACGTCGTATGTCCGGGGCCGAGAGAGCGGGCAAGAGAGCGGGCGAGAGAGCGGGCGAGAGAGCGGGCGAGAGAGCGGGCGAGAGAGCGGGCGAGAGAGCGGGCGAGAGAGCGGGCGAGAGAGCGGGCGAGAGAGCGGGCGAGAGAGCGGGCGAGAGAGCGGGCGAGAGAGCGGGCGAGAGAGCGGGCGAGAGAGCGGGCGAGAGAGCGGGCGAGAGAGCGGACGAGAGAGCGGGCGAGAGAGCGGGCGAGAGAGCGGGCGAGAGAGCGGGCGAGAGAGCGGGCGAGAGAGCGGGCGAGAGAGCGGGCGAGAGAGCGGGCGAGAGAGCGGGCGAGAGAGCGGACGAGAGAGCGGGCGAGAGAGCGGGCGAGAGAGCGGGCGAGAGAGCGGGCGAGAGAGCGGGCGAGAGAGCGGGCGAGAGAGCGGGCGAGAGAGCGGGCGAGAGAGCGGGCGAGAGAGCGGTCGAGAGAGTGGTCGAGAGAGCGGGCGAGTGAGCGGTCGAGAGAGCGGTTGAGAGAGCGGGCGAGAGAGCGGGAGAGAGGAAGCGGCACTAATTTGGTTACAAGGGCCCCTCCCGCCTCTGGAAACGGCGTATTCTCTTATTTGTATATCATAACCAACCGTCATTGAAGGTTTCAATACTTCAGGTTCGGTCACGCCTATTCGTTGCGTGATTGTATCGACAGCAAATATGCTCTCGTGGTGCCAATAGCGTTTCTGCACAACAAAGTTTCACAATTGAGGCGAAACAATCGTTTCCGCGATCACTTCGGGTTCGTGTTGGCGCACGCGCAGTGGCTCAAAAGAGGTAAACGCTGAGGTGCTTCCCTCCGTGCAAAAGCCGTGTCCGCGCCCCGTGCCATCTGCCTCGCACGAGAGGCGGCGCGCAGAGCCCCGTGACGGTGGCGCTCTCCGCGGCGGCTCCCGGCGCGGCGCGCACGTGCTGCGCGAGCCCGCGATTCGTTCTGCGCGTGGAAATCGATTCGCCACCCAGCGCGGCGGGCGGGCGGCGGGCGGGCAGCTGGCGAAACGCCGCCGCCGCCGCCGCCGCCGCCACCACCACCGCCGCCACCGCCACCGCCGCCGCCACCGCCGCCACCGCCACCGCCTCCACCGCCACCACCGCCGCCACCGCCGCCAACACCGCCATCGCCACCGCCACCGCCGCCACCGCCACCGCCGCCAACACCGCCGCCACCGCCGCCAACACCGCCGCCACCGCCGCCGCCACCGCCGCCGCCACCGCCACCGCCGCCGCCGCCGCCACCGCCGCCGCCACCGCCGCCACCGCCGCCACCGCCGCCACCGCCGCCGCCGCCTCCGTCGGTGCCGCCGCTAAAGAATCTTCTCGCAAAAGAAGAGAGGTCTGTTGCACCGCCTCGAAGCAGTCGCCGCTCGTCCGCCTCCAGGGAAGATTTACGTTTTATTTTTATTCATCGTTAAAAAATACATATTTGAATAATGAATAAATGTACCAACAGAGCCTGGTTAGCAACACTTGAAAACTGGACATTCTCGCTTCCGATGGATAGAAAAAGCATTTGCATTGGTAAACGAACTGTTCTCTTGAATTTATAGTATTGCTAACAAATTGCCGTCCCCCCCCCCGCTGTACTTCAGTCACACATAGCAAACGGAGACGTCAACAAAACGCGCGCATAGTAAAGCTGCTTATGTTTACAAGCAAATCAAGGGTACATGAAGGCAAACTGAATGAAACCTGTGATTGATGTGGGGGTTCATTGGCCAAAGGGTTGAAGTGCAAGACTTGTTAAAGGCATTTCAACCTTTTAGAATAAAATAGAATACAGTTAAAATTGTAACAAATGCATTTATTATTAAATCATTATTAAAATTAGCATTCTGACCGTTTTTCATGCCCATGCAGCTCATTAAGCTTCAACTTTGAATCTCTTGGAGGCTTCAGAATTTATTCGAAGACATAGTGAATTTGGTTAACATTTCGAACAGGAAACATGGACTGAAATCACTTGATAATGAATTTTCATTCAAAGAGGTGAACAAAGTAAGAAATATTTTGTGAAATAATTGTGCAAAAGACATTTTTACTTCATTTTATCAGTATGATAAGATACGGTATTAATGATAAATACCATGTAAATGATATTTTACATGTATCAAGAATATTTTTCGATAATTTCACTAGTATCAATCTCGATTATTTTTTAAACGAACGTTTTACCTTTTGAATTTATTCTTTTTGAAATCTGAATTCTGATTTCATGCAATTTAAGATGATTCAATTACTATTATTTTCTTGTAATTAAACCTCGCGACCCATGTCATAACACTAACATTCATATCAATCAAACTGTCATTTTTTCTCACTAAATCGACAAGTTAACTCATGTGAGGGTTTGAATTACTAATCATCATATAATAGATTCTTAACGTCTTCTACATTGTTCTAAGGCCTGAACCATTCTCAAGAGGTACATCTTTTCAGTATTCCTCGGTTAGTTGTGTATTACACCCCATTGTTCAATAATGCTTATGTGGAGGTCAATAACAATTTATCATCCACCTAATGGGGGTCTCATTTGATTATCGCTTACAAACGTCGCACACGAAGGCAAATGCAGCTGCTTCCAGAAAAAAAGATCTCATTAATAGTAGGGGTTATTTTTCAATTGTGATAATTAAACGACTTATCTGGCACTTTCCCGCAAAATGGAATAACTGGCACTGTTATTACGTGTAATCGAAATTTTATAAATGCATTGAGGCTTGTTCCCGGTCATCGCGCACTTAAAAGGATACTAATTTATGATCATTGGTGAACTAAACGATGGGGAACTCTTGAGAGAAGGTCCGACGAGTGGCAGTAAGTACGAACTGTGTAACATTATGCTCCACAACTACGAGAAATCAATCAAGAATCTTTCATGAAAAACCTCAATGGATCTACAAATTTATTATGGATCCTACGTGGCACTTGGAAGAAAGGTTCATTAATTGTACTGAGGTATGTTTTACATTTATGCTGCTGTCAGAATTAGTGTTGCCAGCTTGTTAACACAATTCTCTTAAATTGAAGAAATGCTCTACTTGAATAGCAGATTACTGATGCTACCCGCCAATAATTAATACCGAATAAATAAACCACAATGAAATTCTAAAAAGGCAATGAAAATAAATATCAAAGACTCTAAATCAAACAGAAAACAGTATATTAAAAGGGTAAAGAAATTCCCATGTGGTAATATTAAATTTAGTAATAATTATAATATCTGCACAGAATATATGTAATTATAAGTATAATTATAACAATAATATCTACAATATACATAGTATATCTACAATTAGAGAATGATCTTTCACCTATTACGTCAAGCAGTTAATGAACTTAGTGTCAACTGCGCTAGTCACAAAGTTCAATGGCCGGCGGAGGACCATTTGCTAGAAACATCATTTTTGGAAGCACAGCGAAAGAAAAAAAGATTCCTTTCTACCGACCTAAATTATGTCAGGTACTACGTACACACTTTAACTCTCTGACGATGGCGTCTATACTTGCGATACTTTGTCGATTAGGTCTATACTTCCGTATAGACCAAAAGAAAACAGCTGAAGACATCGGATTTCGCGGGCAGGAGTGGGGAGTATCAAATGATTGTTTTTGGATGTCCGGGCACTGCTGCGTCATGCTACAATGTCAGGTTTGCTAACAACAGACCCAAATGACATTTATGCCCCGAAGAAGGCCACGACAGGATGGGTGAAACGTTGACAAGCGCCTACGCCGCGACGTCTCCCGGCCAGTCGAGAGCTTCACGTTACTCCAGAAATCCACAACTTCCAACATTCTCCTTTGAATCTACACACAGGGAGGCGGGAAAAATTCATGAGCGATGTTTGATTGATTTTTTCATGTTTCCGGGCGCGTCAACTGCTTTGGTCATTAGTCCCGTTAGTGTAGTGCATGTTTTTCTCGGGAGATGGCGGTGATGTTCCCCCGCTGGATGGCGAGATCCGGCACCGACCTACCGTCGGCTAGTGGGGTTTCTCCTTAACCAAGACTCTCCCACCAGCGGGACACCGCCCCAGCCAGGACAAGCTCTAAGCTCCCGACCGGTCTCCCGGAATATGTGGTTGTGTGGTGCATGTTAGTGTGTGTGTAAGGGGAGAGGATAGGTCAAGGAAGAGGAAGGACAGATCGCACGCGGTCCGTGGCCCGTTCGGTAGGGTACTGCTCCGGCTTTCGCCTGGTGTTGATCGGAGAAACCACGGAAAACTACCGATCAGAGCAGCCGGCCGCTAGAATTCTCCTCCAGACAGCGACTGAATTCGACCTAGCTGAAAAGCTAGTGTCGAAAATCCTGCCGCCGTCAGGACTCTAACCTAGGACCTCCCGGTCAGAGGCGCTGCAATGACATCAGTTGATGCACTGAGCTGCCGCTCCCGGTATGAGTGATGTTGAAGAGGCCTGACATCCAGTAGCGATCATGGGCAGTTCCAGCGGCAGAGGGCTTTCTGTTCATGCGCATGGACGGACAACCCCGGAAGACGAGAGGTCGACGCCCCAGCGTCAACAGTAACACCTGATAGCAGCGATTGGTATCGATCGCGGTCCTCAACAGTCAACTTGTTCCCTGGTACATCAACTGCTACAGCCATTAGTCCCGTTGGTGAAGCGAATGTTATATCCTGGAGGTGGCAATGTTCCTTCCTCGCTAGATGGTGAGATCCGACACCAAAATACTTATCTCTTTGCGGGAATTTCACCCTCCATGAGTATCTCCCCGTTGGGACACCGACACCCAGCCGGGGCAAGCTCTGCCGACCGGTCTCTCGAAACATTTTGCACAATAATGCTCGTGTGTGTGTAAGGGGAGATACTCGTATAGGACAAGGAAGAGTAATGAAATATAGTGTGCGGTCCGTGTCCGGTTTGTACTGTTGTACTGCAGTTGGTACTGCTCCGGCATTCGTCTGGTTCTGATAGAAAAAAAACAAGGAAAATTACCGACGACGGCGGTCAGTCGCTAGAGCTCTTCGCCAGACAGCGGCTGAATTCCATCTACCTGTAGAGCTAGTATCGAAAGTACGCCACCGTCGGTTCTCAAACCCTAGGATCTCCCGATCAGTCGCTGTAGAGACAACGGTAGTGTTGACTCTGAGCTAACTGAGCCAGTCGGTTGTTTCGGGAGGTAAATACTCATTTGTGCCAAATCTGTGTTCAATCAGACAATAAATGGCCGCAACCAACGAATAAAAAAGAATCATCCATTTTTATTTTACTTTTTTCAGATCCCATTGTGAATTAAAGTGCCTAATTGTTCCCTCGACCTATGTAATTATAAGTTAGTTTTGAAAAAAATAGTCAATAATACATACATACAATGCCTAATTGTGCACAAACTTATCTATGTACTCGTATTTTCATTAGTAGCAATAAGAGATAGTTTAATGTATGATGCAGTGGTTCTCGGAAATTCAGCATTTTTAGGCTGTTTTCAGAGGCAAGGACAAGGCGAAATGTAATTATTCATGAGTGACATATCTTTGCTGAAGAACCCTTTGACGAATGATTGCGAAAGCTGAAAGAGCGATGAAATCAGAAGAGGTTAAAACTGAAGGAGAGTCAAAAGAGTGACAAAGACGGAAATCATGATAACAAAAAAAGATATGACTAAGTTCGAAAGAGACATAAAATAGAAAGAAAAAATAGATCGGTGCATAAACGAAACACTCCAGGAGTGATTCAATTAAAGAAAGAAACCATACACTCATGAAATATTCCATACTAGGTATAGGAGATATGATTTGACGACATAATGACAATTATTATAATTACCTAATCACCTATATACTCTATTTTATAATGGTATATTTTATCCCAATTAAAATTTATTCTAATAAACTCTTTAATTGATTAAACAGAGACAACTAGAAATGTTGACAATTAAGTTCTCAGCGGATAATTTATGACATATCATTTTTCATTATTAAATTTTAAGTTCCAAGGTGGTTATAATAAGCATTCCATCCATAAAAGAAATTTCAATTTCATTACATGAAGAAGGCTTGTATCATACGCATAGGAGTCTTCCAACTCACTTCGCTAAGAAATTAGTTTGGTTTGAGAACAAATGAGGCGTAGTATGCTTATCAGAATTCCCGAGAAAGTGTATTTCACAAAGGTTACTTTCTTTTCCTGTTACGCCACTCTCTGTTGATCGCTAATCAGAGTTCATTGATTAGATAGTCAGCAAAAAATGTAAGCCGCTAAAATCATAAGTATTTTTATGAACTGCGCTTCTTTGTTATCAAAACTAAAGTTCATCGCAAACATGTTTAATTAAAAAAAAAACACAAGATATTTTAGATAATTGTCAAAGATCGTTTCATAAACACCAAATAATGGATCGATTCACAAATCACTGCAATTCACAAAGCATTCCACAAATAACAACCTTCAAGTAATTTTTTTTTCACTTGCAACTTGCATTGTATTTAGTAGGTACCTTTTCTGAAATAATTCAGATACCGTCAAGTAGCGAATCTGTCTAACGAGATGGGTCGTTTGTTACTTGATAACAAAATCAAGAGAAACAACGTTCATAATTTCCCAAATGTCTAGTACACGAATTCACCACTTTGCTAAACGAATAATGCTTTAATGACCGAAATAAAGTGGTTTGTTATCATTACGCGTTACAACCCGTTTGCTTCACCTGCGTCACGTTCGCGTTACCTTCCCAACGATGGTATTTTTCTCACATTATCCCCAACGGGTCACTTTCCAAACTAGTTTGTACTTTCACATCACTAATGGGATCTCTAAATGTTAAATAAGCGTCTTTCTCCCAGAGGAACACATGTTCGTTCATTGCCAACACCACACCGAAATTGCCTTGTGCAACTGGCAGCTCCAGGGAGACCGAGAGGTGCGCCGGCCGACCTCGCGCACACAGACGAGGAGGAACGGGTATACGCGCAACGGACGGGGTAGGATGAGGGATGGTGGATGGAAGGCTGTAAGAGAGGGGAAGATAGGGGAGGAGAGGAATCAAGAGGGAATTGGGGGAGGTCAGGAGGGAGAGGGGAGGAAGGGAAAGGACGGGATGGGACGAATGGGGTTGGTGTGATAGGAGTGAGTGGGGAGGGGAAAGTTGATTGATTGTTTGATTGATTTTTCGTGTTTCCCGGCGCGTCAACTGCTTTGGTCATTATTCCCGTTAGTGTAGTGCATGTTTTTTTCTCGGGAGATGGCGGTGATCTTTCCCCCGATGGCGAGATCCGGCGCCGTCCTAGAGTCGGCGAGTGGGATTTCCCCCAACCAGGACTCTCCCACCAGCGGGGCACCGCCCCAGCCGGGACAAGCTCTATACTCCCAACCGCCCTCCCGGAATATGTGGTAGTGTATTGCATGTTAGTGTAAGTGAGTGTGTAAGGGGAGAGGATAGGACAAGGAAGGGGAAGGACAGACGCGCGCGATGCCCGCCCCCCGCGCCGCTGCAGGACTCACTCACATTCGGGGAACTGAACAGTTTCACCCGTACGGGATTGCGCGCGTCGTACTCTCCTCTGTACTCAGAAGACGCTCCAACGCAATGTTTGACCCGTCTGATTAACAGTTTCGTGCGTAAGGGACCCACGCCCACTTTCAATTTTAATAAATTTGTACCCGAGAAAATTCTCAAGCTCCGGCGCTTCCAATACAATCAACCATGAACCTGGACCCTGAATAAAAGCAGGAACCCATGGGATTCGTTCGTGAATTATACCCGCGCAGCTGTGGCTTTATAGACCTGTTACATATCTAGACGGGCAAACCTGTTATGAATCCAGAAGCGTTTCGATTCCTTTATTCGTTTGCCCGCTTTTTCAGTTTGAATCTCACTCACTGAACTTTGTTCATTCACTTGAAAATCTGCTTAAGACAAGCTAAACATTATGTTCTATAATTCAAAATGGATGTCCCTAGCAGTGAAGAAAGGGAACAAAGAAGATAAAAGGAAATTAATGCTTCCTCTTATGGGGAAAGGCATGGTTGTACCAATCTGGAAAAAAAAAACGCTCACAAGTGTAACGGAGGAGTCTGGCGAAGTGAAAAGACTGTAAAAGGGTGAGGAAAGCGCCAAAAAGGAAAAAATGTCTTAACGTGACGGTGTGAGAGAGATAAAAAGAAATGAAATATACGGCGGAAGTGAGGAATGTGGCTGAAACGGAAACTATGGGGGAAATCTGGCTAGGGGATCTTCGTGTCGAAAAGGAAGATAAGAGACGAGTCAACAGGATCTGGAAAGCTGAAAGGGAACGAGCAGAATAGAGGGAAATGTGCGATGACGAGGCAGAAATGTATAATAAAAGGACTGGAAGAAAAGAGGGGGCGAAGTTGAGTGAGAAGCAGGGGTAGAGTCAGTGATGATTTCAAGGGAAAGGGGCACGGAGGCAATAGCACCTTCCCTCTCACAGCCAACGATTTTGTAATTTCACTCAATTTACTTAAAATAATTGCCGTCAAGAGAATTCATCACATCTCAAGCAGATTTGCTATTGTGAATGTACTCTTATATTTCTATTTGATGCAAACAAATAAAACAACTTCTATTTCAAAAATATTTATGGGGGTTTGAACTAAAATCCCCCTCCTCTACACGCTGGTTTCGCCACTGGGCAGAGTGGACGCGAGAGGCCCAACTCAGGTCATATGTGCTGGCCTCTCCTCCACCTCGCCGCCCCGCCCCGCCCCGCCCCGCCCCGTTCCTGCGTTTAACCTTTTTTGCTGCTCCGAAATGAAGCGAGATTATCGGCGCCAGCTCGCGGAGCTCGGCACAAACCGGCTGCCCAGCTGGCAGTTACGTCCGAGCACTAATGCCAATAATTTTATTTTAGCACCTATGTACCAAGTATGCACCTTCGATTCCCCGATTTACCATTAGTTTTCGGTACCTCCATTACGTCTCAGAGCACTAATGCCAATAATTTTATATTAGCACCTATGTACCAAGTATGCACCTTCGATTCCCGATTTACCATTAGTTTTCGGTACCTCCATTACGTCTTAGAAAACTAATGCCAACAATTGTATATTAGCACATTTGTACCAAGTCAGATAATCATAACCTTTTTGTACTTGTCAGACTCTTACAGAGTAATGAATAAGTATCCCGATTTCATGACTACAATAAAACGAAGCATAAGGCTCATGATATACCCAAACCCTATAATTAGTTTATAAAAGATAATATCACATACATACCAGTCAGAATGTTTAAACATATTCAATATGTGAAATTTCTAGAAACAATATATACATTTGAAAGACTGTATGCTATGTTATAACGACCGCACGGAGAAAATCACTGAGATAGTTTTCATGCATATCTTTTCAGAAACGAATGGTGCTACAACAGGTCTTATTTTATCGCACTGCTTCTAACTGTTCCGGTATGTTAGATTATTACATAAATAGGCAAAAGTGTTTTCAAACAGTAAACATTTTTTTCGGCTCCGAGACCTGAAGTCAGATCCTCAGAATTAACCCTCCGTCTTTCATACCACTATGCCAAAGAAGCACCGTCTAGGGCCAACACAGGCCGACGCATAAAAAAGTAAATGCTCGCTTCGTTTAAAGTACTTTAAAAATAAAAATATCCATTGATTTTTGAGGGTCGAGTTCATTCAGATCGATTGGGGAATATCAACTTTGGAGAAAATCTTGACCACTGATGGACGGATAGACAGAAGTTTTGATGTCAATCAATTTATCGGTATCAAGGACTCGCAAAACATGGGTTTTCGCTACATCACATGTAAGGGAATTTTCCCCCTATATCTAGCAACTGGATTTGCCCACTTTTTCGTTCCCACGGCCTGGCAATAAGAGTTTTTCTGACGAAAATTCGTTTTTCGGCGCATGATTACACAACTTTCTCTTCTCACAAAATACCTTCGTAAGGGCGAAAAGTAAAAATTATATTATTTCTTCCTATACTGATAGTCTTATAGTCTTTATAATAACAGTTGAATTGTAATATCATGACGTTACTGACTATAAGAACAGACGTATCAAAATGCAAGTTGAACTAAAGAAATACTGTAGAAGCTATGTTGTGAATAATCAAAAACTTCATCGAATATGTATCCAGGGAAGAAATTGATTTCATTCCTTCGCCACAAATTACTCAATCTACTCGATGAGCGTCATTGCAGCTGATGCACAATATAATATTATACAGTTTACTTATACAAGAGAGTAACATCTACACATTGATCACATCAAATATATAACAGAAATTTTAATTTCGCTGAATATTATTCTAAAAAATAGTTTATTGATTTCCTATGATGGTTGAATACAAAGTTTTTGTGAATATCTAGAAACATACGGCTTATGTTTTAGAAATTATGCTTACTTTAGTTTCTGTTAATATTGCCAGAACATTATCACTGTTATGTGTAAACAAGATTCTATATCATTATGTTATCGTCTTTTGTTGTCGGTTTCACTCAATGAATTTAAAAATACATCGATTTATTTTTTAATCAACTCTCAATTATCAAACGAACGCTGCTTTTTTAACAGGAGTTCGAAAGGTTCTGTATCAACTCCGACAAGCCGGATGAAAGATGTTCAGCAAAAAAACAAAAACAAACAAAAAACACTTCTTCGATACAAACAAACATTGTATTAGGTTGACAGGACCAATAGGTTTCCGTAGTTATTTAAAAATACCAAGGCCATTGTGAACTTTTGCGTTCTTTCAACCGGCTTGGGATCCAGTGAGACGTGTAAATATCTGGAAACAAGCGTCGTCGAGATCGCTAGGCGGGTTGAAGTAGAACGCTTCACTTCCAAGAGGCGATGACGAAATGCCGCGGAAGCCTTTGCACCCGACCGAAATCACCTGCGGATCACTCAACTCGGCGGTATCTCGAGAGCGCTCCCCTTATCTGCGCGGGGCGGCCGCCGTGATAAGCCACTCCACGCGTGACACGGCTCGATGGTGACAGCGCCTCCACGAGCACTCGCCCGGCCGATACGTCGAACCATTAAGATCGAATCTAAGAGACAGGGGTGCGATAGTGTATGGAGTTGCGGGTTTGCAACTTCGAACAGCGTCGAAGAGTAAGTGAATGGGTGTGGATTCGAGGCGCGTCAACTACCGACTACGTTAGTACCGTAAGTATAGTGCATGTTAGGTCCACAAAGATGGCGATCCTCCCACTGGAGAGACAGATCCGGCGCCGACCTACACGTCGGCTCCCGAACTTCTTCCCTCGAAGAATTTCCCCACCGGCGAGGCACCACCCAGCTAAGCTATTCTCTAAGCTCCCGTTTGGTTGGCGTCAAGGAGAGGAAGGACCATAGCTTCTTTGTTAGGGTGCTGCTTCGACATTCACTGGAAATGATCGGAAAATCTATGGAAAACTACTGATCAGAGTAGTCAACCACGAAAGTTCTCCACTAATTACCGATTTAATTCGACACTAGTGTCTAAAATACTCCACGTATCGAAAATACGCCTCAGACGGGAATGGAAGCCTAGAACATCCCAGTCAGATATATTGCGAAAGCAACTGTGTAACCACTGAGCTACCATTGTCGGTAATGAAACTTCGTAGACCAGGAAGTTCTAGATTGAGTTTCATTGACAAGTTCCCATCAACTCCAGGTTCATACTTGAGTGGAGCGTCGAAAGTTTTGCTATGACGCGAGAGATTCGCTCGTACTGTCTCCATTTTCACGGACGGGCAGTACACTGGTCATTTATCGCAATATGGCTAGTTCGCCATGATCTCATGGGTTTAGTACACGAATCCCTTGTAAGGCACAGGTGTTTCCAGAATGTAATTGTGGTATGTGCAAAGCAAAATGTTGGTATACGTCATACCACATTTTCTGAACTTGGAAATGCACGAGAAAGTACTTAACAAGTCTCATCCCGCTGCAAAAGTACCTTCAGAGAACCGACAAAAAGGATAACTTAAAGATGCACAGAAGACATTTCAGGTCCCTAGCCTGTAGTGGAAGATACACTTCGTAAATTTTCGGTAACATTGGATTGGATATTTTTATCACAGAGTGAACAATATTTTTATAAACCGTTTTTCACCCTGTTCTCAAGTTCAACTACAGTAACCTCTCGTTACGTCTTTTTTTCCGACTCGTTAAATGTTGTTAAGGACGATGGATTTTTTTATTACCCGAATTCCCAATGCACCTCATTTATTGTAAATAACTCCATACGGAATCGAAATAGAAATCATATCATTATGCAAATGCACTTGCAGTAAGAACACCCGAAAGCGCGACCTTTCACTACGTGGATTACAAGACGGCAAATACTAGGACAAAGACGAAATTCGAAATGCAGACAGTGACATCAAGAAGCGGAACCCAAAATGTCCTTGTCCGTTTCGGCCTGATTATCTACTCATTAACTTTGAATTTTATTAATTATCTACTAGTTTGCAATTGATCTTTTCCATTATTCATTTCATCGATCTAATAACAGGATACTTCTGAGATTCTATGACTGATAACCATCAAGAACAGCGAAACGTCTTTTATAATATATAAAACATCCTAGTCAGTAATAATCACAATTATATTTTCAATTATTAACAATTCTACTTAATGCATGTTTTATTTGTGTCTCAAACGTTTTCTATTCTTCATACGGTGCAGACAATACGCTGGCGACATGTTGCCACAGACAGTTTCTTCGTAACTTGGGAGAGTAGCGCTCGCCGCCGCCCCGCGGAGAGCGATGCCGGAGCATCCTGTACCCGGGGCCGCCTGCGCGCCGCACGAAGAGCCGGGCGGGTCCCGCGCCACGCCGCGCCACGCCACGCCACGCCAGGCCACGCCGCGCCACGCCGCGCCACGCCACGCCGGGCGCCGGGCCGGCCGTTCCCGCCGAACTAATAATTCGGCGCGAGCGCCGCTTCTTTTGCTCGCTTTGCCACGAGATACGCATCGCGAAACGAGCAGGGAAAAATGTGTATAGCATATCCAAGAGGGGCCGGTGGGCGGGGTGTTTGCTCAAGGAACTTAAATGGCTCGGCGCTCTCCGGGTCGCCCGCTCCGGAGATTGCCCGGTCCGTAGGCGATGGCTCGTTCCCTAGGCACTGGTAGCTCATGGTGGCTTGTGGTGGTCGTCGTGGTTATGGATTGTTGTGGTGGTAGTTTTGTTTGTGGTTGTAGTAGATGTAGTGGTTGTTGTGGTGGTTTTGGTAGGTGTGGATGAGATGGCTATGGTGGTTTTAGTTACAGTAGGGGCTGTGGTGATTGTGATAATTCCGGAGGTGACGGTTGCGGCGGTAAAGAATAGATGGTGAGATGGTGGTTGTGGTTGTGTGGTAGCGCGATGGGTAGGTGGTACTACTTGTGGAGACGAGTTTCTAATTAAATGACCGGAAGAATTAACTGACGAGGCTGTATCTTACATTTGTTTGTGATTATGTCTTCTCATTCGTATTGGAAATGAATAGAATACCTACATCACTATACTATAAGTGATACCTACATCACTATTACTTTACTATAATTAGAGTGCAATTTACTTGGGATGAAATATAAACACCGATAGAAAAATAGCACATGCTTTTTGCGTATAAAAGGAAATATATCACTTATTTATAAGAACCACATCAACTTACGATAGCAAAACACAGTACTATACTGCGATTTTTACTAGCTGCCTGTGAAGTAAATCAGCTGTTGGTGTCTTCCAATCGGAAGGTTGAACGCCGCCATAGTGGCGTCAACTGTATTTACGTGTAAGGTTCCGATTGGATGGCACTGTAACAGCTGATGAAATGTCACAGGCAGCTATGTAAAAATCGCAGTATATGAGAGATGAAACTGAGGAATAAGGATGAAAAACTGAAGTAATACGAGTATCAGTATTGAACACGAGTATACGAGTATCCGTAACTGAAGTAATCCATAGCAGTAGTGGTAGCGGTAGTAGAGCATAAAGGCCAGAAGAAGGCTGAACGCTAGTGTTCCACCAGCAAACGCGTCGTCGACACAGCATTTTGTCCAGCAAGAGCAGCGGGCGACCACCGCCACCACGGCAGCGGCCACTGCGGCGGGAGGGCAGGGCCCTCGGGGTCAGGGCGCGCGCTATCTCCCGTTCGATAATTAGCAGGAAATAAATCACGCGGAGAGGAACGCGAGTTAATCGACGCCGCGACTCCCGGGACGTGTTCCTCCGCGCTCCGGCGGTTTCTCGCCGATTCCAAATTAATTTCGAGAAAAAGGGCGTCGCTTTTAATTACACGCTGTGCGCTGCTTCGTTCCGCCGGCCTGCCACCGCCGCCGCTCGGGCTTTTTGGATTCCCCAACATTTGTGCGCGTGGGAACAAACTTTTGCGAATGATTTCAACGTCTCTTGACGTTTTCTGCTCAGTTCTCGGGTAATGTTGTAGGTCGCTTCTAAAAATAGGAGCTGATAATAGAAAAATGATAAGAGAATACATGGTAGTTTAAGTTCCAAATTCTTATGTAACTCGCAATATCATGTGTTTTATTTGTAGAATTAAAAAAATGATTGAAATTTATTTTGACAAGCCAATATCATGAATTAAATTAGATATTTTTTTTACTAAAAATATTATAAGACAAGAAATTAACCAATTCAAAAATATTCTGTAGTAACTTTATTCGTAGTATTCATAGCTTCGTATTTATATATAACACTGAATTTTTTCTTTTAAGTTCAAACTTTATTCAATAATATTCACTTGCTTAGCGTGTTTGAGAGCAATGAAACGTTTTTAACCATTTTGATTTATTTAATGAGAAAACCGCGTAAAAAATGTGTGTGGCTTATGGATGAGAATAGAATTTGAACAGGTTTTCTCATGGTGTGGTACTTCCGACCCCTTCTATTTTGCTATTGTAAACTGTATTATGACGTAAGGTGGCAACGAGATGTTTGGCAACATTTAACGACAAGAAATAGTAGCTTTCGGGAAATCTTTATAAATTAATGGAATCTATAAATAAATGGAACCAGAATCCGTGCGGGCTCCGTCTTTCACTCTACTTCCTTTCCACCAACACAAATTAAGTGTCATTCGACGCGCCTCGGTCTCCTGATAGGGAACTGATGATATTTTTTTGAATCCATCCAGAAGATTCTAAGGAATTTCTCCAAAAAATGCCTTTTTGCGATTTTTTTTCCGCTTCGATCTCGCGGTAACCGCAGCCGATAACCACAGGTAACCGAGCCCAGCGCCGCCGCCTTGTTAGCCGCCACATGCAGCTGTGATGACGGCTAAATGTGACGCCAGTGAGGCATCCCACGGCATCCAGGCGATGAATGACATTTTATTAATTTAAAATAATTGTATTTAATAATAATAATAATAATAATAATAATAATAATAATAATAATAATAATAATAATGAGATCACCTTCCCAAAAGCTTGGTTTGTGATCAATATGTAGATTAATGGTTGTGTACTTTCATCCAAGTTCTGTGATCCAGTATACTCAGCGAAGAAATGCATCACCAGTCGAGAGAGGACCGGCCTGTTCGGGATCTCCCGGGTATCCCTTCCCCTTTGTATGGAGCGACGCTTAACTAATTGCTTGCGTCGACACCTCCGACGCGTTCCAATTTAGTTTGCATTTCAAACGAGCTTTTTTCTTCTCGCCGCGCGATGCTATCGTGGTTGTACATCAAAATTAGCTTCCATACGGAGATCAAGATCGCGTGTTATTATTTCAGACGCGGGGCAAACTTGTGCAGCCAGGAGCTCAGTGGTCAGAAAAAAACCTGGACTGTTGGCGTGTACTTTCTGATAGCAGTCCATCTTAAAACAAATGTCATTGGAGATTTTTCAATGCTTTTCTGAAGGTGGCTTTCCATGTCATTCTGCGTCGTCATATAATATAAAAGGCCAAGGACATGTTTTGGAGGTGTGGTGATTACTTCATTTTTTCTGCCATTAGCAATTTGTCTATAATTAATTGCTTGGTATTTTGGGTTAAGTTATTAGTACTGTAAGTGAGGTGCTTGGTATATCACGGGAGGTGGCGGTGTTCTTCTCTCGCAGGAATGAGTAAACTCCCCTCCCCCCAGAGGGGCACGACCCAGCCAGGCCATGCTCTAAGCGCCGGCTAACTGAACCAACATTTCGTCTATGAAATTATGTTGAAGGAAGTGTGATACCTGTTGTAATACGTAAGAAATACACAACCTTTTTAACCATTTATTTTATTTTCTCATTGCGCTTCATTTATTTATCTTTTATTTAGCTTGGATTGGTGGATTTGTTGGAAACTAAGTAAATTATTTACTTAATATAAAGATAGAATAATTTTTGGTGGAGAGTAGCAGGGCAAAACTATTCACAGCCTAGAAAATTCCTTGCTCATTTAGAACGTCATTGATATTTCACAATTATTTCCTTCAAACGATATTTTTAAACGGTATTTCAAAATATAATTATGTACTTCGCAATAAGATCCTTAGAGTTGAAAGAAAGAGACAGCGTCTTGATTGGCTGTAGGTTCCCGGAAGACAATGCCTCTCGTACGTTGTCAATGTTATGAAATTGCAGAAATGCACTTATACTTGCTTTCACTTGGTATCACATTCCTTTGTCTTGTATACATTCATCTGTCTTAAGAGATTTGTACCTTCAAAGAATGAAGATAACCTCAAGAAATTAAAGAACAGTTTGTCAACCACAGAAATTGATAACATCGAAGAATGGCAAAAGAATCGACAGTTTCAGATACAAATCCTTTGTTGAGCATTTTGGAATTTTATAAACCATTAGAATTCTTCTTCTTACATATTAGATAGACACACTCACATATGACGAATATTCCTTGAAATAATTAAGTAATCAAGAAAGATTTATATTATGATTGTTACTTGATAATATAAACATCAGAATCAAAAAAAATGAATACCAAAATTTTAGTAGCCACTAATTAGAACAAAAGAGAAGTACTATATCCTTTTCCAAAAGTTACGTTAAAAAAGAATTGATAATGTTGCGTAACCAACAAAATAAGCAAGAAATCTATCCACAACTACTAATGATTGTCCCAAAACCGAAATAAATTATATATTACAATATCGTTAGCTATAAAGTTTTTTCCCAAACAACTAAAATATTGCCTGCCTTTGTGCACGAAATAACAGTTTATCAGGAGGTTTTTAATCTTTTTACAAACCAGAATACGCGAAAATTGTTAAGCATTCGACCAGAAATCATGTTAGGCCACTACGAAGGTTAGTGAAAGTGAGATTTACACAGAATCTTTCACAAGCTGTGTCCTCAGCAGTCACTTGAAATGCGGATTTCTTTTATCCTGTCCTCTTTTTATTCCAATGCCCTTAAACCGTATATTACAAGATAACATTCGTGATAGATTTCATTTTTATGATGAGTCAATCCACTTTAATCTTTTTACATCCTCGAGGATTTAAACGTACGGAGGTATCAAGAACGCGGTAACTTAAGTAAAATTATTGGGAATTTGAGAAAATGCTATATCGAAGCGATTTTATAAAAAAATAGTTTTTCTAAGCCAAGTGTGTGATGAAAATTACCTGTGTTAAGTGCAAATGAGGATAAAACGTTTTTTTGGCATTTCTCATTGTTTCGAAATCATAATGAGAGAGACATCCTAATTTTGAATTCGTGAAGGATTTTTGCTCTATTACATTCGAAGTTATAGGGTATAATTATATTTCGTAAGTTTCAGGCCTCAATCTATCTCTGCATTGCAATGCTACGAACTATTTAAGTTTGAACTTTCACTAAACAAATTTCAAATGAGATAAGGTATGGACACACAAATTGATTTATTTTCGCGTATTTTTTATATTATATTTGTCGTTTGTCGTTTTATCAACAAAATATATTCACATATGATGCTATCTATTCTTTCATAGTTATAGCTGACTTCATTGCACGCGCTCTTCTATTTTTAGACCATTCGTAACGTTGCGGACCCTCTGAATTTCATTTAAAATTAATTTTAATACTGCCACTAATAATGCATACAAGTACGCTCTCATCAGTTCCTCGTCATCCACAGCTTCCCCTTCTACTTCTCTGTGCTGGGTAGAATTGCATTTCGTTATTGCTTCCCTTTCATTTTCCGCCTTCATATGCCTCCTCATTCTCGGAAGAAAATTATATTTTCAGGTTGAGATGCTACGAAAAGTTCAACAACTCAATTCAATTCTCTATCATTTTTCCTTTAGGTTATTTAACAAAATTTTCGAAAGTCTACATAGGACAGAATTTAAAGTATGGGTGAGTTGTCTACACTGTTGGGCACGTCCCATTTGCAGCTTCATTCATCTAAAGTGCCCCCAATCGAGACCTTGCCAGGCGAATCTCTCAAATCGCACGCCGCCGTCGGAGATAAGATGGCGGCGGTGATAACGCCGGCAGCGCGTGCCCGCCGCACCTGGCGGCGCAGATAAGGTCAATGTCGCGGCCGCCGGTTCGACCACCGACGCACAAAGACACCTCTTGCACGTCCCCTCACGGCCGGGGGCTTTGCGCTGGCTCCGGCGGTTGACCGATTCGCGGCTCTCCGACCGCGTGGCGCAACCCGAAACGGTACTAGTGGTTCCGCAGAACGCGCGTTTGGAAATCCGTGGATGAGATAAGCATGTGCTCATGCTTTCTGTGAAGCAGGAAACGACGTCAGTTATGCGGAACTCGGTTATTTATGTCGCATGAGGAGATGGGGAAGATGTTTTGTCTTAAAAGCAAGTTCAAAAACACTTATTGCTTCGAGGCAAGAAATGAAAATTTTGTGTTCGAATGAAGCATTTTAACATTATATATTCTAAGGGTAAATATACTTTTCCCGCGGCTTTGGAAGCAATAATCGTGGTAACATGTTACATATTAAAACTACATTTTACCGGAATGAGTAGCCAGTAATGTGTACTAGCAGTTTTCTCAAGGCCGCGATGTATCATGAGAAAGAAAATGCTCCCCTAAATAGCTTATTGTTTCCGTCTCCATCTTCCCCATTATGTGCGTACTCCTGAAACAGTATTTTATCTAAACGCGCACCGAGATAACCCACCCAGCGTGCGTCTGAAGGCGGTCGCAGCCTGAGAAACTCCACGCAACAAAAAGATCGTGGGTATTGTCGTGTAGAAAATCCCGTAAACAAGTGACTCATGGGCGAAAACAGAGGAAGAGCGCGTTTCGCGAGCGCCGGCGCCGCCGCCATCTGCCAGGAGATCTCCCGCGGGTTGGGCGGGCGGCGGCGCGCGCGGCGCTCGAGGCCTATCGAGGATCTGCGTGGGGCGGCCGTCAGGAACTTGCGTCTCCGCGCCCGTCACCCACTTCTGCCGTGCGGTGGTCACGTGCGGATGGGTCATGCCCCGGGCCGCCGGCAGCGCAAGCCCACGGAGAAATGCTACACGCGTGAAATGCGATGGGTACGGGTGATGCGAGTGCTCTTGGCTGGCCGGGCGACGCCGCGTCGAAGCCCTGAGGAAGTCCACGGCAAGATGGTCGAAACGTTGGCATCACAGCCCTCCACGCGTCCCCAGCCGGGTAGCCAAGAGCACTCGGAATACTCTGGTCGCGGAAGATTACGACTTCACATGATGGTACTTCACATGACATGAGTACTCTTGGCTGGCCGGGTGACGCCGCGTCGAAGCCCTGAGGAAGTCCACGACATGATGGTTGAAACGTCGGCATCACAGCCCTCCACGCGTCCCCAGCCGGGTAGCCAAGAGCACTCGGAAGACTCTGGTCGCGGAAGACTACGACTTCACATGATGGGTGATGTTTGGTGGGTATATGAGGGGTGGCTTTGATGATATAAAGGTCAGCGTTAGTTTTCAATATTTCCGGTTCAAACCCGACCGAAGCCGAGAATTTTTAAGGACGAAAAAACCTTCCTTTGCCTTCCTTCGACTGCGAAATAAAGATCACGGTCCCATATAAATTTACTGCATGTAAAACACCATTAAGTATAAAAGAAACCTTTGAGCAACATTTAAATCGCATGTTTCCTCACCCGAATGATATCTTCTTTCTCCGCTAGATAGTGAAAGGAGCGTAGCGAAATTTGCGTGGTCAGACGGAAGAGCAGGCCTGATGTCCTGAGTCTCGTCATGTAAAATAAGGTATTATTAAATTGAATTGGATGGTTCAAGAAGTAGTAAGAGTTAACGTAGTTGGATTAAATTGAGTTTGAGAAATTTTCGATTTAACACGGTCAATTTAACTCGCTTCTCTCGGGCATTGTCAAATGCGAACGCCTAATGCTAGAGGATTTATCCTTTGACATTTCCCATCGTACGGATTCAAAAAGTTATGCGTGTGAACTTTGTTTGCGGTTAAGTTAGATTGGTTTGAAAAAAATCTTGAATGTTACTAGGCCAATTTGACTCCCTTCACTTGCGCATTTCCAAGTCCACAGCGAGGCTTCGGCCTTATGCTTTCGCAAATAATATAAAACATTCTTTAAATCAGTTACGTCAAAACTTCGAAAGCACTTAACACCAAAATGCAGGTACGGGTTATCTTGACTCACTGTGCTAGGGCAGCAGCTTCTAATGTATTTCTACTCAATTAAATACGTGCATTTCACGCGTGTTACATTTGTCCACATGTTTTAGAAGTTTGTCAAAAAATTACTGCCTGCGGCAAAGGCTCTACGTGCGGAGGTTTGAGAAGGGCTTGTGCCAGAGCAAGGACATCCAGGAAATCAAACACTCCGAGTCGTTCCAAAATGGAACTGAATACTGAAGTTGAAATAAGTTAATAATTGTTGGTTTAAGCGACTTAAAATGTCTTCTACAACACATTGTTGATCTTGTCGACAGTTACCTTACGAAAGAAAAATTGCCCGTAAAATGGACCTGTGCTAGCTTATTCTTTTGGAGAGTCTGTCCGGATAACATTCGCATATCTATCAGGATCAATTTAAAATAATAATCAGCATTTTCAACTCGCGTTTCTAACTTATATCCCCTGCATCGTTTACCTTAACTAGCGTTACGAGCTACTGTTCTTAACTATTGTTCTGGGGCTTTTAGTTCAAAGCTAGTGTTCCGAACTAGTGTTCACGGTTGTGTATATTTGCAGTGTTCCTGGGAAGAGCATTCAGTTTATATTTGGCATTCCAAACGCACGCTAATTTTTCCACTTGAAGAACCCAGTACTGTTTAGCGGCCCAACGATCTTGCAGATTTGTGACGGCTTCTCGGCATTCCGGGTCATCGGGGCGAGTTTTCTGATCGCTCCGAGGTTGGGCGGTTCAACGCGTGGGCGGCGTGGCGGGCGGTCACCACTCGCCGCGGAGGTCGGCCTCTCGTGTTCTTAATGAAGTACGCCGGGCACGCGGGAGGCGCGCATTGGGCACGGCGGCGAGGCGGGCGGGCGCGGGGGCGGCGGCGGGGGGACGGGCGGGGTGACACCGTACCCCCGGCGCAGGCGTCACGCGCGTACGCCGACTGAGAGGCGTCGCCGGCCGCCGCGCACGCTCCTCGCGGCCGCGGGGTGAGTCGCGGGCAGAGCGGAGTGGGGCGGGATGGGGCGGGGCGGGGCGGAGCGGGGCGGGGCGGGGCGGGGCAGAGCGGGGCGAGGCGGGGCCGGGAGGGAGGGGGCGGGGCGGGGGCGAAGCGGAGCGGGGGCGGGGGCGGCGAAGTGCGCGAGCAGGGGAGTCCAGCGCCCAGCGGCCACTAGGAACGAACTCCCACGGACTCCCGGCGGGAGATTCTTCAGGGGCGTCTCGGGGTTCGGATCAAGCGCGCAGCGCACTTGGCACGCCCTGTCTCACGTTTCATCTGCGGGTCAAGCTGCTTGTCGCGTCAGGCCTTCGACAGCGGAAGGGTGCGCGATCGGTTCTAGTCTAATAAAAGGCGAGTGGCGCGCGCCCCACTGCGGGCAGCGTGGGCCTATTCGTGCTTTTCAGCAGCTCTGATTAGAGGCCAGGCCTCTCACCTTCCTTCTCTGAAAACAGAGGTTCAAATCCCGATCGAAGAGTGTTCGCGCTAGGTTTTCTCGTCGTGCTGCCATTCCACCATTACTCCATCATTCGTATCTTACGACATAATAAACATCTCCCATCCATAGAATTCATACACCTCAGATTTGGTGGAACAACCTTAGGTACTAAAATTCAAATAAAGGATATGGTGAAGTTTTGTAAAATGTATCAATAAGAAAGTTAAATATAGATCAATATCATCCAACATCAATAAGAATATCATAGAACATTAATAAGAAACTTACAAAGAAAATTAAACATTTTTCAAATTATTGGAGGTGTTATTACAATAACCCTCATCAATTAAAAATAATTGATAGCAAAGAAGACACAATATTAAGCTTTGAAATACCTGCAATAATATTGTGTTCAAATTAATGGTAAAATATTTAAGAAAGTTGCATGAAAATATAAACCATCACTTACGTTGGAATTTAATTCTAGTTTCATATGCAAGCGAAAGGAAGTCGTTAACCGACAACAGTCAAGTTGACGTCGGAACAATGAAAGTAGAAAATAGGGAAGTAATTGAATGTCATAGAGATCTATTTTAAGTAAAACAAAGTATTTGTCACAGAAATATGAACTTACTAAAACAATTGTAAATAAACCTTAAATGTAAATATAAAAGTGATATTAAAAGCAAGACTTATTTGTCGATACGACTTATAAAAGAAAGCAAATTAATCGCATATTGATCCTCTTACTTCCTCTATCAGCGCCATTGTAGGTTGGGGCCGATTTCACGATCACTAAAGACAGAGATTTCCTGGTAAAGAACAGTCCAAACAAACAGGCCGAGTTGACTTGAACGACAAGAAGCCTCGATTATATTAGTACTGTACCCAACAAAATGAGTTCATATTAGTATTGTATCCAACAATATTAGTTCATCTGAATTGGTTTTGATCAAATTTTTACGTCATTTTTCTTTGATTTTAGGGCGTTTTTAAAACATTTTTATTGATCATTTTTGGCGATTCTTGAGGTCATCAAAATCCGCTTCCTACTAATTAGTTCCAGTGCGATGGTGCACGTCCCATCATTATGTACCACGGTACTTCAAAAGGAGATGCACTGGCTTAAGCAGCTGCGTAATTGCCTACGCTCATATTTCTGCGTCGGGTGAGCCCTCCGTTGGTTTTGAGTTACAGTACCTCTGCTCTCTGGGCTCCAGGCGCTGCTGCTGTCTCATCTGTGGAAGATGAGACGAGGCACCTTCTGTAGTAGTCATTTACGAACTTGTCCTCCGTGTACAATATTACGTGACAACTGTCCGAGAGGAGACACTAATATTGTACACGGATAACTCGGCACTGGCTGTGACCAATGATAATGTGAAATAAAATTTTGTAATAAACATTTAGTAATCTTCATAGGAATCCCTTTGAAGATTTCTACTTTGTGTGATGTGTGGGAAGCTTTCATTGCAGATCGACAGTTTTAAAGCTGTGAGGAAATGTTTTTGATGATAGAAATGACGAAAATCCCTAAATATGGAGTTGATATTTCAAATGCTATTAAATCAACGATCTTATGCAAGGCGAAAGTAGCTGAGGTGATATTTTTATTAGTTTTAACGTATAATTAGGGAATTAGTGACACAAAGCGAAAAACGTCCTTCCGAAGTATTCGGCTGCTTTATCATTTCCACACTAGTAATTCTCTCTGATGAATTCGACTTTAATCTTAATATACCTTTGTGGGCTAATTTCACTACAAAACGTTACTAAACAGGTAGTTTATCTCAAATTGTTCCAATTTGTTGATAGTGCAACCCTTTAAACAATCGCCGAATTATATTTTTGACATAATTTATATATAATTTTAAAACGTAAACTTACTAAGAAGTAACGCATTAGAATGAACGCGATAATGCTAGGATGCAGTTTTCGTAGACCTGAAGAGGAAGTTAAAGAGGCGTTTTATCTGCAACTGCGATTTCAATGAGGCCGTATCAGACACACGCAGCTCCTGACTCCTGCCTCGCTCCCAGAGCAGGGGGCCATGCACGTGACGATCATACTTCGATGCAAACGCTGATATGCAGCGTCCGTGGGTGTTGGAGCCATCTTTAGGCGCAGGGAGCTTCACAAATTGACACCGTCATTGATGTAATCGATGAAGTGAATTAAGAACTCCTAAAATGATTAAATATTTGAAGCATTGTTTACAGGGATCAATTAAGATCAATTAAGGCGACGAGTTGACTGATGTGAGCCCTTGCTGCAATTTTTTCTACAATAGTGTGCTTATTTTTGAGTGAAAGTTTTGTTTTACGAGTAAGGAGGAAATAGGTCTGAGAAACAATACAACGTGCATCTTTGTTCACACTAAGAAATGTTGGTAAAATTACAAAAGATACATGGGAATAAGAAACGGTAATCAGTAGAATTCCAAAAGAAGATAAGGGACAGTTCTGTAAAACAGTAAACGATCAGGATTGAACTATAGTATGAGGAAGTATTAGTAAGAGGGAAAAAGGATTATATTGACCTCAACAACACGATTTCGAATTTTCGATCATAAATTCCATGTTTAAGGTACTTTTGAGCAGTAACTACGCACACACTTCGGATTATGGCATATTAAAGTTGTTCCAAGCGTGGTTAATGTTAATGCAAGCGGCAAAGAGATCGACGTAATTTTGTTCTCGGAAATCAATATATATCTATGTCTATATGTATGTATGTGTATATAAGTATATGTGTATCTAGGTAACAACAAAAAAATAGTATTTCAAAACTATTTATGGGGGGTCTGAACTGAAATTGATCCCCCGAATCTGAAATACTTCCTTGGTCCCCCACTCTGGAACTGAATACGTAACGGGTCTATTATTCAATGCTCTATATCCTTGCACTTCCATTAGTCTTCACGTAACCTTAAAATGTTCGCGCCGACGCACTTGTCGGCGTCTTCTGTAAAGGACCTGTTATCACCGCGTGTGCGTGTGCACAGCTGAATGCGGAGGCGGAGGCAGATATGAAGGCGGGGGGGGCGGGGGCGGGGAAGGGCGGGGGAGGGCGGAGACGGGCAGCGCGTCCTTGTTCGCCTACCCTGGGCGTAGACGCCTGTACCACCGCCGTAGCACAGTGCGCCAAAACGACTCGGAATCAACGCACGACATAATCTTTGTGATTTCCGACCACATTTCTGAACCAACCAGCACTTTTAAAACTACGTGTAATTCAAAAATTTTTAAAAAAAAACTATAAATTGTGTACTCTCCTAAACCTATGTTAGCGTTTTTGGTTTACGTTCATTCTGCACGTTCATTTTTCATAGTAAGGGATATTCCTATGTTTGGCTGCAACAATATTTCCAACAACTCGCCGGTTTGATGCGATTTTTCGACCACGCATTGAAATAGTGCTGAGAGAGTAGCTACAGTAAGTGTAGCATCTCTCGTCCCTAAAGATGACGTATACTGTTTTTGGTGTAAAATACTAATATGTTAGGGAATTTTTTTCATTACTGCCAACTCTCCTTAAAGAATGTCATTATTTCACGAGCAGAAAATTACTACAGTTGAAAGTGTCACTACATCAAATGAGTAAGAATCTCTTCCAAACAAAAGTTATAATAACCACCTTTCGGAATACTTTATCATAGGTAATATCACGAGTGCTTTGGAAATTGTCGATAAATCTCCAATTCGAGAAGCGAGGAGGGGATTATCTGAGAATTTTCAAAGCACGAGTGGTATTTAATGGGACTATTTCACGAATAAAATTATTTACAACAGGGTTCCAAAATGCGCCAAATATTGACAAGCTGAACGCTATGTTAGAACTGAAAGCTATGTTAAAATCAAAGAGGTTATGTTATAGTACATTCGCAGTTTATTGGATATCGACATGCCGACCGATGTGTACCGCCCCCTTAGATAAATAAATCACAGCTTATGATTGGCCAGTGAGGAGAAGCGGTAAAAAAAAATCGGGAAGAACAGGCGATACTTTTGAGATACATCGCTGTGATTGGGGCATTTTGTATGTATAGTTTAATACTATTGGTTTTAATTTCACGAGTGGAACAGTCTCCCATAATTTTCGTATTTTTTGTTTTTACGCTTCCCACTTGTTTTTATGCGCATTTTTCGGCTCATTTCGGCCCTACGTGCGCCGATGTCGCGCTTATCGGATGGCGCGAGGCCGCGATAACACTCACGACACTAAACCAACAAAATCCGAATCCAGCGCAAAAGCAGGAATAAAATACGGACGCTACGAAAACAAGCTTCTACGCGTAAGTACACTGCAACGAAAATTGCCATCGGGCGCGCTCACAATCAAAATACTGATCTCTGCTCCCTTCACAGAAAGTTACTGAGAAGGAAATTGATAATGTTAAAACGCTAGCGTAAAAGATATTTACATCTTCTATGTGTGTGTGTGCAAGAAATGCTTGAAGCCCCCAAAGACATTACACTATGTTGGCCTGTACTGTCCTGCGTAATGGAACTGCTCTTCAAAATTCTAAAAGTGTTTGGGAATGCCATCCAATAAAAATAAAAAAAAGATATACAAAGTAGCTGAACAACTCCTTGGTGCTTTTCTTGTTTTCCATTAAGGCTCATTAGCGCCTTATATTTTTAATTATTTAATCGAACCTGATTAGTATTTAGAGAAAAAAGTAAAACAAGTTTCTTTTCGAACACTATAAAATATTCGGGCATTAGAGAGAAGAATAAAGAAATCAGAAGAGTAGAACAGAAATGGGGAGAAATGAAAAGAGCAGAACAAAGAAAAGAAAAAAGATCGTAAAAGAGGAGATATAGAGGAGAGCTGAAAAGAATTGCCCAGAAACTCCTTAAACTCTTGTGTCACGGACATCTGTTCGGCGTAAATTATAGGCAATGAAATATTCATTATATTTCGGTACAAGCCACCATGTATTCTTCTCCTCTGTTCCTTCGGAGTTTTCTCCCGAAAACGGGAGTTCTGGAAAGCGGTGGGCGGTCTCCGGGTCTCCTCGCCCACTGCAGCGCCTTCGCGTTAATATTAAAGGGCCCGGAACTTCCGGCGAGGCCGCCCGCCGGAGCCGCAGACAATGCAGCTGCACGGGCAGGGGCGGGGCGGGGTGGGGCGGGGCCCACGCCACCCGACACCATTGCTAGTGATGGTGGTCGTGGTGACGATGAAGGTAATGAGTAGGGGGAGAATAGAGGAAAAAGATTAGTAGAACAAACATTTTTAATGACTTTTTATGAACGTTTTTGAATGAATGTATGTATTTTTATCACTTTAGAACAATACCGTTTAGTAGAGAAATTAATATTATGTTCAAATAAAAATAAATGATCATTTTTTGTGTAATTGGTTTGCATTTCTCGTTGATTTCGACTAATAATACTTTTTTACCTATTTCAATCACTTTTAATGCATTTTCTCTAATTTCATCCTTTTTAATAACATTTTAATAGTACTTGCTTCAAATAATATTTACGAGATGCAGCAAATGTTTTCCACAGATTTCCTGAGTAGCCTATTCGATTTCTTCGCACTGAAATTGTATGTCAGTCATTGTATGTAATCTCAGATTCCTGTGATACTTATCAGCATCAGTTCACCATATTTCGGGATAGATACAGAGAGATTTTCAGGTAAAGAACAGTCCAAACCAAACGTTTGAAAGCTAATTTCACTTGAATGAATAGACAAAGCTTCGATTACATCAGTGACGTATCCAACAGCTTGAGTTGATCATCCGCACTGGTTTTGATCACATTTTTAACGTCACTTTTCCTTACTTTTAGAGCTCTTTAAAAACATTTTAAGGGCATTATATTGATCATTTTTGGCGATGGTTGATGGCGATGAAGTCATCAAAATCCGTCCCTTAGTGATGATGATGATGATGATGATAATGATGATGGTAGATGGTTGTGTGATTTCGTGTTTCGGGCGGGACAAGTCCTACGGTCGTTAGTACCTTAAGTGTAGTGCTTGTGATATCTAGGGAAATTACGGTGTTCTTTCGCCGCTACAAGGTGAGATCTGGCGCCCACCTACACGAAGGGTATCTCTGCCATCGAGACACCACCCGGCCGATACAAGCTGTAAGACCCCGACTAGTCTACCGACATGTATGTTAGTATGGTGCATATAAGTGTATAAGAGGAGATGAGGGGACAAAGATGAAGGGAAGATCATTCGCGGTCCAGAGACGTACAGCTCGGGCATTCCATGGTATTGATCCGATCAGAGCAGTCAGCCGCTAGAATTCTCCTCCAGACAATTAAATTCAACCTATCTAATGCAGCTCGTGTCGACATTTTCACCATCGAGACTCAAACTCAAGGACTTCCCTAGTGTATATATGATACTATACAATATTTTTTAAAAATAATTACATAATTTTAACTAAATAAATGTTTAAATCAATTTTCCCAAATAAACGAAGGTAACAAACGAAATCTCTAGGCGTTGGGGGGGGGGGGGGCATGGCCCCCAATCCCCTCCCCCCTGATCCGCCCCTGGCACGTGGTACGTAAAAACGTCGTCTCCCTCTTCGCCCAACTTTCACGCACATTGCTGCTTTATTTAGACCTTAGTTTTGGTCGTCCAGATCTGCTGCGAAGGCGAGGTGGCAGAGGGCGGGCGCAACAGATGGGGTGGGGGCGAGGGCGGGGGCGGGGCGCGCGGATAGGCCTCGACGGAACCCAGGGCAGCAATGAACAATGGGCGTGGCGAAGTGTTCCATTTAGCGCATCAAAATACAATATAACTCAAGTGCTTAACTATGAAATGACGATTCCCAAAGGAAAAACGCTTGGGGTGTCGACATGCAAACCATTTGTTTGAAACGTCAGTATTATTATGATTAATTATAGTAGTTAAAGAAAAAATGTTCCTCCGACCATGTCAATTTGAAGCTTTATCTAAAAGAAACTTATCATTTATTTTCTATATACGTTCGCATATCTTATACATCATTCATTACTTTTTACGTTTCAATTGATCTAGACATATAATTGACTCTCTCCAAGCGCAAATTAATGACAAAAGAAACATTGCGACCAAATGATTCCTACAAGTATATTGTAAAGCGAGTGTAGGGTAAGAATTACAATGTGGTCTAACTGTATGAATGTGAAAATAATTGTGAAAGAAAACGTAATATAACTTTCGTACGTCAAACGTATTTCAAGCGTAATAAAGTCTCTTGTGGTCTTATTTTATTAATTGTGAGTTCTTGCTGAAATATAGTTTGTAATTCCCTTTATTTGCATCATTTTGTTTCAGAAAAAAGATTTTAGGAATTTACTGCTAAAGTTCACTCGGTTTAATCACAATATTCGCTCAATTTTTCATAAAACTTTCAACGTTTTGGTTACGTAGATTACACGAAGATTTTGACTTTCCTTTGAAAATTCAAATTTCACACAAAATTTGAAATAAAGGTTTAAGAAGGTGTGTCCAAGTACATCGTTGAATATACCCCGGTTACGCTTTCCACTATTTCTCTGACAAAACATCACAGCTCCTGTGATCGAGAGAGAAATATTAAAGGTCTGTATGTAAAAAACAACAACTTGAAGGAAGTCAATTATATAAAGGTGGTTTTTTACTTTACTGCAAATCTCTAAAGCAGTTGAAGGTTGTCGCGGAGTGTCGTACTGATACGGGATTTCGTATAATAAACAAATTGCAAAACACACTTACAGATATTTCTTTAGGTTCTAATATCAAATTTTTGGTATTTAGACGAATATTTCCCCTTCGATAATTTCTACAACTTCTTATCACAGTTAAAATCATTAATACGCATTTATTATCAAAAGTTCATATTTAAATTTTATCATTTCATTTGGCATTTAAAGTTAATAGTTCATTTACAAACAAATATTACTAATACGTTTGTTATTTAGTAGTTTACTTCTCATGTTTCCAAAGCAAGTGGGTCGTAAATCTTTGGGAAAAATCTAACTCGTTATGTTATCATAATTCGTATCGACACACCAAAGTTTCTCATTAGAGAGCAAGTTTGTTGAGACAGGTTTCACTTTTACCGACATTTTCGTCTTTAGTATCAGAGAATGTGTTGCTTATTACATTGGACGAGCACCTCCATGTTGTGTAATACATTTCACAAATTGATGAAATTGTCGGCTAATACAAATTTTAAAAAACACAGAATGAAAAAGGATTATCCTTCATTTCTGCACTGAATAACGTGAAAACAGCAGGTACGAAACAAAGCAACCATTTATCGAAAAGTACCTATTTGAAAAATACTCATGGCTATATCTCTAAAATCTATGTAATATCAACGATGACAATGCATTCTCAATACATCGGGCATTTGAGGCTTCACAGTAGGGATCCTTCTCTTTGAATTATATTTTTGGCGGAAGTTTTCATACTTCAGATTTTAATGTTTTTAGAAAAGGATGGATCATGATCCAAGTTAGGATCTCAACATGTAACTTTGACGGTTGGGTCTGAATGTGATGTGATAATCCAAATTTAATTTTTCTTATGCAACCCGCGATGCACCGGTGTCCGCGAGTCCTAAGCGGTCATGACCGGAATGTAAACAAAAGCATTTCCATTTTATGCCGTACTTGCTTTCATACCTATTCCTAATGATTATTGTGGAAAATAAAATCTCAGTCAAACGTCACATAGGCTTCAGTTAGTGTTTGAGAACTCTGATTTACAAGGTACCTGTTCCAATTGTGGAAATAAAAACAAAAATTGTGTTTGTGGAAACAAAAATTGTGCAAAATGCAACAAAAATTGAGGAAATCGAAACAAAAATTGTGGTAGTCGATACAAAACTGACGTGCAGTGATCTGAACGAAACTGACTACAGAAATGAATCCCGTTTACAGTGATTGGATAATAATTTGGATGAACATTGATGAAAAACTTTCGTCTATCGCACGGAGCACTATTTTGGCGAAGTTGAATATTGCGTGTAACATCCAGAAGCCACTGTTCCGCCCTTCATTTTACGTTATCTTCGAAATTTATGCTCGAGGCGTTTTGACGTAATAATGTTCTGTGATTTACGACAATTGATCTGAATGGGTCAGCATTGGTTTTGGCAACAAAGACAATCGCTACTTACCGAAACATTGAATTCTAACCTTCCCTCATCAATCATGCAAAAAAATTGCAAAGAATAACTTTATGGAGGCATGAAGTACTGGGTTGTTGTAGTGTGCCGCCATTAAGCTGTGATTAAATTGTACTTGGAATCCCTGGATGCAGAGAATTTCGCTGCCTGAATTGTCGCCGCCATTTTCTATCCTCTCAACTAGAAACCACGCAAGGCAGTATACAGGAGTTGAAACCAAATAATAACAACTGATGGAATTAGTAAAGATCCAGGGGATATCAACCACATAATATATTTAATATTATAAAAAAATGATTAACCAGACATGGTATGACTCGGCAACCTTATCCTCAGTATCTTCAGTAGCACCAAGTATCACGGATTAAACATGTGGGAATTAAATCGACGAGATCTTGTGAAGTGCTACAGATGGGATAAGATTCCCAAATTAGGTCATGTGTGTACTTTATTTTTACTTTCTCGTTACGGGGTAGAGAGAAAGTTATGTAATGCTGCGCGAAAAAATGCCAGTTTTCAACTGAAAACTCTTAATACAGGGCCTTGATTACGAAAAAGTGGATAATTCAGATGCTTAATTTAGAAAAAAAAATTCTCTAACATATGGTTTACCTAAAATTGTTGGAATTGTGGAGATTTTATGGTAACATTAGTTCCGAGTATATTGGCGATTCCGAGCGAACACAATACTGCACAGGACGAACTACCCTGGCAGATGGATAAAAAATGACAGAATCAGCAGTGAAAAAACAATGCGCCCCTCTTGTATCTAATGATTTACGTAGTTATGCACATTTTGTTTAGACAAATGGATGAAGCGTCGTTTTCCCACATGAAAAGCGTCCAACAATTTTGTCATGTGATTACAAATCACTGATATGAGCTTAAATATTTACAGTAGTTTATTTGCAATATTATTTACGAGCAATATTAAATTAACGTATCTATATGCAGCTCTGGTAGACGATCCCTGGATCGCATGATCAATCCCTAACTACCGGCAATTAATTGCTTGACTCGTGGCCCTTACCACTAATGAAAGTCCTACGCACACAGGGTTCTGTCATAAATGGAATTGATATTCCACTACAGTCTGTCGACAGGCGGGTCGCCCCAGGAGCACCGCTCGTCAACGCACTGCCCTGGGCGCAAATTTTGTGCATCCGCACGAGGTCTCCGTCTCTACTCCCGCGTCTCGCGCTCTTGAGTTTTATACTCCCGCCCACGTGACTCGTGACTTCGCACTCGTGCAATAAACATCACGTGATCGTCGCAACGCCACGCGGTTCTGTCTGCTGTTCGATCCTCCAATTTCTAGAACTTCCCAAAATACTTGTGGAATGTTCTGCACCAGAATTCCGGGCCTTTGCAGCCCCGCCCGCTTGCGACACCCTAACGGCGTCTACGCCAACCGGTGGGTGGTCCAACTGGCGGGCCGCATTTGGCCTGCGGAGACATATGTGACCAGCGAAAGGTTATTAGTCAAAAGTGAAAGTCCCTTTCAACCATGTAGGAAATTATACGCCTAGGGCACGCGAGACCGTCGTGGCCAACACCTCCTTAATGTAAAAATAGGTTAAGTTTCGATCTAAGGATTTTTTCTCATAAATTCAGACATTCAAATTCATCTCAATGTGTTTCACTGCGTTAAGGATTGGTTCTGATTTATCACGCATGGCTCCATTCCCCACCCCCACTAAGTTTCAGAGCAAAGTGCCGAGATCAAGAGTACGGTAAAGTCAGATATGGATCACCCGAGTAATAAAACATGGCCCGCAGCCATATTAAAGGTTTTAGTTGTGGCCTTTGAGGCCTAGCAAGTTGGACACCCCTGGTCTAAGACCTAATCCTTTGGTATCGGCGCCGGCGCGGCCCAGTAGAGAGGTCCGTTTGTAAGACGTTACATTTTTGTGTCACCCGCGGTCGGGGGAAAATCCGACCCACGCCCCAGCGCATCCCGTGCTGACGCGGCGCCGTCGCTCTGCTGTTGCAGGCTGATGGAGGAGTACGGCAAGGCGGCGGAGCTGGGCGCGCAGACGCTGTACGCGCTGTACGGCAGCCCGCGCCACCACGCGCCGCACCAGCACTACGCCCACTACGACGACTCGCCCGGGGGCGGCGGGGGCGGCGGCGGCGGGGGCGGCGCGCAGGTGGCGCAGATGCTGCCCAGCGTGCTGCCGGGCGGCGGCGGCGCCAACGACTGCCACTGGCAGACGCTGCAGTACATGCACCCGGCGGCCGCGCAGCCCCCGCACCACCAGGTACGTTCTTAGGTGGCTCAGGGCACCAATTACCTCGGACCGGGCGGTCGTAGGGTTCCACTCCCCACGGTGGCAGGATTTTCCACTCTAGCTACATAGCTAGGTGGAATTCAACCGCTGTTCGGAGGAGAATTCTTGGGGCCCGCTGCTCTCATCGGCAGTTTTCCTTGGTTTATACGATCAATACCAGATGAATGCCTGAGCAGTACTCTAACGAATGGTCCATGGTCCGCGCGCGATCTTGCCATCATCTTCCTTGTCCTATCCTTCTCCTTTTTAGATACACACACATTCAGCGGTGTTCGTCTATTGACTTAGATATTCACTTGATATCGGCGATATTCAATTGACTTCTTCGGTGATCCTTATTTCAAAATAAAAAAAAACCTTTTATGTAAAATGATTTTAATTAATTAAAATTATTATTGTTAATTAAATTTAAAAAACTGTTTATGTCAGATTTAGTACCACTGTATTTGCTCCGTACAAACCAATAGTGTCTTATTTCTACGACACGTCAAAAAGATAATAATCGGTCTTTAACATCATCTTATAAGATGCAAACATTTACACCAATCATGATATGCACGCCAATATTTCACTATTTTTACGAGGTGAATCTGTAAAACGGAGAAGCGTCTGTATGTTTATTTAAATTTTAGTCAGTTTACTTGCTGAAATATTCCGTTATTTCCTGTCAAATCCAAATAAATTTTCTTCATCAAACAATGCACATACACAATAGGTAGTACCAGCGTCTCAATCAGCGATCTCAATGATTGCTCTCTCTAAAATAATAATTGGAATAGCTCATATTGTGTTTTTAATCCTGCAATCTCGTGTTAAAATTACTGGCGTAAAAAAATATTGTTTAATTCATTATTTGTTAAGCAGTAATTGTTATGACACCACCATTTTGTTGCAAAAACATCAATAGATGAGTAATAAAATAAATATTTAATTATTGAAAATAACGACGTTATAACTGCTTTTTTCAGTTCCAAAGTTCGTATAGCGAATTACAAATTTTAAGACACCATGATGACACCGGATGTCATTGATCCCTTATGCAGGTCTATGAGTATTCACATATTAGAACTACTGGAGTTGCCAAAGCACGTACTTTCTCCCATTCTACATAAATGATTTGCAAAAGTGTTTTCAACAAGCAATTTTTTTTTCTGTTCCGAGATCCGATTGACCGATTCGAAAGTTATGAGAGAAGGAAAAATTCACAAAGTCTACAATGAAAAACATTCTTTCTTATACTGTACATCCATTGCCCGCACATTCTTATGAATTGAATAAGATATTATTGAAATGTTTTTACATGTATTTTTTAAAGATATTAATTTTCAAGTTTCTTGTAGAATACAAAATCAAGAAAATAAAATTTAATGAAATAAAATACAAAAGAAACACTCAGACTCATTTGGAAAATTGAAGCGTGAGATGTACAATTCTTTATCTCCTACTAGCCCATAAACCGCACTGTTTGGAGTTCTCGTTTAAACAGGCTGTCCAGAGAGGAAATAACAAAACTTCCAACGCATACCTTTAAACGAGCCGCAGTTGGGCGTTTTCGCCTGCGTGATTTAGTCGCAATTTTTTACCAAATTCTAAATATTTATGAAATTAATGTGCTTATTCACCTCAACACCATGAAATTCTTTTCGACACTTCACTGGTTGAGGTTCGTTGAGTGTGAGATCTGCATAAGGGATATACAGTACAGGAGGATTCCATAAGCCACAATTCTCAGTTTCCCAAGTTCATCATACTACGTACTTTCCCAGCAACCGTATTGCCGTTCAAAATTAGAAATTATCATTTCCTCCCCATGACTGACTCTCTTGGTCCTCCATTGATCTACACGTGCCCACTAAACATCACACCAACGATCTGTGTCTCAAAACTGCATTATTGAAGCTCATGACTATCTTCTCATTGGGTCTTTTGTATACATGATGTTTAGAGAACGAATTTTTATGATTTTGCATATTTTTTCCGTTGCTTCAGTTCAGGGTTAAATGAAATTTCTTGACATTTGGTTAGAATATGATGAGATATAGATTAATATATTTGTGCATATTTGGCCGATTTTTCCGGTGGGTGCATATTCGTGTAAGTATAGGCGCAAATTTTGCTTATTTCGTAAAAATAGACTTTTCACTAAAACGTTTCATATTTTCATAGAATCTATTTATTTGTGAGCGTTCATTGATTCGAAGAGGTTATCACAGTTTACGTTTTTTGTTTCTCTATAGATAATAAAATACATGAGCAAATGTAGGATATTTCTTGATAATATATTTTTTAAACCAGTGAGAAGAAATACAGCAAGGCATACAATGAACTTCACTAAGGTGAATATTTACTTCAATTATTTCTCTCACGAAGTACGGTAGATTATATTATGTCGCATAAAAATATAACTTTTCATTCTACTTACGCTTCTCTTGAATTTTATGAAAAATGTTAATACAGGAAATAAAATATTTTTAATTTTAACTGCATATTAAAGTGCATATTTGAGAATTTTTAGGTCATAAATGCATATTTTCAAAAGCCTATTTCAAGACTTTTTAAGGCACAGAATTCCTCTGGCTAATGACGACTGTCCCCACCAGGCGTCCGCGCCCCAGCACCATCACCCGCACCACCCGCACCACCACCACGGCGGTGGCGGCGGGGGCGGCGGCGGGGGCGGCGGGCCGGGCGGGCCGCAGGCGCAGGCCAAGGCGCTCAAGGAGCAGCGCATCCGCAGGCCCATGAACGCCTTCATGGTGTGGGCCAAGGTGGAGCGCAAGAAGCTGGCGGATGAGAACCCCGACCTGCACAACGCGGACCTCAGCAAGATGCTCGGTGAGTGCTCAGCACACGAAACTCACGGCGCATTTACGCCGTGCACGCAGCGATGGGTCTACAGGCCATGTTCTCT
The DNA here is from genome assembly GCA_011170035.1 of Teleogryllus occipitalis. Lineage (NCBI taxonomy): Eukaryota > Metazoa > Arthropoda > Insecta > Orthoptera > Gryllidae > Teleogryllus > Teleogryllus occipitalis. The sequence goes on from BLKR01001237.1 coordinate 80,687, forward strand.
CTTTACCAAACAAAATCTTCGATGGAAAATTGAATAAGTCCTTCTAGAGAAAAAGTGGTGAATAGGAATTTTGTCTTCCCATCCAAAACATTGATTGTTAACTTGTCGGTCGGCATCCTGCTACATTTTTCAGTTCTCTTACCAAGAAGGTCGCAATGTGGTGTGGCTTTATAACGGTGGATATCTACAGCTTCTGTGATGTACGTTCGTTTTTGCGAGGGCAACATTCACGTTCCACATGACTTTCCGCCTTACTAGTTTATATTTTGAGAGTTTTAAATTCTTTAACATGTTTACAATATTTTTAAGTTCATTTTACATCTTTGTTCAAAATACGTTGACAGAATTTACTTCCATAATATGAGTTTCTGGTGACAGAGAAAACAAGAGAGTATTTTCTTCAGGATAAAGTATTTGAAAATTAAGGTCTCCCGGTGTTTCCGCATTTCAGAAAGATATACTTTCTATTTAAACTTTTTTAATAGGATAAGATTTTTCACATGGTTGGTTACTGTACGAGAACTACATTCATAAATAAATATTAATGTCTCTGGCCTAAAAGAATTAAACCAGATTGTTGTTTGCAAAACTAAGAAAAATAGGGCTCATTTTCTGTATAATAGCACGAAGAATTAGTCGATGTTAATATAGGTACCATTACTCAGAATATGTTTCAAATGTTTTATCTCCGCGACACATTCTATAACTTGTTGATATTTTAATGTTTTTAAATCGTATACTCAAAACACGTCCTCTATATGGAGACACATTTTGCAGTATTCTTTTTCCATGTGCCCTTGCGGCATGAGGTACCAAATAAGGTAATAGACCCTCTGTCAAAGAGTTCATGAACACACCTAACGTGGATGTGTTAACGCGCGCTTTCATGTTTCTCTTGTAATAAATTACGTCACCAGAACATGGCGCAGTTCTGACTTGTCGGATGTTTTCGTCCTTCGCATTACCACGCTGTCACCTTTATAGGACGCGAAAGGAGACGGCGCGTTTATGTTTTGCCACGTCATGTTGACCACGAAATTATGTGGTCACTGTTGCGCATCTTAGGCCCAGAAGAATCACGTCTTGTTGCAAAACGAAGTACGGACGAGACAGTTTGTAAACTTCTTGCGAAAAGTTAATCCTGTGCCGTCACGACGGAAAATGAATAAACACGAAACTGATACGAATACGCGTAATGTTTGTGAAGAACGCATGCAACTACTCGAATAAGCCTCGCACAATCCAAGCGAATAAATATAAATAGACGCATTTGTAACCCAAGAAGTGAAAGCCAAATATAATTACATACATTGCTGAATAGAATTTCTGATTTTATTTTAAACGATTTTTTACATTTTATATTCTTTTCCTTCTTTTTTGTCATTTGTTCTAGAAAAATAAAGCTATTGGCTATTTCTTATTAAGCAAATCATTTGTTGCTTGATAAACAAATTAATTTGACGAATCTGCTGACATATTCTTCAGTGGGGGGGCGGGATGGGACGGAGCGGAACGGAGAGAGACGGGGAGGGGTGGGGCGGGATGGGGAGGTACAGGGCGGGACGGGGCAGCGTGGAGCGGGACGAGACGGGTTGGGGAGGGGTGGGGTGGGGTGGGGTGGGCGGGGCGAAATATGGCGGGGACGATGAGAGGGCGGGGCGAAACGGGTTGGGGAGGGGAGGGGCGGGGTAGAACGGGACGGGACGAGATGGGGCGGGGCGGGGAGCGGAGGGGAGGGCGGGACGGGGCAGGGCAGGGCAGGGCGATGCGGGGCGGGGAAGGGCGGGGCAGATCGGGATGGGACGAAATGGGGCGGGGCGGGGCGGGGTGGTATAGGCGGATGGGCCGCTAATCCGGCGCGCACGTCTCGCCCCCGGCGGGGATTTCCGCGCCGCCTCCCCGTCACCGCCGGTAAGCCCTAACGAGCGCCGCTGGCGCATGTGCTTCCCGAAACGCCCGCCGTGACGCGTGGGGCGCGGCGTCAGCCGATGTGAGGACGGCTTTGTATTAGAAAATCTGATTCAGGCGCAACTGCAAGAACTCAATATATGCCAGAATTTTGGCAATATTCTGCGTTGTTCAGATAAGAAAATATTCACCAGTTAAGTTAATGAAGTACACTTCCATAAAGTTATCAAATGTGGGTTCCTCCGTCTTACATCAATAAGCCAGTCAAAAACCTCGAGGTCATACGGAAGCCTCTTTTTATACTCGAATGGGACCCGTGAACTGGTAAACTTCTAATTTTTTTTCTAGGGCTCTTATCCAGCCAACAGCCGGTTACCCTTTACGTCCCGATGGGACCATACACTAGATCAACACACTTACGGGCTCCTCTGATCTGGGGTCAGCAGATCGTGAGGCCCTCCGCGACAACACATACATACAAAGTCAAGGGACAAACAGCCATGCCCAAGGCGGGACTCGAACCCGCGACCCTTCGGACCGGAGCGATGAGTCGGTACTCGCTCTTAGCCACCTCGGCCATCCAGGTCGGCTGAACTTCTAACACTCAAGTTGAAATATTCCTGAAAACGCGATGTACGGCGCGGCGTGGGTCGTGCCGGATCCCGGTGCCGACGAGGCCCGCGCGGCGCAGTCGGAGTCCTCATCGAGGACGGCCGCCGCGACCTCGGGGCGCTCGGGTCGTCAGTGTTTTCCCAGACACGTCAGGTGCGAAGGTTCTTAATACGTGCGGTTTCAGTTACGATGATGTGCGTATGCCCGATTCATACATCCGAATTTGGCGGATCTTTTGTGAGCTCCTTAGTTGTGTATGGAACCAAAAGATTGCGTGTGCTTCCATGGATTCGAGTAAATGCATTATAATTATTTCATAATAGAACCTTGTTTTTTTACAAAGAAAGACGCTGCTTAAAAAACGGACAATGAAAGCCGCACAAAGTCAGAAATTCAAACACATGAATGTTCTAATCATTATAGTAAATATAAAATCGAATAAAAATTGTGAACACATTCTAAGGTAACACGATAATGTAATAACACAGTCAAATAATTCACAGTAAGTCATATAATAACACAGTAAAATCTCATTCATACGTAATTGCGAGGAAATTTGACAGAATTTTGACAATATTCTGCGTTGTACAAATAAAAAAAATGTCACCTAGTACATTCAAAGAAACTTTAATAAAATACCTCATTTTCTCAGTTCAGTTAATAAAATTCACTGGCATGTACATCCACTAAGTTATGAAATGCGAGTTCATCAGAGTCAGTCTCTCATTAATGAGCTTGTCAAAACTCGTATCGTTTGAGGTCATACGGGACACACATTTGAAAATAGTTTTCTCAAGTACAACTCGTGGATTAGTGTACTTCTACCATTCAAGTTTAAATGTTCGAGAAAACACGAAGTACGAACGAAAGTTATTCATGTAGGCCCCTACTTCTGGATACTTCAAACCGCAAACCCCTCTTTAACATTGGCGAGTCAAGGCACGTAGACTGCCAACAGTTGGGCTAGGGTATTTCCCGAGAGCTTCACATGCGTCAACCTAGTGAAGGCTCAGTGACTCACACAGTGCATTATAATTCACGAATTCTCTGCGGTTATATTACACATCATTTGCCGTGTTCAAATATTAGAGTTTGCACGTACCTTGTAAGCACAAGGAAGTAAGGTAAATTTCTAGAAGCGGAATAGGATAAATTAATATTAAATATTAATTTTATGTCACCTGTCCGTTGCAACCAATGCATTAAGAAAGTGCATTAAGAATCCTCTTGAAAATGTGACTATGAGATTTGATTTTCTGGGGCTTACGTAACTAAATTCCCAAATGATACAAATGACAATGATGAAGTAGAAATAGAAGAAACTGTAGAACTTCAACTTGAAGTAAACAATTTTGGAAGTAAAGAGAGTAATTCGTTTAGATTGCTTGTGAAATTTGTAATTTAGTTTCGTTAATGTTCCCACTACGTTAGCATCTTCCAGGAAAATTAATCTTCCAGGAAAATTAAAATGCCTTTAAAAAAGATGACTCTTTTCCAGAGAATAAAATATCACTCCTTTTCACAAGAAAAATGTTTGTGAACATGCAACAACAGAATTTATTTTATTTAAAGAAAAATCCAAGTACGATAATCAAGGGAAGTCGTGAACGAAGTGTTCCTCAGTAGCAGCTTGTCTCAACTGTTGCGAGTCCTAAATCGCCCCCAAAGGCAGTGTGATTGAACTAAAAGTAGCAATTTAGGTAGCCTTTCTGTAATGCTGTCTTCGCTCATCTAGCGGGAACAAGATGCACACTATGTACCTCCCAAAGGGGAGGCGTAACTGGCGACTTAAGTAGTTGGCGAGGTTGAAGACGATAGAGCGACATTCATACAACAAGTTTATTTTATTTACAACTAACACAAAATGAAAGTGAAAGAAACAAAGGGAGGATAGTAGAGCAACAAATCTAAAAGACGTGTTTACAATGAAGTTTCTGGTAAAATTCAGATACGTTCTCAGCAGAGAACGTTAATACAATGTTGTAAACGGTATTTCAAATATAGTGATGTATGGTCAGTGCACAAGAAAGTGACAGATCAAAATGGTAATTTTGCGTGCGTAGAGTTTTCATCTAAGTGGAGCCGATAATTTTGCGACAGACGGAAAATGTTTAACTCACATACCGCCTTTATCATGAACAATCATTTGGAAATATGTACTAATGTACAAAACATATACTTTCTAGACATATTTCTTTTCTAGACATATTTCTTCACATAAGTTATAAATGATGATTTTTTATATTGATCACCTTTATTGTGCATTAGCGATATATAAATCTATAACAAAAAACAATGATGAAACCTGCAAAATCCTTAAGACAGGAAATAATGGAACAGAAGGAGCTGTTCATGGGGCTTGATTAAGAGAATAGCGGTCTAGTAGTAATTATATGTTTGCCGACGTTTCGGAAAAAATGTATTCCCCTCGCCATCATCCATCCAAAACCTCGTGTTCCGACCCTGCTCCTCAGTTTATGAATAGGACGCAGGAATAGACGCGAGCAGACATACCTATTTGTGATGCGACAAAATATATAACAAAATATCGGCGTTGCCCAACACCAACGTTCAAAATTCAAATATCGATGTTAATAATACATATATCAAGTTCCATCGATATTTTTAAACAAAATTTTTACAACATTGTGATTAGAGGAGTTTTTCATCAACGAATAAAACATCGAACACAACATCGATGTTCAAACAAACATCCACTTCAAAACATACTTGTTTAAAACACGGATATTTTATTGGAGTATCGTTGTTTTGAACACATGGACTTGGATGTCGCATCCCCATTGCCCCCATCCCGCAGCAGGGCCAGCAAGTAACAAAAGCGGCAGCTGGCGACCGGGCGGCGCGGCGCGGCGCGGCGTCCGAGCGGCTGAGACGGGCGCGGCTCCGCGGCGGCGGCGGCGGCGGCGGCGGCGGCGGCGGCGCAGCGCGTGGGCCGCGCGGGCGGACGGGCGCGCCGCCCGCCGCCATGGCCGCGCGCCCACCGCCGCCACCGCCGCCACCGCCGCCGCCGCCGCCGCCAGCACGACAGCAGAAGGCGGCGGCGGCATGCCTCGCGATAATCAGACGCCGCCCGCCGTCGCAGCCACGGCATGCCCGCCCGCCCGCCCGCCCGCCCTCCCTCTCGGCGGCGGGTCCAGCGGAGGAGGCTGCAGCTGCGGCGGCGGCGGCGGCGGCGGCGGCGGCGCGGGGCCAGCTCTGACCCCGCCCCCCGGCCGTCCCTGCGCCGGCGTCTCCGCCAATCCCCGAGCAGGCGCGGCCGCTTTCCTCAAAAGCTCTCGCCGTCTCGCCCGCCGCGCCGGCCTCTCACTCGTGGCTCCCGCCCCTCCCCGCCCCCCTCCGCGCCGCGGACGCCGCAGCCTCCCTCCCCCCTCCGCCGCCCCCGCGCGCGCCCGTGCCCCACCAGGCGCGCGGCCGCGCTCCGCCTGCGCGCTGCGGCCGGCCCTCGCGGGTGCGGCTCTGCCACGGCCTCCTGCCCCCGCGCCGCGCTGGCTACAGAAGAAATGGAGACACATTCAGAGAGGAACATACTTACAAACATCACATCAGTGATGGTGACGTAACATTGGTGGCTGTTGTAAATTGAACGGCAGTTAATTCCCATTTTTTGGCTGGTAGCTTCTCCTATCATATTCTTTTTTGTCTGTTTGTTTGTTTGTTCTTTATTAGCAAATTACAGAAAAAGTAAATTAAAGAATAAATGCAACGGGTGGTACTGAATTAATGAATCGGGCCAATCTATTAAGTTCACAAATAACAAGAGACTCGCAGAGAAAAAAATTGCAAGGAAACGGTGGAAAGCTGACCATAGAAGAACCTCAATATTTCGGTCTCCAGAGGCACAGTCCACAATCATTTTTAAAATATTTATTCACAAACGTACAAATCAAACCCAAAAAATACCATTTGAAATGAAAAGGGTATAAATGGGAAATGTTTCTATTCCATCTCATTTCGTCAACATTTAGCACGAATAAATCGAAAAGTCCCACTTTTCAGGTGAGAGTCTTGGATAACCGGCACAGCACTACGTGGTCTGGAAATAACGCGTGACTTCAGAACAGTCTTATAGCTACCTAGTTTTAGACCGTGGCAACATATCATTGTCTACATTGAAGTACAATAAATTTATATTATTTAAACTGAAAGACTACGAAACTATTTAACTCGAAACACTGAATTCGACTGATCGTGTAGAGTTACGTGAAATTACATCGCAAATAAATTTTGAACTCTGTGTCGGGTATCTGAAGACTCGTACCAAAAACATAAAACTATTCCTAGAGTTAAATACAAGAAGGAAGAAATGTACTACAACGATCCCTGCTCCGAGTAACAGTCATCAAACAAAAGGAAGTTAGGACGAATCTCACCAGACAAAAATTTCCCTGGAGGTACGCTACATTTTTGAATTAGATCCAAATAGCAGTCTTTTAAATCCTCTGCCAGCTACGAAGTTGACCGAGGGAAACTGAATAATGAACATAGCTAAAGATAAACACTGTTGTTGGCAAAATTCTCGCTTTTTCCATGTTTCCTCATGAACGAACGGCACGAAAACTAGATGGTAATCGTATCGGAATTATTTCTTTATCTGTAATCATTTTACAATTGAGACTTATCGATGTAAATATAATATGTGAAATCACACGCATGTATTTAATTATAAAATATATGAGTTATCTGGACTACAACACAAACATTTTCTTTCAAAAATTCGCACTCGCATCGCTTTCTGTAGAAATGTCATTGTATTTGCTTACAAATAAATTTACAATGTCTTGAAAGTAAATTAAGTAAAACTGCACTGAAATTTACATTACAAAATTACCGTTAAAGAAATTTAATTTTTTTGGTGGGAGGGTGCAAGAAGGATGCAGCTGAGTGTAAAAGTCTTTTGTTATCCCAGAAAGAAGCAACCGTAAGCAAAGAAACAAGCTAGTAGATTTCAGTAGTTGAATAAAAAATATGATACGCAATCTTACGGAAATTTTAAGGCCTTCTTTAAAACGAATGCTGGCCCAGAGTTCAATTGCAGTGAAAATGTTTGTCCAGCGCAACTAAACATGGTATACATTTAAGAAAAATTGCGTCTGACATTGGATGGTCAACCTGCTTAGCAAAAACCACCTACTCCCTTTCGAGGCTGCCAAACAAAGATCTTACAGAAACTTGCGAGAAAGTATACGGGGAATACAAAATATATGCTCTAATGCTTTAGCAAGTGAGAGAAAGATGGCCAGAGAATAGTGACGGAGAATATTGGGATGAGGAAAGGTAACATGACGATTCGTAAGTTGCAAGAAGATTCATGAGACCAATATTCATGTTTACTTTCTGTAAAAATGGGCCACCACAGTAGTAATATTACGTCGTGCTGGTAGCGTAGTAACGGCGTATTAGAAGTAAAACAATACTGAATGTAATGACGTATTTTATTGTTATTATAACACTCATACTCTTAATTTTTTCAAAAATAATAAATTTTCAGAAATAATAAATAAAAAATAATAAATACCTCCTGGAGTATGGTACTCCCCCCACATCCCCAGAAAAGTTTAGGACCCCACACCCTACGGGATGAGTTCAGATATGAAGGAGATACGCAGGCTGGTAGATGTGAGTGCTACAAATTATTAAAACCACATGTAATAGTTTTAGTTATAATTCTTCAAAATGCCTTTATATAGGCCTAATACTAAACACATTTGTTTTCTACGTATTTCAAATGAAAAACAGATGAGACTGTTTGAAAAGGTGAAATCCTGAAGTGATATCAATTAATGTGTCATGACGTGCGTAATGCTAATAATACACCACAAAATGGATATTATTAGGTTTCTATGTCATTTTTACGTCAATATTATAATTACCTAATACTCCCTTACTTTTTCGCTTATAAATATAATACATTTTCAATCATTTTTATTAATATTATAAACGTAAATAAAAATATAAAACAACATATTTGGTATGTTCTTGTTGAATTACTTTAAGACCTAAAACTTCGAGTATTAAGCAGAACGTTTTCCTGGCCGAAGCAGCACGCTCTGATGGTCGCAAGGCTGTCGAAAGGTTATTACTTCCGTAATAAAAGCAGAGACATCGAGACAACTCCTGTCGCAGTTCCATAAATAAATAAACCTTACCAGCAATATTACTATTAACCTAAAACTTTACCTCACCCATAATATTTTTTAACACACCGCAATTGAAAATTTCTGAATGATACATTGCCTTAGTATCCTTTCTCTTACCTACACAATTAAAACTTTAACTACCTTTGCTACCTTTGGCGCTACAAGAAGACAGCTCAACACTGAAAGTTGCTGAATTGATGCGATATTTGTGCTTATTCATAATGTTCAAAGACACGTTAATACACGATTAATTACTAGGATATTCAATTAAGAATACTTTTGAAACGTTTACTCACTATCCCAACATTTTTTCAAACAAAAATTGTCTCCTTAAACTACTCGATTAGAATAAAGAAACAAAATTAAATGAATATGGAATAATGGACGTGACTGTTTCTTAAAAACTCCTCTTAACTGTTCCTTTGACGAGAAGCACGTGTTTCAAAATGAACGAACCTGATGAAGCTGTCACCCCACGCTTATTAATTTGATCTTCATTCTTTGAGTGAAACACATCTACCTTTGTTACAAAAATACTTCCATAAGAAAAACAACTCCATGATATTTTTATTTTCCATTCTTCTCTATTGTATGAGATTCGTTCCGCATTGTGCATTTTTATCTGTTCTTCTTTCAGAGAATGAAATCGTTTCAAACTTCGGATATAGCAAATAAAAGGAGCAAAGCAAAGCGCATCCTTGTAAACAGAGGGTTGTATAAAGTTCTGTTTTAGAATCTGTGACATCTTAATTTTAGAAATTCAGTCGTTCAATGTCACAAAGAACTTATACATCAGAACAAGAAAGCATAATAATTGACTATTTCGTCTTCTAAACTTTTTTCCTGGAAGATAAAGGAGATATTTTCTAAACTACTTATTTAAGAAGATACATTTTATCTTTTTGTAAGATTAATCTGTATCTTTCTCGAAATCAAAGTGTTAAACAAATAAAATGTGCTAAAACTTTGAATTGTTTTGCATTTAAAGGAAGTAAATGTGGTTCTTAATGATAGTCTTCACTCTTGGTTTCAATAAAGTGCAGAAAATGTATTTGAATTTGTTAACTAGCGGAAATACTTAAATGTTATAATTACAATTTATTTCTCTCCTCATTATACCAGACGGAGTTCATTTTTCTGTTGCATTACTCCACTGTTTACAATGCTTAAAGGGAAATTAATATGGCAAATATTTGACAATGGAAAAACAAGAACCGCAAACGGGTATTTTTCAAACATCGATTTGATCTGGTTCCAGTCCAATCACTACGAACTGCAAAGAAATCTTTTAACTTTAAAGTTTTATTTGAAGATCATACCAACATTTCAAAACTTTCTAAAAAACGATATAATTTTTTATTCTTTAAAGTGTCCAGCTCTAATAGAACAAAGCGAGTTAATAAAAGAAGTAAATGCCAGGTTTGTATTAAATACTGAATTCTGTTTAAATATGAAAGTTAACTTTTTCAAATCTCTTTTTAGACTATTTTTGAAGTTAGAGGTTCTATTGTTAATGAACTCGATTTTTCAAAAATGGGATGATGCCAAGAACAGAGGTTTTTACCTCAAAATATGAATAGTTTTCCGTTATTTTCAAATATTTTCTCCTGGTTTTCCAAAACCATCTAAAAACAATTATTCTAAAAAAATGCGCACATTTAAACTTTCCCAGTAATAGAGAAATGGAATTCTACAAAGAATCATCAGTTCTGCAAAAGGTTTCCAATTGAAAGAGTGAATTTACAATCTCGTGTTGCACTTAATTTTTAATTCTTTTTTACAAAATATCAGTTGGTTTGGCGTAATTGTGGGTTAAATTATCTCAATTTTCCATTAACAGCAAAAGTAGATTTTCTCGAGAAGATTTCCATTTTTGTTTAACCTTTTTGAACGAGATATTATGTGATTTCAGTGTAATTTTCAATAAAATCTTTGAATTTTCAAAAATTACACACTTGTATTTTTTTTTCAAAGTTCTCGCATACAAATTTACATACGTAATTAATAATTTAATGGATTTTTGAAGTCTAAAAGTTTTATGATATCTCTTACCAAGATCCTCGAAATCTCATAAATTTTAAAATAATAATAATAATAATAATAATAATAATAATAATAATAATAATAATAATAATAATAATAATAATGTCTTCGCGTCTAGCAAAGCTCAGGCCGTAAGGCCTGCTCTTCCCCCTAACCACTTAAATATTTACATTTACATTTACATTTACAATTGAGGCGTTTGGGCGGAAATAGTGATACCTGACATTTCATGTGACTTACGAAAATGCAACGATCGTATTTGCTAACGCAAGTGTGCTACACATAACTAATAAAACATAAAGTGTGAATGTATTTTCATTGTCAACTTTCTGGATTCTAAAGCTAACATGATATAAAGAGACTCCATGTTTCTTATTTACAAGAGAGACGTGGTAAGTCAATAATTGTACTTTCGTAAAATGTCAGAAATTCTTCTATACCCGAATGCCACAATTATGAATAAATTTAAAGAAAAAGGATGGCAGATAATAAATTAATATTACTTACATTAAATTTACATTTATAAATTTACATAATTCACATTATAGATTTTACATTAAATTTTCGAGTATAAGTGAACTTAAAATAACGTTTTCAAATCGCGCAAATCATATTTTCTCATAAGCAACACAACTTTATTTCGAAATTTTTGTATTCGAAGTCGTTTTCCTCTTCTATGTTATTCCGATAATTCTATTTTAATTGAAATATTTTCTGACATTTTAAATTTATAATCAGTTAATTGTGAACAAACAAACGCAATTTCAAGTATACGCCGACGCCGAACCGGCCGCTTCAGCGCAAGTGGTCATGTCCTTTGTTCTCGAACGAAAAAACAGGCCTGGTAGTGTGGTGGATTCTCCACATTGCCAGGTGAAAAACAAAGAGCCGAAACGCATTTAATATGTTGACACTTATTTTTAAAACCAAAAATGAACCCCCAATACTACGCCAAGTCAAGGCTAATCATGACTCGATGGGTTTGATAAATCTGAAATACTAATATGCTTTCCTGTTTCATATTACGGAACTGTTCTCACCCTATTCGTGCGTAGGGGCATACGCAACAAAACTTCCTAATGGGAAAATGGACGTAACGTTATTTCTCAGAGAGAATAAAAGAAGGCGTTGCAAGGAGGTATTGAGTTTTATTTTTCTATTAAAGTCCATGAAAAGTAAAAAAATAAAAACAATAAAAATTGAATTAAAATTTATAAAAAATAATTGAAAATATACTTCAAAGAAAAGATGCTTAAAAGTGCATTTTGAATTTTTTGGCAATATCGTTCCAGGGCATATTATGTTTCTCTTCTCAGAAATATTTTCAAAATATTAAAATAATTTGGATGACCATTTTTCAAGTGGTTTGTATTTTTTCCCCTAAATTTAATTTTTATTTATCATAATTGGTTCTACATTGAATCAAACATTTTTCGATTGTTGATGTTATAAACAACTTTATATATGTGCTCGATTATATATGTTCGATTATATATGTTTCGAAACTTGATGTTATAAACAACTGAGATATTTCCACACGTACCTTGATGACAGTATCATGCAATTTTCTGGAAATGGGTATTACAAGTAGAGTTACTAAAACGTTTTGAAAATGAAACTGTCATCATAATACGGCAGGTGTAACGTGCACGAGTGTCTCGACACCAACTGTGTGTTTATGTGACAGCGGAAAAATGCCATGCATGCTTTCTATTCAATTTTTTTCTCTCGACGAAATGAGACACAAAGCAGCAGGAAATTTGGACAGGATGTCGAGTGTAGAACGATCTCCATTACATTTAACACTTCAGTGCCTGCATAACGATTCCGAAGTTTTTTCCCCTACCATTTTTCTTCTATTCAAAATCACATCCTGGAAACGTTCCAGTGGTCGTAAAAACTAACGTTCTAGCTGCGTAAGCGCTGACGGCTGTGATCAAGAAGCTATTTGCTGCGTTACATTGTTTGGTTCAGTTTACGCTTTTTAGGTCCAAAAACTATTTAAAAACTAAACAATGAACTATTATAAAATTATATTTGTGAGAGCTCAAAATCTTATAAGTACATACATGCCCTATATATTCACACAATGATCAAGTTTTGAAAGTTAAATATCTACAAATAGAAAATACTAAGAGTTTTTGTTCAGAAAGTAATTTGAGTTTTCTTATCAACCACACTTCGAGTTTTTGACTTTAAATGGAAGATGGTGGGTCTCAAATGTGTAACATATGCTCTTATTAACTAAGGGTTTATGGTATACAATTAAATGTTAAAAAATCCGAAATTAATAGATTGAACGCTTATCTTTTACCATTTCTTCATTACTTCGATTTGTTATGAGAGTTGCAATTAAGTTGCTGAGAATAGTCAAGACCTCCTTCAAGAAAGCCACGTAGCAGTAGTAGTTTCGTCGCATTGTACCGGGAAGCGTATGAGGGTGAGCTTATAGTAATGTTTACAATGTTATCTGTGGCATGGCAATATGCACACTACAACAGAAAATTGATATCTTATTTAAGATGAGGTCTCTACTTTTAAACACCAGGAATACGATCCAATCTAAATCTTCACAGGAATGTTCGCCCAAACTATGTCTGAACATTCACACGCTTCAATCCTCTTATCGGTTCATTTGCCCCACGTGTATTTTACTTCAGGCAATGTTATCCTAGGAATTTCTTCAAGCAAAGTGCACAGAGAAATGTAGAATGCACCTCTCCCACTGCTTGGTTTAATTTAATCAAAAAACTTTGAAGCCAAAGGTATTTTCATTTATCCAGAACCGCAGGTTCATTTTGTTTGGTTCACGGGTAGTGAGTATTGGAAGACTAGGAAAATATTTAAAATTCTTGCATTTTTTCTTTCATCATAAAATTCTTACAAAACTGTAACTCCTGTGGTTTTCTTCTTACTCTCTTATCGTGAATTTCTGATGCGTTTCCACTAATTTTATTTTATTGCTGAATTCAATTATATTAAATGTACTCGAGTGGTCTAAAATGTTTGCTAGTCTAGGTATGATTTAATTTTGTATAGATGTCTGTCCATATTTCTGTTGATTCCTTTACGGCAGTGTATACTTTCAAGTAACCAAATACACATTTTTTTGTTTCGTTCTTCCAAAAGACATGTTGCAAAAGTTTGTTGCAATAGTTACTTTTTTCGCATCTCATACTAAGTCAATTAAATCAGGCTTTGGCAGTCGGAAATTATATATTGAAGAATAGGAAAAACGAAAAATCAAAAATAACATGAATTTGAAATGAATTTAAGCACTCTTTTGAATTCGATATACAATGGCAACAATTTCTGAGCGATGGAATGAGAAAGAAGCATAGGCATTGGGGGGAAAAGCAACAGCAATGACCACAAAACATTTTACGTAGAACGTTTTCGTAGTTTTCTCAAAATACTTTGACAATAGTGCTAAATTCGTTCTGATAATTAGAAAATCTCTTTTAATAAATCCATTGCCGAAAAAGGTGTGTTTGTAATGCTTGAAAAATGTAGAAGGTGCTTTTCTACCTAATTTCTATACTCGGATGCGTCCATACACACTCTGCAACACTTTCACGTGTCCATACACACTCTGCAAGACCTTTCACGTGTGCTTTACTGTGACTACGTCCAAAATACAGCATAATCGACTTTTATAGTAATAGTTATGACTTACTTACTGCTCACTGAAATACTATTTCTTCATCATATTACATTTTCTAGTAATATTCGTAGAACTGAAACTTATTTTCTGAAAGATTGCATAGACACATTGCATTTCAGAAGATCTAAGGATCGATTTCATATCCTCGCAATACACGTTACACGGTGGCAATCCACGGTGACATACTTGTAGTCACAAACGCATACCTTGAAACAAAATAAAATTTGCTCGCGCGTCCTGAAAGAGATTTCAAATAAATAAAATTCACGTTATTTGAAGCAAAGAAAGAGTTCTTCGCTCTTTAGAGAAAAAGTGCAATTAAGACGCATCGGGTTCCTATCTTTCGTGAGACGTCGTGTGCTGTTGCATGCGTTCATTCAAATACTCTGTGTCTAATGGAGGAATCAGAATGTATTTAATAGACAATTTTATGGGCTTTCAGAAGCGCGTAATTCATAATTTGAAAATAAAGTTGCGTAAGTTCTGCTCGACAAAACACACTACCTTTCGATGAAAACCGAATTGAAATGAGTTCAGCCTTTCTGGAGATTGACTCGGACAGACAAAAGTCGTCAAAACAATCGAATTGGTTTTTATACACCACATAAATAATGACGTGAAAATATAAACACAGACACTCCAATTTTATTTATAGAGATCACCTAAATGTTTTTACATGATGATTCATGTTTAATAAAATC
Source organism: Teleogryllus occipitalis (assembly GCA_011170035.1). NCBI lineage: Eukaryota > Metazoa > Arthropoda > Insecta > Orthoptera > Gryllidae > Teleogryllus > Teleogryllus occipitalis. The sequence goes on from BLKR01001237.1 coordinate 95,773, forward strand.
GTGAACACATTACAGCAGAGAGTGCCTTAAGAAAAATCGAGGCATTTGCCACCGTAGAGAGCAATCCACTTTGTAATGTCAAGGACTCTGGAACCCATTAAAAACAAAATTGACAAAAACATCAGCTTCAGAGTGAAGCTTTATAGCAACACAAATGGGCATCCGGTTAAGGAAGTGCGCTGCCATTTCGGCGACGCACAACGCCGTGGCGCCGAGTCGAGCCTCGAATCCCCACGCGCTGCGCCCCTGGCAGCTGGCCACTAGTCAGGTGCAGTCCTCAGTCCTCAGCCCTCGCCATCTTCCCGCCGATCCTCCCCACCCCACCATCTCCCGCTCCCCGCCCCGCCGGCTCCTCGCCCGCCACTGTCACTTGCTACAAGTCAAACGAGCGCCTTCACCAATCTTGACAACTTTTGAAAAGCGGTCGTTGGGCAATTTGACGTTTCTGAAAACACGTCTATGCCTCCTCCATGACTTATTTATGGCAACGTCTATCCAGCTATATAGAAAACACTTTTACCGATTTTTTTTCCACATCGTGGGATACGGGATTTATACACCCAAAAGGGGCATATCATGTATTTATTGTATCTTTAATGTATAACAGGCCGCCGCGGGGGCACGCTATTCATTATACCGCCGGGGACCCGATGGGGAGGCTGCGCTCGCGATGTCTGTTAGTAGCTTATGTAAACTCCGTTTCAAACCACCGCGAACTTGGCAGACGGCAATAAATTTAATTGTGTTTGAGCGCGCGGCGGCGCAGCGTCGTCGCGGTTTGCCGCTTGCAGCTTGTCAGCGCACGGGGCCCGCGCCGCCTCCACCGCCGCGCCGCCGGCAGGGCTATTGATGGGCGATGCCCGCCTAGATTGGGCCCCGCTCCGCCGCACCCGCCGTCCTCTCCCTCGCCCTCTCTCTCTCTTTCCCTCGGTTTGCCGACCGATACGGCGGAAGCAGTTATGCAAATGAGTCGCCTTTATGCAACGCGACAGCCGCGCTGCGCGGTTCGCGGCTGGTCGGCCAGGCCCGCGCCCGCTCCGCCGCCAACTCCACCGCCACAGGTTTCTTTCTTTCCGCGGAGACCTGCGCTCCGCTTAATGTATGGGCTCCCGCGTCGCCGCCGCCGCCGCCGCCGCCGCCGCCGCCACCGCCGCCGCCGCCGTCGTCGGCGGCGGAGGAGGAGTCGTCGTCGGCGAGGGCGGCGGCGGCGGCGGCGGCGAGGGCGGCGGCGAGGGCGGCGGCGGCGCGCAGCCCTGCTGCTGCCGCCGCCGCTGCATTTCTGCGCGGGGCCTGCGCAGCCGCCGACAAACGATCGCCCAGGGCTCCCGGCGACAAGAAGAACGCGGCGTGCGCCGCGGACGACGCGGCTACCGGCTGCCGCACCGCGCGGGGGAGGAGAGGGGCAGGGAAGGGACAGGAGGAAGGACGGGCGGCCGCTGGCGGTGGAGGACGCTGCGTCCATCGAGGGGGGCAGAAGGTGAATGCGCGGGACACGCAGGGAAAATGAGGGGGCACACGAGGGACGAAGAGCGCACTGAAGGGTGATTAGACACTTCCAGCCCAGAATACATATTCAGGGCCTCCCAGGACCGTACTTTTTTTTAAATTTCGCTTTTAATTCTGCACAGTTGGATTTCTGAGAGCTTGCCCTCCGTGTATTTTTTCTTCTATCGTTCTACTTTCATTTTAGTCATTGGCAAAAAGTTGTATAGATAGGTCCTTAATTTTGATTATTTTACTGCAATGCATATGCAGGGCCTTTAAGACCATATTAATAGATATTTAAATAAATAATTTTTATATTTATTTTTAATTTTTTATTTATTTCTATTTAAATACATTTGTTTAACTTTCAGAGTCGACTTTTATTAAAATTGTGAGGAAATAAAGTTATTAAGAATTTTTTGTAAAAATTATGAGAAAATTTTTCGAGATCTTATTGCGCAGCGATCACAGGCCCTGCATATGCATTCATATAGGGGTCCATCCTTCCTAGAGTTAAAGACCTCCCAAATGAGCCTCTTGCGAGTTTGAAAGAGATGAGATGGAGAGGAACGAGTTCTGGTTTGGAGGCAAAGATCTATAAGACAGGAATCGAAAGGTTGAAAAAACAGTGAGATGGAAAACGATGAGATACGGAACGCACTAAAGATAACACTGACCTCGTCCATCTTTGAATTTGAGAGGGAAAGAAGGAGAGAGAAGTGATATGAAATTGAAGCTGCTTCTCAAGCTTGCAGTAATCGACCGACGGTGAAATATTTCGAATATTAAATGGTCACAGAACCGTAGGGAAGAAGTAGAAGTAGAAGAAGGAGTAGGACGACGAAAAGCAGAAGAACAAGGATAAGAAGGAGAAGAAGGAGAAGAAGGAGGAGAAGAAGATGAACAAAGACGAGAAGAAAAAGAAAAATGCACTGGAAGTAGAAAACTCGTTAATTTTTTTAGTATTTTTGTTGTGGAGGCTAGAAAATGATGGGAATGTTTACATAGCATGGATCATAAATTGTGGAAACACGTTAATGATACCCCGCAGGTTAAAGTTTATAGTAATATAATGAAGCAAGTTTATAACAATATAACAAATGAGGAGCAACGTACGTACCTCACTTTATAGTGAAAGAGATCAATTACCAACGTATATGACGGATGGATGATGGAAAAGTTGGTGATGAGGGTAATTACAAAAATGCACAACACAGAAAAACAGTGATAAACGATGGAGCGAAGATAGAGAAAATGTGGATGAAACTGGCACGATACAAAAAAAATTGAGACATTTGCCTGAATTTTTTCATTTATGATTATCAAAAGCTTCTTTCCCTCCATATAAGTAATTTGTATTTTTATTCTTCTGTAAATCCACAACAAAAGATGACTGATGGCATTAATGAAAGAAAAATATGTCGACAAAAATCACAAAATCAGAGAGGTGGCTAGAAGGCGAAAGGAAGCAATTGAATCAACGAGGTCTTGGATCCAAGAAAGAATGTAGCAGTCTTAGTAATGAAATGCGTCACAAATGTTGCAAGATTAAAAGGCAAGATTCAAGCAGTTACACGGTAGGACTGTGAGTGACGACAGACATCTTGAGTGACTACGTAACGACTCCAGGAATAGATCCACAAAGATGAGATCAGACATGACAAAGAAACTTAACTTCCACAGATTCAAAGGGACACTACGCAGAACAAGTATTTTTACAATTGACAAAAAAACTATGTATAATGTAACTCATATTTTATCTTAAACAATTCTAAGACACGTACATTTACTTTCAACGTTATAGTTTTTCAGATATTGGAACATATAACTCCATTGTAATAGTTACAGCATCATTAATGCATCAACATTTAATATTTACACATCCCTCTTTCTTCATTGTGACTACTATTCGTGGTCTATTTCACTAAGAAACCTAAGCGGAATATTAAATAATGATGAACATCAAAAAGCGGGAATGTCTTGGAAGGATAGTTCAACGACATTCATAAAGAGCTCTCAGAAAGCAATATAACATTTTTTTCATCACAAATGATAAAATCAGTCATCATCAATAAAGGTAAATACAGATTTGTTGTACTATCTTTGATTGATTCCCCCTCCTTTTGGAAAACTGCGCCCAAGATGAATCTACAGAATGAAAGGGACAGTTGCAGGCGTGCGCCGGCAGTAAGGGCGGATGATGTGCGTGCACATGGACACGCATGCTCCGCCATTTGCGGCACGAAAGCGATTGCCATCGCGAGTGCGCATGCGCAAGGCCTACGCACTCCAGCTCCCTGTCCAGAGCTGTCATTAATCTCCCGCTGATGAAGTACCGTAATGCTCGTGTCGTCCGCAATTCATTGGCGTCCTCAGACATCGTAAGTTCAACTCATTGACGGGAAACGGACAGGTTTATGATGGGTATGAATGTCCAGTTTCAGATGCTATTGAGAGAATTCGATTCCTTTTTTAGAGATTTGAAGTTCGATATTTTCATTGTTGAAGTGTCTGAACCGTAGTTTCACGTACTGTTATGAATGCTAGGAAACAGTGGACTTGATATGAAATTATATTCTCTTGAATTTAAAATCCTCCAATTTTAAAGTTTTTTTGTCTGTAGTAGCATTTGATATTAGCATAACGGATTGTGCATTACTCGAACTGTTTCCCTACATCTATATCTTTGATTGAAGTTGTGTTTGAACACTGCAGTCGAAAGTGAGGACACCGATATGATGTAAAATCACGGAGAAAAAAATTACAAACTACAAAATATTTTTGGTTTATTTGAACAATCATATTTTGCTATTTTTTGTTTATTTTCCATTAAAGTCTACAGGTATCGAGTTGATCGTACAGCACTCCCAATTCGAGTTGTAATTAATTCGTCTGACGGTGAATGCTTCCACGTGATTGAGCGGCTTCTCCCTCATCCAGCCTTCCAACTGTGATTTATTCATAGCTGTCTGTGAAGTAAATCAGCTTTTACGGTGTCATCCAATCGGAAGTTTGAACGCCACCATAGTGACGTGAAAGGTTCCAATTGGAAGGCACTGTAACAACCGATGAAATGTCACAGGCAGCATTGGCAAAATCGCAGTATAGTTCCGTGTCGCCGAAGCAGCGTGCGAGAGAAAGTGCGCATCTCCGAAGTGCGCCACCGGGCGTTATCTGGCGCGGCACGCGAAGGCAGCTCGCCCTCCCCCTCCGCCGCCCCCGGCCGAGGCGCGTGCGCCGCTAATGAAACCCTCGCGAGAGAAGTCGGGCGGGCGCAGGTGGCGGTTTCCCCGGCGCTGACCCCGCGCGTAATCTGGGATCTGGCGCTCGTTGTGCGGCGACGGGGCATGGAGGCTGGTGGTGGAGGCGAAGGCGGAGAAGGCAAACGGTATAGAGGTGGAAACGGACGAGACAAGACGCAGATGAGACGAGATGCCGGTGACGGACATGGCGGAGCTGGAGATGTCGGTGGAGGGTAGACAGATTGATTGATTGTTAGTGATTCCGGGCGCGTCAACTACTGAGGTCATTATTCCCGTAAGTGTAGTGCACGTTTCAAGGTGAAGTAGCAGTGATCTCCCCCCTGGTGGAATCCATCCTACCAACTAGCAGGGTTTTCCTTAACCATGTATCTCTCGTGGTGGGGGTGAATGTGAAGAAATCGAGGATATTTGAGGCGAAGGAGCTGGTGGTGGTGATGTTGAGAGTAGAGTAGGGGACGGGAAAGGTGTAGAATCCAAAAGTGATGGAAGCGGAAATGAAAGAGACGAGTCGAAGGTGAGTCGAGATGACACAGACGGACGAGGCGGAGACGGGAGTCGGTGGCGGCAGACGGTGCGGGTGGAGATTTCCGATGGGGGGAAAGAAGAAGGAAAGAGGAGGAGGAGATGGAGGTGGAGATGTTGAGGGAGAATATAGAGCCGGAGAGGGGATGAGGGCAGAAGGGAACCATGTAGGCGGAAAGGAAAGAGACAAGATGACTGGAGGTGGAGGAGCAGAAGACGGTGGAAGTAAAGACAGGCACGGAGGAATAAAGGACAACGAAGGTACAAATATCGAGATGCAGACGTTGGCGACGAATACGGTGAAGGAAGAGGACCAAGAGAAGCTAAAGAAGGACGATGAAACTGAAGAGCAGCAACGCCAAAGTCGGCTGGCAGATGGACTGTCGAAAGAACCGCGTAGGCAGTGACGACTCGAAGTCACCACGACCCAAGGGGGAAGAGTAGACGACAGTGATACGCAACAGAGAAGTGCACCGCCCTCGCGAACGTGGTCTTCGCCGCTCGGAAGGGAAGGGAAGGGAAGGCGTACGCGGAGCCGGCGGCGTCCGGTGGCACGGGCCATCTGGAGCGCGGGAGGCGGCGTCGGCGGCGGCGGCGGAGATGGAGCTTTGGGAACGGGGCCGCTCCGTTCTCATCGTCCCTCCCCGCGCTCGCATTGTTGCTAATAACGGGACGCCGAGGGCGCAGCGCCGCCGTCGCCGCCGCCTCCACCGCCACCGGCAAGTTTCCCTCGGATCGTAAAGCTGGCTGCTCGTTTTTATCGCCGCAATTACCGCGGCAACAAGCAACTGCAGCGTCGGCTGCCGCCATCGCCGCCGCCGCCGCCGCCGCCGCCGCGGCGCGCGCGCCCGCCCGCCTGCCCGCCGCTCCTACGCCCTCCCGCCGCCGCCGCCGCCTCCGCCCCCACCGCCGCTTCTGCCAGCGACCTCTCCGTCCACCGCCTCGCCTTCCGCGTTGCCCGCGCCGCCCCCCTCGCCTTCGCGGCGCTCGCCACTGTGCTCCTTCGGGTTTTATGAACCCTCTAGCTCTTAAACTCTCCTCCAGAAAAAAAACATTTTTTGCGAAACATACAAATTCACCAAAGTCTCTGAACGACAATTGATTCTCTTCTCACGTTGTATCAAATTCCTCAGCCCTAGCCTCTTGTTCTTCAATGTTACGCAGTTCGTCCGCTCCCTCTGCCAACTGACAACCCTACTTCGTTTTGTCAAGCAGTGAGTTAAGTTATCGCGGATTTTGGTCACTGGAATATCAATATTATATTCTTTGTGCTCTTTCCAAATACATGTGTACTCTCAATGATGTTTCATCCATTTTCAGTGTTCGTCTTCAACCACAGTTTTCTTCCGCAGAACGACCGTATCTATGTTATTCTTTGTGACTTGGCCAAGTATTGGAGGACTGCTTCAATAAAAATTTTGGTTTCATGTTTATTTACTTCACAATTTTGTTATTAAAATGGTTATTTTGATTTCTCTTTCTTAAATCAAACGAATAGCCTAATTAGTTGCATCATCCAATCAGTAACATCATTCTCGAATCAAAAATATTGATTTTATTACCAAATACAATAATAATTAGAGTTCGTGCTTTCGTGAAAACCTGTGATATAAATTTTACGAATTTACGAAAGTCTTAAAGAAGCAAGATTTTCTACATGAGTAAAAGTACTCTTATTTCACATTAATGAAACATCTTTTTTTTCCTTCGGGAAGAACCTTCTTATTATCGTTCTTGCATTCTCACCCACAAATTGCTACTTGCGGATTCCGACCTCGGTTCTTCACTACCCTAAGGAGACGCAAATTCGTCGAAAGCCCATGAACGGAGGAATGAATTCGGCGAAAACAAACCTTACACACTTTTTTACCCGACTTCAAACCATACACTATATTTTTCGGTTCTTCTACACCTTCCTCTCGTCGTCTCGTCTCGTTTTCTTCGGTTTCGGTTAACGGTTGGGCGGTGGTTCGACGCCCTGGCGCCGGGGGCGCCAGCGCTGCCTCCGGGCGCAGGCGGCGACGCTCGTTTGTTGCCCCCGTGGAGAAGATTTAAACCGCGAGCGCCGCCAGCAGGCTAGCGGTACCCGCCCCTTCCACGCGCTCGCCAGTGGCTGCGAAGCCAAGGGCCAGGGCGAGGGGGCGTGGTCTGTACGGAGGCTTCCGAACTAGCCCTCGATCCACAAACATCAAAGCTGAATGATTGATTGAGTGGTTGATGTTTCCGGGCACGACAACTGCTGTGGTCATAAGTCCCGTTTGTGTAGTGAATGTTTACTCCAGGAGGTGGTGGTGGTGGTGTTCCTGCACTGCTAGGTGGTGCAGGAACACCACCTCACCTCAACTTACGCGGCATTTTCTCCTTCCCCGACATCTTCCCCTGCGGATAGTGCCCCAGCCGAGACACACGCTCTAACCTTCTGACTGGTCTCGCGACGTGTTAGTGTAGCATGTGTGTGTTTGTGTGTAAGGGGAGAGGGTACGAAAAGGAAGAGGAAGGAAAGTGATCCGTGACCTGTTTGCTACGATTCTGCTCCGACACTCACGTGGTACTGAAACCAGAAATCAAGAAAAACTGCCGATCAAAGCAGACGGTCACTAGAGCTCTCCTCCTGATAGTAGCCGAAATCGAAGTTGTTACGTAGCTAGGGCCAAAAATTCGCCACCATCGGGACTCGAACCCTAGGACCTCCCAGACAAAATTGCTGCGTAGACAGAGGCAACGCTGTATCTGAGGTAAACTCGGCACGTGACACGGCGGTTTGCACGTGTAGGACATTTCTTCTGGACAACTGTGAATTCGATTGTAAATTATCTCATGAAAGATGCAAATACTAATTACATTTCATTACATTACATTACTGGATCAAAATCAGGGCTTGAAAATAAATTAAAAGAATATACGACGAGTTGAAAATTGCCCGTTTTTCGGCAGTAAGAGGTTCGCATTGACCATCGAGTTTCACATAACGAATTTTGAACTGCGGCCGAAAACCTCACGGAAAATTACGCCAATGGTCTTAACTCCGGTCGCTACGGGTGCCTATACCCTGCGTGTCCGTCGCCTTGCAGCACCGCGCCGCACCGTGCATGGGGCCCAGCCTCCTCGGCGAGGCGGCCCGGAACTCGGAACCGCGTGCACAAGAAGCGTTCCGCGTGGCTGCGCTCCGCCACAAGCGGGGTTGGCGTTGCCCGATGGATTTGATTGAAATGATTGAAGGCGTTTTCATTGTCAACAATACTATTTATTTCAATAAGAACAGCTTTTGATGTCTTAGCTATCATCATCAGTTTTCTGATACTAGAAAAATATAAATAAAATTAAAATTAACAGAGTTACATAATTTAAAACCATCTTAAGAAATGGAAGGGGAAGAATTAAAGAAAGAAAGAAACAAAGAATGAAAGAAGGGGGTGGAGAGTTAGATCTTTTTGTAAAATACTAGTTTTTTAAATCTAAGCAAGAAATGAATGAAATATACATATACAATTTTGAGAGAGAAAATACAAAAAGTAAGTTGAGACGTTTCTTACCTGCTGTCTGGAAGTCACTAAAACGACTACGCGGGTTCGGGCGGGCCTAGCAGCTTAAGTACCGGCTGTGTGGTGGAGAAGGAGGGTTAATGGCCTGGGTGCGGTGTGCTGCGTTGTGTCACCCCCGAAGAGTGTGGTGTGAGGGTAGTGTCAAATAGTAATTTTAGCAGAGGGGATGGGTTGTAGTTTATGTTTACGTTCAGTAGGTTACTATTGAGATGGATGTGAAGATTTTCCAATGTTAATCTGGTATGATATTGATTTCCTATTTCCTTTTCTCATTGAAATAAATAGTATTGTTGGGCAATGACAACGCCTTCAATCATTTCAATTATGTAAATGTCAACTATAACTCACCACTAAACCAAACCGATGGATTTGACTGGAGGGCCGGCGCGAGACAAAATGGAAGTACGAGGCCACATTACGGGACAATATGATCACTCCTTACATGTTGCATTTAATTTTCTAATTTGACGTTTGGAGATGAGAAGGCATTAGCGTTGAATGTCAGAATAAATTATCGGTTTGTTGCAGTGGAAAGGCGGTAAATCTACTGTAATCTATATGAAATCATTGTAATATTTTTGTTGATATGTTAAATTTGATCAAGTCATTACCTCATTTTAGCCACAGCATTGAAACAAGGTAAAATTTCAAAAAGCGGTAATGTTTTGTTGTGCTTGTTTGTGCCCAATGCAAAACAGATAAAAGAAATTTTTGTTTCTTCGTCTCAAACTTATTGTTGGATACATTTTGGAGAACGAAAAACATACGAATATGTCGATGTCTTTATAAATACTTCGCATATATTATTGAATTTCGTTAACTATTGCACTAAACTGAGGAGACCCTGACCTAAGACGAAGAGTGCTCTCGAGATCGTAGTTTCTTATACAAAAATATTTGTATCACCGGCTTTTTCTTGGACAAAACCCCTAAACTGAAGACAGCAAACACCTAGAAAGTCAACAAACGCGTTATTCATAACGCGAACATCACAGAGATCGGTAATGTTAAGAGGGCCTCCGCTACATTCCGTGTTTGCATACCTTTCCCTCCGCTGAATTTAGCCTCATCAATCTTCTCTATCTCCGTCCCTCCTACACGGCTCTCGCCGCCTATTCGGCCCTCGCCGCCTATTCGACCCTCGCCGCCTATCCGAGCTTCGCCGCCTATTCGGCCATCGCCGCCTATTCGGCCCTCGCCGCCTATTCGACCCCCGCCACCTATTTGACCCTCGCCGCCTATCCGAGCTTCGCCGACTATTCGGCCATCGCCGCCTATTTGGCCCTTGCTGCCTATTCGGTCCTCACCACCTATTCGGCCCTCGGCCGGCTTCACGTTATCACTTCAACCGCCGGAAAAGGCGGTGCCGACTCCGTTTTTCAAAGGGCTTCTGCGAACGCAGCCAGCAAGCGCCATTAGTATTCACCGGGCGGGACTGAAGCGGGGTGGGGCGAGGAGAGGTGGGGCGGGGCGGGGAGGGGCGAGGCAATGAGTTCCCCGCGCGTAATTCCTGAACATGCCTCGTTCTACGCGGGCGAAAAATCGTGTTTCACTGCAAGTGTTCCAGCAGAGCGTCAGATGCTGGAGAGAGGAATGTTTTTTGGCGCAGTAAAGGCGCTCAGCACAAGTCTTCCGCTAAGTAATTAACATTTGCCATGAAATGTAATATTTGATATTCTTGAAGAAAGTGCTCTCCGTGATTCTTTAGAAATTATTCTGCTTGTTACGACTGTTGTCCCCCCAATCATTGTACATAACATGTTACGCTTACTGCGTGATCAATTTTTTTACGAAGGTAACGATTGATATAAAATGAGTATATTCTATTTTCATTATTATAGTTGTTTTGAACAATGTAATGATGATATGTTATTTTTGAAAGCATTTCTCCGTGATTTCATGAAGTATTTCATAGTTTTCTTAGAAATGCAAAGTTCATTTTGAAATGACATTGGTATTCATTTCATGCACCGTTTATTTAATCGTCATATTCAATCTTCTCTCTCTGACAAGGGTGTATTGTATTGTCATCAATTACAAGGGGATATAGCAGAAATGACGGAGGATAAGAGGGTATTGAAGAAAAAGATAAAATACAGTATACACTAAAAGATTATATTAAAGATGTATTATGGAAATGGAAAAATAGGAAAGAGGGAAGAGGGTGGGGTTTAACATGCGAGAGTTCTCGCACGGGTACGCTAATATCTCATACTGATCATGTTTTTAGTGGTCAGTTTTTAAATAAGTTCAATTATATTCTATGACGCACATACGTAATGATTTGAATACTGATATCTGTCCCCTTCAACTGCAATGTGACCACTTCCGTTCGACAGAATCAGCCAACCGTTCGAACCCGGATTGTTCCCGAGGTGTACCCCAAGGGTCAACAAAAGACGCGCTCCTATCAACGGTTCCCATGTTGTGGGAGGAGCAGGGGGAGCGAAGGAAAGCGGGTTAGTGGGTGACGAGCGGCGACTCCCGGGAGCATTTTTAAGCTCTCCTCTTTCTCATCCGTTTCTAGAGCAAAATCGTTCTTCGTGCAGCGTGCTGCTTTCCGAAAGCGTCAGGGCTTAACGTTATAACACGTATGGATACCAGTCATGAAAGTAAGAGCGTTGGGAAATCGCTCTGCATGCCTTAGTACCATATGCTTGCCCTAGACTTCGTTTGTTTTCCTTAAAAATTTCATACCATACCTGATTAACACATTTTAGTACCAGAAACCATACAACCATACTGTATTTTATGTTGATATAGTCTTGAATATACATGGGAAAAACGCTTATTTGCTACTGAATCTGTTGAATGAAAGAATTCATTATTATCCTTGTGATTCGTTTTCACACAAGTATAGAGGTAGCCAATTTTCTTGTTCTCTCTCTCTCTCTCTCTCTCTCTCTCTCTCTCTCTCTCTCTCTCTCTCTCTTTCCCTCGCACACCGAGGATAAAAAGGCAATATTTTTATTCGCATACACAGCAATGATTTCATCATATCATTTAGATTTCTACAAATACTTCTTCCATACCTTCTCCTCTCTGTTCATTGTACAATAATTTGTTTTTTTACATATTCTAGTCGATAGAACCTATTTTTATACTAATTAAATAGCACTGAAGTATTTTAACAACCAGCCGTGGGAGGTTGTTTTTTCTGAACCTGATCGAGAGGTGATAAAATGAGCGACGATCTCTGATACATTTAACACCCATCAATGAAAAATTCATGCGCAAATGGAAAAGAAATACCAAATATGCGCACATTCAGATTTCCATAATGTATTCCTCGCAGAGAAACTCGCGTGAAAGTATTCGCAAATGAGGAAAGTCGCCGCTTACGCTCTTCCCAGAACTTGTTTCTCTTTATGGGAACAACTCTTTTGTTTACTGTGATGAATTTATTGCGGCCACGTGGCATCCTGCAAACCAGCCTGTTTGGCTACTCACGGCCGTAGCCTTGAGCTGGGAGACGTGATGCTCTTATTTTTAGGTTCTACCCTGTCACAGAAGTCACCTGGTCATTCCTTCCAATTCACTGATTTATAAATTTTGACTCTTTTGTGACGCGGGTCGGGCGATGATTGGCACGTCTTCATTGACGAGATGATGGAAACCTCATTTGGTGTAGAGGTATGTCACAAGACGACTACCACCAAATTAAAGACGCATATAAATGACATCACAAAACCAAAAATCCAGAAAAAGTTATTAAAAATATTAGAAAATGTTGTAATTGAACATAAGTTGTGCGGTAGAAAAGCATTTACTCTAAGGTTTTATTGTACATGTATAATTTTGAAATTAATTTTCTTGATCTGCTTGGACACAATCTATCGTGAACTGCGTTGCCTCCTCTGAGGTTTCGCTTGGTAGTAATAACTGAAAATGTGTATAAAATATCGCACACAGTTATGACATTGTTTTGCTTCTCAAACACGAGTCTGAACACACGTCGTTAGAATTCGCTTATGGACATACTACATATTGCGTCCTAATAGGGTGAAGCACATGTAAACACGCTGGTCACATTACAAGATATCATTACAGTTTTATCAACATTGCGAGTATTCTGAAAGAGAAACAAGGAACGCAGGGAGTAGTCAACGCTTGATGAAATTTAAAACAGTAAGATGTTTATCTTCAGTAGAATGTCCTACTACAATCAGTCTCAACAACCGCATGCCCCGAAAATATTCACGCGATACGAACAGATTACAAATTAAGAAAGACAACAAGAAACAAGTCATATCGTGCGTGGAAGTCTGTTAGCGCATTATTCAGAGCTTCATATGATATTACAATTAAAAATTAGCGATAAAATAAAATTGTCGACATACACAAAAAAATAATTACGAAATTAGACTTATCTTTATATAAATATTCCACAGGCGGTGCAAGGATTTCACAGAAGATGGCGCATTTTGAAGGTGGTGCAATTTACACAGAAGGCGATGCACAGAAAAAGTCTAACCGAAAGGATAGAGAAATAAGCAACCTCCTTTCTGGAGTATTTAAGTACGAAATTTGAGATATTTGCCCTCGTAACTCCACAATTCTTCCCAGTTCGCATGGACCAACCCGCTTCGTGCCAGAAGAACAGCGCATTTACGATCTAGCCGTTGGCAGTAACGCTCGAAGCGAAGCTCTTGCAGGGAGCCACAATCGCATTAATTACTGCACCAATTAATTTCTCTTGGCTGCTGTCATCTTAAAGTGACAAACACGCTTAATGTCGGCCCCGGGCAGCCATTACGAAGAATTCTCGGGAGATCGATTCGCTACGCTTGCAAGTCGCTCGAGAGTCGTCGATATTAAACACACCGGCCCCCGTTTGGGGCTACCGCTCTTCCCGGACTGCCTTGAGCATTCAATGGATGTATTAACTCTAAGAAACTACTATATTTTAAGAAAGATAATTGCCGGTATTATTATGTATCAAGAAATAATAGCAATGCTTATGACTAGGGAATGGATTTCTACGATTTTGCATATTTTTGTCCGTTGCTTCAGTACATAGCTAAGTAATTTTTTTTATATTTGATTAGATTATGATGCTAGATATATTAATATGTTAGTGCATATTTGGGCATATTTGCCTGATTTTTTCTGTTGGTGGATATTCGTGTAATTAAATGCGCATATTTTATTTCCTTAGAATGGAAACTTACATATAAAACGTTTCATATTTTTATAGAATTTATTTATTTGTGTGCGTTCATTGATTCGAAAGAGCTTGTCACAGTTTGCGTTTTTTTCTATAGATGATAAAATATTTGTGCAAATTTAGGATATGTTTTGATGACACATTTTTTAAACCAGTCAATAATTACAAGACATACAATGTAACTTCACTGAGGTGAATATTTTCTTCAATTATTTATCTCGCCAAGGAGAGTAGATTAAATTATGCTTGCACAAAAATATATCATTTCATGCTTCTCTTGACGTTTATCAAGAGAGATTTATAGATGCAATGTAATATTGTTAATTTTAATTGCTCATTAAAGTGCATAATTGAGAACTTTTAGGTCATAAATGCATATTTTTAAAAGCTTATTTCAATATTTTGTAGGGCATGAAAAACCTCTCCCTACTCATGACCACAAAGGTGGTTTGACGTTTTGAAACGTGTTTACATTTCATTAATTTAGGCGCCGTTAGTATGTAATGCCCAACAAACAAAAATTAGCACCGAGTTCCATATTGAAACCATTCCAAAAATTAATCACTCATTTTGTAAATTTCTCTGTCTTCACAAGACTTGAAAAATGAAAATCCGGACAGTATCTCCTACAGAAATTCTTCTGAAGGCAAGTAAAACAAAATTATTCGAAGAGGAAAGTCGTATGTTTTCTCACGCATTCTGGCATACGTGCATGCTCTTTGCCGCATCTGTCTTAGACGAAGTGCATCGAAGTGCCAACAAAAATAAACGACGGAATTACCGGGTCAGTAAGTTGTTAGGTGCTAATGAATGGTATCTCACGCGTATTTACACAAAATTTCCACACCTGCTCAGGGAACAGAAGCTTTTATGGCCTTGTAAGAGCGACGGAAGTGCATGGTAGAGTTGCTATGTAAATGAATTATTAAGTGTAAAGGAGGAGGGGGGTTCTGTGGGCAAGTAGGTCGACCAAGGATGTGGTGAAAGGATGGGAAGGCTGTCGTTATTTAGGGCAGCGGTGACATATGGGAGGTGGTGGTAGCATGTTGCTTTTACTTCATTGTAAATCAACGTGAAGTGTTGTAATACAACATGTATTTGGTTTAGCTCATACAACTTTCCTCTTTATTGTAAGTGCGACAAATAATTTGTTTAAAAATAAAAAAGTATATATTTGTAAAATATGTAAAATAGAATAATATGTGTGTAACCCATTCCATTTTGTTTATCTTCATCCTTCATGTTAATTGCTTATGCATATTGAATCGTAAATAACAATGTATTTGTGATAAATAATAGTCATTTCTTGTGGTTATTCCGAAACAATTCGCATTGTAATCTTATACATTTCGTCTCAAAAGTGCTCTTATTGATGTCTTACGTGTTAAACGTTATGATATTAGATGCAAGTATGCCCCGTTTAAGATCAAATATAAGGAAATAAATTTATGTTTTTACCGAGAACTGATTAAAATTTTTGAGAATTACTCATTACATTAATATTGGCGATTTGCATTAATTTAAACGATTTTTACTGATTGTACATTGAAGATAACTATATTTTCATTTTTGTTTGCACATTCTAATTCAACTCTTCATATTGTTTGGCAAACTGATACCACAATTCATTTCAGCACTCCACGCTGTAACGGAGAGTTCATTCACAGATAAGAGATATTGCAGTTTACATTAGAGTTGTGATTTATTAACTAGACACAAAGAGAAACCTCTCTGCATTTGCAGGCCCCTATGCGAGGAGGTCGTTGGTATTTATTGGTTTTTATTACCAATATACGCGTGTAACCTCCCCGTAAGGTCATGTCTGAACTTAACAATTACCGAAGGTGCTTAGTGGTTAGCACGTGGCAAAAGCGGCGTTGGGCAATTTAGGCAAGCACGTTTGGCACAGTCGATTGTTTTTGATACTGCATTTCAGACGTTTTAACACAACACTAAGGTATTATTTATTTTTCAATAGATGAAAGAAAGCAAATGAAACTATTGCAAATGGATTTTCTTACTTTATAGGGTTTTATTTACTATTTTATTCATTTCCATGCCACAGAAGTAAATTACGTACGAATCAAAACTGACATTCATTGTTAACAATACCTATATGTAAATAAATCTTTTCAAACTATCTGAAAATTCTCATACTTCCAGAACATAAACTGAAAATACTTTGACCCGTGCATATTAATTCAATGAAGAAATGCGAAATTTGATTAGAAATATTGGAGCTTATGAATACAATCTGGAGGTTCTTCCAACAAAAGTAAGAAATTACAGCAATATTCACAGAGTAAAGGCGTACGGATCAAGAAAAATGGGACCAAAAATTATGAAAGAGAGCAACCCACGAGAATCTCAGAAGATTGCCAAATAATTCAAAGGACTGACAGCTAGTGGTGCTAAACTCTACGTAGTTTCTCGCCTGTACGCAAACGTACGCGAAAAGTACTCAATATTCGAAAAATTATACATGACCTTAATTCAAAATTTATCTTGAAGGAACATATTTCATTAAGGAAAAAAACTCTATCTAGTATTTTAGTTGTAGGAAGACGCCGAAAAAATTTAAACTTAAGTAATTTTCAAAAAATCAGAGTTTTCACCGAACATGAGATCATCACCATTCTCTTACACGTCCATCACACTATCCAATAATATTTAATAAAAAACGATGGAGCTATTGTTTTTCATTTTGAAAAAGTCTCAGGGGCTTCATGGAAAATACTCCCAAAGTTAAAATGTCAGTTTTAAATTCAAGAGTGCGCGATATCAACAAAATCGAGTGGACAATATCAATTTTGGAGAAAATCGGTTGAACGATTAAGCGTTGTTTACAGACGACGCACAGACAGAAGTTTTGCCGTCATTGTTTTTTTTTGGTATCAAGGACACACAAAACATTAACTGTGGCTACACCACGTGATAGATAATTGTTTTTTCTAAATTTTGCAACATATTTGTTGTATTTATCCACATTTTCGTTATTAGGGCCCAGAAATAAGAGTTTTTCTGCTGAAAATTCACACTACTTTCACTCGTAGCTAGAAAGTAAAAAAAATATAAGTGTTATTCTCAGTCATTAGAATTAGCTAAGTCTAACTAAAAACCTATAACATTTGTATTTCTTACTTCTAATGCTCACAGCTATTGAACCAGAAACCCTCAAACCCCGGAAATCTGAAAAAGTCCATAAACAACCCAATAACTTCGATTTTGACCAGATAATGAAAATATTTGATTGGATTATTCCACCTAATCTCAATGTGCGATATCCGACTGAATTCCCACAGACACAGTTGAATCACTGCTTACAGTTCTGCTGCTGCCATACGACAGCAAGACCCCAAGGAACAGGCCGACCGCCATTAAATATTTCCGCGTAGCGTTATGGGATATTCCTAGTATATAAAAAACTGTTGTACTATGAATCTGTTTATACCACGTTATTGTAGTATTCGTGAAAAATGTTTTGAAAAATATTTAATTTGTCGCTGTGTTATACGATGGTATTATATTTGTTGTTCTTTAGCAGTACGCGACAGGGAGCGGTGGCTCAGGAAATCAACTGATGTCACTGCAGCGCCTCTGACCGGGAGGTCCTAGGTCCCGACGGCGGCAGGATTTTCGACACTAGCTTTCTTACTAGGTCGAGTTCAGTCGCTGTATGGAAGAGAATTCTACAGGACGGCTGCTCTGATTGGTAGTTTTCCGGGGTTTCTCCGATCAACACTAGGCGAATGCCGGAGCAGTACCCTAAAAAAGGGTCACGGACCTCGTGCGATCTTTTTCTTGTCCTATCTCACCCCTTAGATACACACCCACACTAACATGAACTACGCTACCACAAATGCCGAGAGACCGGTCGGGGACTTAGAACTTGTCCCGGCTGGGGCGGTGCTCCGCTGGAGGGAGATACCTGGTTGGAGAAAACCCCGTTAGCCGACAGATGGCCAGATCTGACCATCCTGCGGGGGAAGACCTCCGCCACCTCCCGAGCAAAAAACGGGCACTACACTTAAGGGACTAATGACGCGTCCGGGATCCCTAACAACCAATCAATCAATCACTGATCATCACGCGTGCTATTTAGAAAACCATTTTGTGATTTTTTCAGCAGCATTGTTGCTACTATATGCCACTAGTTCACACATACATTGAACATTGAACATTGAACATTGTACACTGAAAAGCACTTACGTTTCTTACACCTTTTGACGTTCTTTTACAGACTGACCTCACTTAAGCTTAGTCTTGCCTTCCTCGTGGCACTGCGTCGTGCTGCATGGACCAAATTCGGCATTGTTAGTATTTCAACCTCGAATATGGTGGCATGTGCCAGGCCGCGGAAGTCGTGGCTGCGGTCAAGGAAGCTCCCGCTTACAATGACCACTCGCTTCGCCTTCGAATCCTACGAAATCCTTGGCGGCTCTGACGCTGCCTCCTTCTGGGAAGACCCCGGGTGCCGCCCGCCCCTAACACAGGACGCACGCTGGCGCTAATATGCGCTGCGAGAGCTGCAATATCCAAACATGAATCCACGAATTATCCTGCATACATATGCCATAGTCATCATCGTCATCATCACTATCTTCATCTTTTTCATAATCGTCTTTATTTTTATTGCTGTCACGTTCCATCATCACCTTTATATTCATGTTCATCATCATCATCATCATCACCTATCTTCATCACCATCATCATCATCATCATCATCATCATCTATTTTTTCTTCATTTCTAAGCAATGTTGCCTGTTAGACCTAATGATCTTTTCATCTCTTTCAGAGTCGACCAATATTTGTTCATCTTCATCTGTTTTCTGCTTCTTAATCAAGCCCATGCGTGCTCCATTTCCTTTTGTCTAGGGCTCTATTTTACACTATGAATCTGAATTTCCTCTGTTACTACATAGTACAATTGAATTTCAGGTAATAAGGAAATTGTGCTTCCTTTTATTATTTCTCTTTAAAATGAGTTATACATTATTACGAGTTATAAATTATTACTTCACGTTTAATTTTCATATGTATGGAGAGAAAAATATGTGAAGGTTATCGAAAAGACAAAATTAGTATTTTGAGTAGAACAAAAATGTTTGATTTATTTAAGAATATTTCAATCAATTATATTTTATTTGTTACTTACTCAATAGGTTCGAATATGTCAAAAACAATGTAATGTGTGCATGCTCAGGGTTTATTAACAGGTTCTTGAAGAAACATCGTCGATTGAATTCATGACTAATATGGTTCACATAAAATAAACATTTAGGATTTTTCCAATCCACGATTTTTTTCTAAACTAAAAAATAGTTACAAATTATACATTTTCATACGTGCGTCAATAATTTTCTAAAAATATCATACTTCAGATATAAAGCTTCCAATTCATGATGCTATTTTTCTGTATTGTTCAAATTGCTGGCATTATGTCACTGTGTAAAACGTGTTGATTCAAATAGTCTACTGTGTTTCAATAGTTCTCTTACATTATATTTTCCTTGAGACAATAGCTTTCGCATTTTTAATGTTGTGACTAGACATTCTCTCAACTCATTAATTCTTCAAGAATGTCATAACGAAAGGAAACATCTTCATTTCTGAAGACAACAGAAATTGCCTCTACATCATGTCGGTAATGTGAGTCATTGACGTGGTCGTCTTAGCCATCCACCAACAAAGTTGTAAATAATGCCATTAGTGACTATTAATTTTATGAATCTACGTATTAAGAGTTGTGATTATATAACTTCATTTTTCTGGGAACATTTGAAGACCGAAATCCATCGTCACCGCAAATTCCATTCCCGAAAAACTGCTTGGAACCAAGATATCGCTGATTTTAGTTAAAAACTAAATACCACTATTTCTTAAAAAGTTAAGCAAGCTAAATAAATATATTTTCTGGAATCATATGCATGAATCTCAGTTACAACGCTACATACTTTATCAAAAAAAGAACTAGTCGAAAGCTATCATTGTCCATTACGCTCGAATCTAGACAAGCTGATGCGGGTTATATTTTAGGTAAAATCATTCAGTATTGTTTTGATTTAATCTGTTTTCACTTATTTACTTAATTTACAATAGAATCAGCGTTTTAACTAGAAACCGGCTTTGTAAATTTTAGAAAATTATGCATGTTGGTGTGATTTTAAATTAAAATTTTTCTCCATTAAATCTGGTACATATATTTCATAAGGTACGTTAAATTTAGGAACGTAATACATTCTCATTGATAGATGGCAAAACGGACACTTACTTCTCTATAATGGCATCTCATTTCCACTTCAATAAAAAGGTACAAGAATTTGTGTCGGGTACACTTCTTGGAATTCAACGACCCGCTAAACATATTGTCCAATATTTCACAAGGTGATGTCATGGATTACCATCTGCGATTCTTGCCTCTAGACTTGCCTCTACAGGATAACCTTCTCGTAACACGCCTCTCTCCTCACAAACCTGACCGGATGAGATCACTGCACTCTGAATCTTTCTCGTGACATCTTAAGAACACGCGGTCGGGAACAGTGCCAAATCAGTTCTCCTTCTCTCTGGCGTGAGGCTGGGCTGCCGCCGCTCGCCCCTGACAGACTATTTCCATCGGCCCACGGTGAAGATCCCAACCTCGTTATCTCCCAACTGTCTCCAATTTCTCGCATATTTGTCCTCTCTTCACATCTCCAGTCCACCACTTGAGTTCATAACTCTACCTCGTTCTGCCTATCTACTGTTCCTATGTAAATCCATAGTCAGTGTTATTTCTTAGAACTCTTATTTGAAACCTCAAAAAACGTTATCTCCGAACTGTCTCCAATTTCTCGCATATTTTCTGGCGGATTTGTCATCTCTTCACATCTCCAGTCCACCACTTGAGTTCATAACTCTACCTCGTTCTGCCAATCTACTGTTCCTATGTAAATCAATAATCAGTGTTATTTCTTAGAACTCCTATTTCAAACTTCAAACTCGATAAAATCTGCTTTGAAGGGTAATGAAAATGAAGAAGTGCTGACATTTTTTGTTCCTATCTCTTTTTAAATTAACTTGTACTAAAACATATTTATGATATGACAATTTTAAAATTCCATTCTTGTAATTTGATTATTTTGGCGTTTTCTTCCCAAAGTATATTCCTTCCAACGATTAAAATTCTGTGCCCATAATATTCACACATTTTCTTATTTTAATTAGGCGTGCATCTTCCCTTTATTTTCCATTCTTCTTTTTTAATTGCCACTCTCAATTGATTCTAACTTGGGCGATCGACTTGATTAATTCTTGATGTTTGTGCCTGTTTTGCGTAACAAAAAGCAGAAGGTCAAATTCAGGTCCCCGTCAATGCGCAAACACTGTTCCAAGACCAATTCTTCTCTTGATCTAAATTTTTCTCTGCTTCACGAGTGAATGCTTGGCCTAGGTATAAACTCACTGTTTTGGAAGTTACTAAAGTGCTGTACATTCAAAATTAAGGAAATATGTAGCAAACTACGATAACACAACAACTCGTAGTCTAAGATTCAATACGTTGGTCATTAAATTCTATGATTCGCCCCACCTTGTGTTAATATCTTCTGCACAAATAACGTTTAAAACTGGTTAATATTTAGAAATCTATTATAAAGTGTAATAATTTACAAAGTAAAAAGTGCAATACTTTGTGTACTATTATTACCACGGAATTCACCACGTCATTGACTCAAGTCTCACCGATTGACAATGTGAAATTACTGCAAACGTTTGACACTTACATAAAGTTTACCTAGTCGGCCCGGTGGCCGAGATCGCTAAAGCAGTAGTGTCGTAATCTCAGACCGAAGGGTCGCGGGTTCGAGTCCCGCCTCGGACATGTTTGTATATATATGTGTTCGTCCTTTCACTGCTTATCATCACCATTTCGTTTCACCTTCAAAGTTACCATAACGTTAATGCCAATAGTGGTCGCTAATGACCTAAAAAAATTTACCCAACTCACTATTTCCACTTAACTTCCTCCAGTTCCACCCCAAAATCACTACCGCTCTCTCCGAATCGATCAAAGAACAGCAATGCGGAACAGCGACGTCGTCCACGTGTCAACCAGTCGCCTGTCCCCACCGTCCACGGACGAGAGCGACGGCCGCGCCGCGCCGTCCATTGGGCGGGCGCTGCTGAGTCACCGCCCTCGCCGCCGCCGGCTACGACGACCGCCCCGCAGGGTATCGCCCGATCTTATCGCTTGATTGACGCAGATGCGTGATAGACGATAAACACAAATTAAAAGCACGTATTCCTTCGCCCTCCGCCTTCCTGCTGGGCGCTGGAGCTACGGGTCGGGCTTCTTCAATGAAACTTGGGACACTCACTGAATGGAGTAAGATAGGAGTGGGTACTAAACAGAAAGCAAGTCGTGTTACAAAGTGAAGGGTGTTAAAATGAGGGAGGTAAATGCGGATGAAGTGGTAAGAATTCAGGGATAAATGCAAGAAATATTTTGTCCCGGGGAGGTTGAAAGATATCAGTCCAGTAGGTGTTGGTGATGTAGTCATCGAATGGAGGTTAGGGCTGGAAGAGGGCGGGGCGTGCAGGATAGGGAACGGCGGATTTGCGAGGGAAGAGATGAGTGAGAGGGAGTGGGTGGGGTCTGAGACGACCAGAGAGGCGGCGGCGGTGGTGGGAACAGGAGCGGGAGCGGGGGCCGGAGCGGGAGCAGAAGCAGGAGCAAGAACAGGAGCGGGAGTAGGGTGGGAGCATGAGCGAGAGTGAGAGCGGGAGTGGGAGCAAGAGCAGGAGCGGGAGTAGGAGTGGGAGCAGGAGCGGAAGCAGGAGCGAGAGCAAGAGTGAGAGCAGGAGCTGGAGTGGGAGTGAGAGTAGGAGCGGGAGCAGGAGCAGGAGGAGGAGCGAGAGCAGGAGGGGGAGCGAGAGCAGGAGGGGGAGTGAGAGCAGGAGGGGGAGCGAGAGCAGGAGCGGGAGTAGGAGTGGGAGCAGGAGCGGAAGCAGGAGCGAGAGCAAGAGTGAGAGCAGGAGCTGGAGTGGGAGTGAGAGTAGGAGCAGGAGCGGGAGCAGGAGGTGGAGCGAGAGCAGGAGGGGGAGCGAGAGCAGGAGCGGGAGCGAGAGCAGAATTGGGAGGAGTGGAAGCAGGAGCGGAGACGGAATTGTGCCGAGCAGGAAGGCGGAATTGGGAGCGGAACGGGGATTGGGGATCGGTGGTGGAGGTGGGAGCTGGGGAGCGGCTGCGGCGAGGTGGGGCAGTGGCTGGGGGGGGGGGGGCGGAGAGGCCAAGGGGTCGGTGACCGTGAGCGTGCTGTGAACCCGCTCCCCTGCCTTTCCCTTCGACGCTAACCGGCTAATAATTTGATACCTACGACGACTGCAGACGCATTTGCAATGATAATGGCGATCGAATGCAGCCGAGAATTTCCTAACCGACTTGTTTATTGCTCACTACCCAGGTTGAGCAGTCGGCAAATTCAAGAAACTGGGAAAGGATCTGCCTGGGATTCCCGATTAAAGCTTTTAGATCGTTTCACTCGCTCCTCTCTGGCAAAAGAAGTCAAGACGTTTGCAATGACGCACCCGATATTTCGTTACACAATCTACTCAATGGATCAAAATAAAACTCAGTTTAATTAAAAAACAATTATCTTGGTGATTTGATTTGATTTTTCCGGGCGCGTCAACTGCTTTAGTCATTAGTCCCGTTAGTGTAGTGCAAGTTTTTTCCGGAAGATGGTGGTGATTTTCCCCCGCTGGATGGCGAGATTCGGCGCCGACCTACCGTCGGCTAGTGGGATTTCCCCCTAACGAGGACTCTCCCACCAGCGGGGCACCGCCCCAGCCGGAACAAGCTCTAAGCTTACGACCGGTCTCCCGGAGTATGCGGTAGTGTAGTGCATGTTAGTGTAAGTGTGTGTGGGGAGAGAATAGGATAAGGAAGTGGAAGGAAAGATCGCGCGCGGTCCGTGGCCCGTTTGGTAGGGTACTGCTCCGGCATTCGCCTGGTGTTGATCGGAGAAACCACGGAAAACTACCGATCAGGGCAGCCGGCCGCTATAATTCTCTTCCAGACAGCAACTGAATTCGACCTAGCTGAAAAGCTAGTGTCGAAAATCTTGCCACCGTCAGGACTCGAACCTAGGACCTCCCGGTCTTATCTTTGTGTTTTATATAAGTATTAATATTGACTTGCAAGTATTTTGCCCCGCCCCCTACACTTCGTATTCCTCTAAAGAAAATCTATAATGCAAATGCATAGCAGTAAATGATGTCACCATGTTCATCCTTTTCGTTATCAGTAAGAAGGTTGTTTCAAGGATGAATATAACAAAAGATGGTTTCATCATGTGTCATAAGATTGAAGTTCAAATCGAGTAATGATGACACTCAGATAGCTACACTTCGTCAGATTTCGAACCTTCAACCTCAATTGCCTTGGAGTACACTCACCTATGCTTTGTCGCAAATTATTGTCAGTATTGAGTTCGAACTTGAGTAATATTAGATTATTTAGCATTGGAAAACTCTTGATAAGCATCAGCATTTTCCCGGCTAGCATCTGAGTTATACTGTTTTATTTTCAAGTGATTGTGCTTGATGGTGCTTGCGAGATTATAATGTTCGTAGAATTCAAATTCTTAGGATCTGTAAGTTATGTTTCTTGCATCGTCATCAGCCACTTATGTGAATTCGTTTGCCAAGTACTTCCTTGAGAAGTGTTTACAAATACTGAAGAGGTGATGATATGTTTTTTGTACACGTTCCTATTCATAGCAGTTTTTAATAAAGCCTATAGGCTTCAAAGCATAGAGTGAACATTTGTAACAATTTTCGTTACTGACAGCTCTTTCAACGTGAAATAATTCATTTTAGAATGACGCTATTAAAAAATAAGAACTTTTTCTTTACAGTTCTCTGGTCAAGTTGTTTTTATTCCCGCGAATCGTGCAAATCGTGAATATTCGTTTGTTTTTTTTTTTGTTAGTTTTCGCGACTCGTAGAGTCTACTCATTTTTCAGAAGCTTAACGCCACCCAATCCTTTTCGTTTTTGCGCTCCGTGCCAAGTTGCGTGTGTGTTGAGGTCGTAGGAGAGCCAATGGTTTTTCTGTCACGGCGACAAATGAGAGACGTGCAGTCTGCGCGAATACATCGCCTGGCAGCGCCCCTCGCGTCGAGGCGACGAAAGTGGCGAGATGCACAACGCAGAGAGCGGGAGGAAGTTGACAATGGGCTTGTTCACGGTATAGTGTGTGCGTTACCTTGGAAATATTGGTTATTCCCCTGAAGAATATTGATAACAACTCGCACATCAACATGAAAATGTATTTTATAAATTATAAATAATCATACACCAGATGGACAAACAGGCATGGAGATCCTACTCCAGCTGAATCTTTGCCATTACATCGCGCAAAATAAAGAACTAGAAAAGTAACAACAGGAAAATACATTATATGCACCAAACGGAAAATTAAATATCTCATAAAATACTGTTTTTACATTGTTCAATATTTATTCTCTAAAACTAATTAAAAGAAGGAAGTTTACGGAAGGAAGTGTTTTATGTTTACCAAGATCTGTACAAGAATGACGTAGAGGATTATAGTAGGAAATCATGCTTGCAACTTCACTTACTAATGTAATGCATAATATATAAAATCATAATACTCATATTTTTGTAAAGGTATACAAGTTTCAAACGATTGATGGACGTTGTGTTGCCACTTGATTAATCTAAAAACAATTAATCTTCGAACTAAAAAACTCGCTATCTTTACTTTAGAAATTTTAACATCACACTCGCATACTCTTGCTTGCGCTAGACTAACGACTTCTTGAAGGTCTTTACACAATCAAACGACGTAATAAAAAATAACGGCAGATAAAGAATTCATTCTATTAATTTTACGATTTCATTAAAATTTAGTATTTGTACCATAAAACCGATTAATAATAGCGATGACTCGTCTGGGACCCACTACCTTTCATTTAAAACAAAAATAACTAAATTCGGTTGAATAGAAACATCAAAGTCCTTTTTAAACGAAAACCTTAAGGCTTTCAATTTATAGATATAAGTAGTAATTAGGTAATTACTGTGCGTCCATATGATCGTGTGACCGTTCCTTTCTCACGGTCAGACCTCTTCCTGCACCCTCCACCCCCAGTGAAGTGCTCTTTGACGCGTCTACTGATTGTGAAGTGATCATTTCCCCCGGAATATTCTAAAAGAGTTGTCTAAAACGTGTGATTGGAGGAGGGGGGTAAGCACTTAAAAAGTGTTTTGAGAAGTTTTAAGCCACTTGTAGAGGTAACCAAAAGTTCTTTCAAGTCTTCTCGTTCTGACGAATCGAAAATCCAGAATAATTCTAGAAAACAAATTGAGGGGTGGGGATCAAGGCATCTATTGTGTTGAAACCTTGAGAATCACGCAACACTGCTACCAGAAAATTATAAATCGTAGTCTTAATTGATCGGACCGATCATAATTTAACTAAATTTATAATGAAATAAAAATTTCTAAAGAATATTTGTTCCGTTACTTTCTCATGTAGCTTTCCATGTTCGATGAGGAATGGATCAGGGTAACTATATTATGTTTTCAGTTTCCTAGCATAATGATCTTTCATAGCTTCTGAATGACGCGTGAAACTAATTTGTTTTGTACTGCTAATATTTTATACTAACATTGTTTATTGTTGTAAGAAGATATTTTATATTGTTATCATGAAATACTTGTCGCTTAGCGCAAGAAGCTGAGATAACCTGAGGTCCTTGTTTAGTTTCTTAATATTTTGATTTTGATATGATAGACTGATCGTAAAGGAGGTTATAATAAAAATAAAAATTAACAGACACAATGTGAATTGAGACGTTGCGACATAGAAGTCGCGAGCCACTCTTCCATGAAATTTGAGATACTTCTATAGATCAGTAGTCGATCTCTAGAGGTCATTAATTAGACATAGTTTGCGCCTGTTTGGTGGCTCCATCTGGATATTTAAGGCGATTTTGTTATCCACCTCTCTTGTTGGTCCTATTTTTTCACGAGAGAGCAACTAATGGTAGGAGCAACAAGGAGGAAGAACAAACTGACATAAGTTATAAAGATGACTAATTTTTCCAAAATTATGGAAGATGGAGATGGAAAAGATGGAGTAGTAACCAATCTAGAAGAGAAGCTAGAATGAGTTGGGGAGCTGCTTAATAAAATACTTACAGGTCTCAAATTCAAATGCAGAACATCTTCTCAATTTAAGTGATAACTGCACGAGAAAAATATCATTTATAGACTTTTGTATTCATCTAAGATATTGAATATCAACTTAATTATATTTCATGTATTAAAATACGTCTTTGTATCTGTGAAATAAGTGAAAATTTATTTTTTCCAAAGAAAAAGTCACACGCCACTTCTGAGACCATCTAAACGTATTAACATTATCATTTATGTAACTTCAAAATTAATTTCATATATTAAATTCTGTTTACCTAAAATATTTAAGAAAACAACCCAGATAAATCCAGACGAAATTTGCGGCATTCATATATAATCACTGATTTTATAAATTAGCTACTAAGTCAGAAACAGTTCATTTGTAAAAACATTGTGTCACTTTTGACTATCTTATTGTTAGATGCAACACCTAAATTATTGAAGTAAAATGTCTCAAAGATTGAGCGTGTTGGACAAAAATGCAGTCTTACAACGCTATGCGATGAGCCGTCGTTTCTTGATGATCCCTACGCCTTGATACATTTGAACTGTCATACTCCCATAAGGTACCATGTTGTCTGCTTGTTAATGGGCCGTTCATTTAGAAATACATAGGAGTGCAAGCGAGATAAAATTCCTAATGTTTTCCAGCCTCATCCATCTCTCTGCCAAATGAGTTGTAGCCGTCGTGGAATGTGACAGGGGCAGTGCCAGACGCAGGCCACATTACCCCCGGTCCTTACCGAAGTCGAGGAATTCGAGGCGTTTAGTCCCGCGGGGCAGCCGCGTATCCATTTAACATTGGTGGGGCGAGGCGCCGCGGCCCGGCGAGGGAAGTTGGCGGCCGCGCCAGAGACGGAGACCCCTATTTTTGCGACGTCTCCCGATTGGGTTGGATTTACCCGCCCATTTCGTGGCGGCAGTGAAGCGAGGCGTGGCACCGTCAAGTGGCGTGGCTTGGCGTGACATTGCGTGACATTGCGTGGCGTGGCGTGGTAGTTATATCGAAGCGAGCGATAGCAGAGGTGTAGATGAAGACGGGCATATGAAGGGAATGAAGGCAATAGAGATGTTGGTACGGCGGCGGTGCGGCCTGACGAGGGTGACTGGTTGATGATTGATAGCGTGATGACAGGATGCCGACCGTGATGGCGATGTCCATCGTGATGGCGATGCTCATCATGATGGGGATGTACACCGTGATGGGGATGTGCACTGTGATGGCAATGTCCACCATAATGGCAGTGACGACCGTACTGGCGGTGACTGATGGCGATGACAACGGTGATGAAGGTGACGACGGTGAGAATGATGATGAAGGGGAGGTCGATGACGATGACGATGACGATGAGGTGTGGACCGTCAGGACGCTGCGGACGATAACGGTGCAGATGACGAAAATTAAGGCAAAGACGCGACGATGACCACAATGAAGACGTTGATGATGGCGACGTAGAAGACTATGAAGAAGACGACGTCAAATACTAGTGCACCGCCCCCCTGGGCTCTGCAGTAAAGGCCAATCGAGGCTTTTATGCTACTCAACGAAAATATATGAAACGTCACGTACAGTGAAATGGCCGAGAGAGTACGTCTTCCTGTTTTTTAAATAAAAAAGTAAATACAAGCCTGTTTGTGAAGATTAATTTCTGCCAACACTAGGGTATACAGATATGTGCATGTATCGCAATGACTTCACAGTTTCCAAAATTGAATACTTTAATACTGCATGTAAGAAAGTCTAAAGAAGTTATAAAACTGAAGTAGTTTTTACGACATTCACATTTCTTATAATCAACTTGAGTTATTGTAATACCAGTAACGAGAAGAGTGTGTTTACTGGGGGCGAGGAATAATACAGAAACGCCCATTACGTGCGTTGTCTTGAAGATACAGTGCTGAGTTGTTTTAATTGTTTGTTTAAAACAATCTCACCTCAACTCGAATCGTCTCTTCTTTTCACCACTCTTTTTATTGTCACATCGCGTTTAAGGTTGTAAAAAGTCAGCTTACTTGCACAGTAGAAAGATACAACACGATGTGCCAAGCAGTAAATGAGTAAAAGAAGGTTTGAGGATAATGTGAGTTCTTAAGAGAAACAAATTCATTGTTATTGCCGGAAAAATTCATAAAATTTTGTCGCGCTTTACACATCCTATCTAAAGGATTACAGACATTTCCTATCAAGCATGAGAAAGAGCAGAACAATTAGTAGGGATAGTTGTTTCAGAATGAAGAGAAATCTTTCCATAACCCTTTTTGGCAAGTTAACCATTATCATCTCTCAAAGTACATAGAAATACTCAGAACGTACATCGGCAGCGTGAAGTTGCCAGTAAACAATTACGCAAGAACTAATTGGGAAATAACGAATCGGCGTTATTGTCGTGGCAATGAAAACACCGCAAGAGGCGACCAGGATTACAGCCGTAGCCGCCGCCATTAGCTTCCGCGACACTTTATGAGGGCTCTTTACGGCGCCCCGTGTTTACTCAAGCGCCGTTGCCCTATCCTCGCCCTCACCCTCACCTCCGACATCTGCGACGACTCTTTTTGTTTCTTAGTGATGCCGGGCACGTCACCTGCTAAGATCAGTAGTCTCGTAAGTGTAGTGCATTTTTTCGTTGGGAGGTGGCGGTTGTCTTCCCCCGCTGGATGGCGGGATGTGGCGCTTTCTACCGGCCGGTTAGCGGTGTATTCCCCAACCAGGTATCTCTGACCAACCCCAGCGCCCCAGCCGGGACAAGCCAACCAACCAACCAACCAACCAACTCTGAGCGCCCCAGCCGGGACCAGCTCTAAGCTCCCGACCGGTCTCCCGGTATGTGTGATAGTGTAGGGCATGCAAGTTTAAGTGGGTGTAAGTAAGGGACGAGGATAGAACAAAGAAGGTGAAGGAAAGATCGCGCGCGGTCCATGACCTGTTTTTTAGGGGATTGCTCCGGCATTTTCCGGGTATTGATCGAAAAAAATACGGAAAACTTCCAATCAGAGCAGCCGGCCGCTAGAATTCTGTCCTCCAGACAGCGAGTGAATTCGACCTAGCTACTTAGCTAGTGTCGAAAATCCTGCCACCGTCTGGGCTCGAACGCTAGGACCTCCCGATCAGAGGCACTGCAGTGACATCAGTTGAGCCACCTCTCCCGGTGCGCCGACTCCACGCACTCAGCCTTCGCCACCAGGTGGTTCCCCTCCGACGTACTTAGTACGAGTATTTACTTATTCTTGAGGTGAAAGAGCCCTTCAACCACTGCGGTACTAGGGGCTCATAAGTGATGATAGAGATAATGACAATTAGGTAAATAAATGATGGAGAAGCGGTTGAATGAAGGGTACGAGAAACGTGTGGTCACTGATAAACCATACCGAGAGGTCGGTTGGACCACATATTCCCCTTGCATTGGCCGGGCATCGAACTCGTGCCCCAGCATTGGTAGGCGTCTGCGCTAACCATCACGAGCCTTCCCCGGTTCTCTAGAGGAGGGTTCTCGAAGTAAGTAACCTTTAATGAAAATAGCTACTGAGAAAATGAACGAAGGTAGTAATGAACGAATTGAAAGTAGTTTTCTGATATATATCAGAAATATTACTGATTCCAGCTTCCTTAATTAAAAAAAATACGATACTCATTTTTGCTCCGTAATAGTAGCCTCAATGGCAAAACTTTTGTACGGCCCTCAAACTGACGAAGCCAGACGTTTAGAGATCTGAACTCCCTATCTGAATGTTTTACTTCACTAGAAAATCACCGAGTTTTTGGTATTTTAGGATGTGGTACGTGAAAACCCCCTGCGAATTTTAAGTGGTACTTGGTGACGTGAAGACTGATAACATTTGCCCTAAAGACACTAAAGAGTGTCTCTACAGTTCCTCTTCACTAATCGGTAGGTTTGGCTTGGACTACGTGGTCGTACAAGTTATTGTGAAAGATTTGACTCGAGAATGCCAATCAGAGCCAATTATAAAAATTGCCTTGCAATGTCGTATTAATTTGAAGAGGAAATATGCCAGTCTCCAAGAATGTTTCATTTGATTCCCCTATTTAAAAAAACATATACAAACATCACGTAATATAAAATTGTTCTTCGACACAACCCGACATTTTTTCAAGAAGAAAAGTCAGCGTTTTTACTGTATTGCTTCGTCGCGCTCTTCCGGTAAGACAGCGCAGCGAATCAAAGCAAAACAGAAGGCATCGAATCGGACTTCCTCGGCGTACGAAACCCAGACGTTGTTTGGCGTCGGAGGAGCGGGAGCTGGACAGACGAAAAGCAACAGGCGGAACCGACGGAGCTCCGCCGCAACACGTGACCGCCGAAAACGCCGGTTCCCACATGCATCCCGACAGCCAGACAGCGGCCCCAGATGGCGAATTTATTCGAGTTTCAAAACATCACTCTGCCATAAGTAGAAATAAAACCGCTTTTCTGTAAGTAGAAATGAAAGGTTTCACCTTTACTAATATTTGTAAGAAATTTTCGGCTTAATGGAGAAGCTGACGTCTTCAGATCTACTATGTGGAAGCCAGACCGTCTGTTGCTCAGCCAGAGAGAGCCTGCCGCTCCTGTATTACATGCGGTTATTCTCAGACGGAAGTTGTTGGAATGATGGCTAGGGCCATTGAAAACTGCCAATCTCGTAAATAAAAATGTTGGTATCGAAGACACCTTTCATTTCTACTCATATTTAAATTTAAACACCACTTCACCAGCAGATCAAAATACACTTAACCATTTTACGTAGAACAGTCTAACAATAAACTCCACAAACACGGGCGTTCCCACGATGTATGGTAAACAATTATTAACCCATTTTTCTCAATAACTAACAAGACATGTTTATTTTTCCTCTAAAAATGTTTGAGACGTATTCATTTAAACTATCAGTTTTACTAAAGTCCTACTTAATAGGTACAGTTATATCAATTGAACTCCGTAGTGTTCTTTGGCTAATTCAATTCTCTGAGTCACTTGAATTTCAAATTCATAAATGATGACCAGTGCTCGTACTTCTTGATTTTGTGAATATTCTAATACTTGGAATGGTAACTGATTAAGGAAGGCGCAAGGATTTTCTATAAAGCAATATCTGATGATCATATCAACGTTACTGGCAGATGTATTGTGATGATAACAAGATAAAGAACATTTGTTTTAGAAGGAAAACTTGTAATTTCATGAAGTTGTCCTCATACCAACATTTTTTATCTTTTGTTTTGTTGAGCGACTGAAATCTCAGAACTTAACCGAAAAAGCAAGAAAAATTAGTGCAGTAGTGGTTGCAAGCAATGTAGTCTTTGATACATTGATACGTCATCTTTAGATACGAAAATGTACCGGCCGGTTCGAGAATATCTTCATCACGTTTTTTTACGCATTTGGCTAATGAAGAGCGTCGTCATCGTTTAATGTACGTTTCACTAAATCCGGCTTAAAGAATGTCTACCATCGTTATAATACGAAGTGCCTTTAGTAAAAAAAAAAATAGAACGGAATACTGAATGTACTATATTGTTGTGATTGTTTGAGATTATTATTTAATTATGTTTGTTTCCAAATATTTGGGGCAATCAGGATCGGAGTACACAAAGGAAAAAAAGTTACATTTGTATTAAATTTAACATTTCTAGTAATGTTATTAACGTAGGTTAAATGACTATCAAAACTCGATTTTAACTTGTTTACTTATTTTCACAATTTCAAAAATTGTCTGATGATGAAGACACATCCTTAACTTTAGAAGCGTTGTGGTACATAATAAAAGGACCTTCTACGAATGTAACAGTTTTGTCTTCATGAAATCCGACCTTGATCGCCCCAATGAAATGGAAACATGCGTAATTAAATTGTACTTGAAAAGAGGGGGGGGCTGGCCAGAGGCGCCTCTAGGGACGAAGAGAACAAATGAGAGCCTTGCGCTGGCGAGCGTGTGGTGTTGGAGGTTGGCGTGCAGGGCCAGAGGTCGTTGGAGCGCCGCTCGCTCTATCAAGCTGTCAAGCGGACCGTGTCCGAGGGGAGGAAGTCGCTTCCTTTCCCGTCGCTCTCCCTCTCCGCTCTGCCGCCCCCGCCCCCGCCCCGCCTCTCTTTCAATTTCCTCTTCAAAGTGCGGCGGCGACTTCGCGTGGCGGTGCGCCTGCTTCTTGTCGGCTGCGCTACCGACGCCCCCGCGCCCGCCCCCGCGCCCGCGCCCGTCCCGCCCCCGCCCTCGCCCTCGCCCTCGCCCTCGCCCTCGCCCTCGCCCTCGCCCTCGCCCTCGCCCTCGCCCTCGCCCTCGCCCTCGCCCTCGCCTACGCCTTAGCCCGCTCCCCGCGGGACACACTCGGCTGCGATGCAGTTCGTGCCTTGTGGCACTTGCGTTGCCTCAGGTAAATGAAACTGCCTGGCCTGACAACATTTTGTTAGACGACTTTGCATGCGATTTCATCACTTTCTGTGTAGTCATTGCCCATGGCGTCTGCTATCGACGTTGGTCGTTCCGCCCACCTCTTCACCGTTGAATTTCGTCTTCCTTGTGGTTATGTAAAAGTGTTTTGAGAAATCGACCATTACTTATTGTTTCGATACGTTTCTAATGCATTTGTCAACATAACTGATTCAGCAGATAAAGAACAAAAAGAATATTATTATAATTTTCATTCTTTATAATTATATTGAATGATGTCTCTTGAAAATTTTCTTCTGATACTTTTTCTAATGAATTCTTTATTATGTTATTCTATCAAGCAACAAACGATATGTCAATTGGAAATAAAATTATAAATAAAATTATCATCGGTAATATCACATATGTATTGGAAATTTCCAATGCAATATTAATTATATTGTATTCACGCTCGGTGTACACTACGGAGATTCCTATAACTGATATATCGCCGTGATTGGCCAGCAGGGAGGAGGTGGTTAAAAAAACGATAAGAAAAAGCGATATATTCTGAGAGGCTACATGCTGATTGGTGCACAACAACTGTATAGTTAAACGACATTATGTTAATTTCACGAATGTAAAAGTCAATTAAATTATGTATAACCAGTACTTGAAGCATAGAATATAATGACAAAATTGCAATTAAACTATTTCCAAGATGTCCACAAATGTTACGTCACACCTCGAAACGTTGCATTGCACTTCCTCACGATAAAGTTGTTCTAAAATTTAGAAGAAATTTTGAATGTACCAACCTTCTTAACTCAATATATGAGTAGGTATTTGTTTTTTACTTGATCATTTCAAATAAAATTTGTACAATTATTTCCTTATGGTACGTAGTTAAGGAATAACATTTCCTCTGCATTGCTCTCGTCTTTGTCACATATCCTAGCTCTTTGCTATCATCAGGAAGAATCTGGAAGGTAATTCTAATTACCCTCATCGTTCTGATTCGGCGCCTTAATTATTACTTCTCTGCCTGTTCACATGAGAAATCTACGAATTGTTCGCATATGGAACTTTAATTATTGGGCTACTTTTTCTAACTTGCACATTCATTACACTCGCAAATCCTATGTTATGCGATGATGCACTTTTTGAAAGGGGTAATTATTAGCGATCTATGCGATGTTTAATTAAACTTTAATTACAGTTCTTATGTCATGTGGTCACTCTTTCACATATCCGCCAAGGATCCATGTTCAAAAAAACAAAAACAAATGTAATTACCTAGAAACGTGGAACATCAAGGACAAATGATAAGTAGTTTACAATATTAAATAATAGCGTCAGACTCATATTTAGACATTTTAAGTTAATGCTAAATATTAGGAAAACATTGGGCGTAGAAGTCCACAATGTTATATGTTAATTCAGTTGTAAATTTACAGTCAAATTGAATTATGATAGTAAAAGTATGATTGAATACGATAGTGACATGAGCGACTTCAAAATCGGTGGAAGAGATGATTATTTCCCATTTATGCTACACGCAAGATAGAGGACACAGTTATTTCTTAAGTAAACATGTCTACTATGAAAACAATCATATAGACGTATTTTTTAGCCGTCAGCGAGAGGAAAATTAATTTTCTATTTCAGTGTGACTTCCTCCAGCCCTTATTTCTTTCGAATTCATCAACGGATTTTGATTATCAAAGAGGCTAAGAATATTTCAGGAAGTGGTATGCGCTGAACAACAGTCAAATAGTGCATGTAACAAACTTGTGAAAGTCATAATTTCAGTAGTACTGGACTTATTTTGTTCAACGACGGTATGTTGTTTAGGGAAAGTGTTATATAGAATTCAATAAAATTTATGCACTACATATACCAATTCAAATGTTTAAATGATACATTAATCAAACTGCGCATATAGGTGTTCATCTTTTAGAAGTCCTTTTTAATTCACAACGTTCTCGTCGCAAGACGTTTTTAATTTTTTTATTTTTCCCCGCCTTGACCTTCCCCGCCTTGGTCTGCCCCGTCTCGGTCCGCCCTGCCCTGCCCCACCCCGCCCCGCCCCGCCCCGCCCCGCCCCGCCCCGTCCGCCCCGTCCCGTCCCGCCCCGCCCCTCCCCGCCCCGCCCCGCCTCGGCCCGCCCCGCCTCGGCCCGCCCCGCCTCGGCCCGCCCCGCCTCGGCCCGCCCCGCCTCGGCCCGCCCCGCCTCGGCCCGCCCCGCCTCGGCCCGCCCCGCCTCGGCCCGCCCCGCCTCGGCCCGCCCCGCCTCGGTCCGCCCCGCTGCCGAGAGGATGAAAATTTACCGGTTGGCTCGGAGCGTTCTTGGCACGTCCTCGAGCGAATGGTGGTCTTTTTGCGGCGGCTGGGCGAACCTCGACCCGTAATCGCCGGCAGCTCCGCGCCCACCTCTTCCCCACTCCCCCCGCCTCCCGCCCCGCATCCAGAATAATTCCCCCGCGCCCCAGACGACGCGACGGAGTGAGTTCACGGGGTCGGCTCGACGCCGCCTGTAGACGATGCGTCGAATCGGGCCACCTCATACAAAGGGTATTCTGACGCGGACGTTAACTCATTTAGGATCACAGAATTCACTCTGCGACTGGTCACAGCTCCTGTCTAGAGGGCGTAAAATTAATTTTTATTCCTGAGGTGGATGTAGCCGACTCTAAGGAGCTGAAGCAAATAGCTATCCAATCGTTCAATTATAAATAATTTCATTCATAAAATAGTTTGATCGTAAAATCTATATGAAAGTTAATTAACTAATGTAGTATTATAATAATAATAATAATAATAATAATAATTATTATTATTATTATTATTATTATTATTATTGCAAATGAGCGAACAGTTGGTGGGAGTTACAAAGAAATATACCTCAATGTATTGCAATTGTTACTTGAAATCAAAAGTATACTCAATAAATACATTAATATCGTGTGAATGCGTCATTTCCCCTAAAATAATTCTATTGAGGAACTTTTCCTAAAAAAAGTAAGAAATAGCTTTCGAAAATCACTCTTAATGTATTTTACTCTTGCATATGCAGGTTCAACACTGGTTGATTAAAAAAATATGAAAATTTAAATTTCCAGATTTGAATAATTCACAGACGAACTTTAGTAATCATGTTATTCCTAGCTGATCAATATTTCAAATTTCACATGAAATTTCATTTTCCTTATTCAACTTAAATCTTCCGTTGTATTCCTGGATTACATTCGCGTCAACAATTGAACGGAGCGTTTTTCGCGTGGACGCGTACATCGATATTGATTGCCTTCATCCCATAAGGATGCCAGAACCGCGCGGCCCTTCCTTTTTCTTCTCTCCTATTGGAAGCGCAGCCAGAAATCCAGGGCGAGGTAATTTGAAACAATTTTCGACAGTTCGCTTCGAATAATGGGGGCGGGGAAGAAATCGAATCAATAAGGTCACATACTACCTCTCCGCCCAAATCGTTCGGAATACGTGGGCGAAAAGACGTGACGAATTGGAGGAGTCGGCAATGATGGTTGCGGTCTTTTGCTGCACTTAATAGAAACACACAGCCCGGTTTCATTTTAAAAAAGTCAATTGCTGTGCATTTTTCAATTGTAAATTAGGACAGATTTAATGTTATTGTATTCAATGCTCTGCAGAAAAAAAAATCATTGCATATTTAACAGAAGTAACACAATTTTAAGTCTAAAAAAGGTTTGAATTTTCTGTGTAGGATGTAAAGAAAATATCTACAGAAGTTTTCCTTACTACTTTTGACTTATTTATGTCCATTACAAAATCAGGCCATCGTTTGAAATAGTCATTGCTTTATTCTAACGGAGAGGGCGTTATTTTTTAATTTTTTATTGTTTTTGAAAAAAAGCATTCGAATAAAATCACACCCACTCAACAGATCGTGCGAGAATCTCAAATTGCCAGATTGATGACACAGTTCGATTCGACAAATAAAGCCGTACAAAACCGGTATTATATATGAGTGAACGCCGTTCTTGAGCATTTCCATGCATAATACGTCCTTGTAACTCGCGGTTTTAGAAAACAAAGCGCGTTGCGCACGTTTTCGCTGCCAAGAGAAATAGAACCCCACGAAGTGGAACCGCAGGCGAAGCGAACGCTCGGGCGAGCCCCGGCGAGCGAGGGGCGGCGGGCGCAGGCGCGCAGACAAATCGAGCAGCAGCTGCTTCCGAGATCCCTAACGAAGCGCGCCCCGCTCCCTCCCCGCCCAGTCCCACCCCGCCCCCGCCCCGCCCCCTCCCCGCCCAGTCTCGCCCCTGGCCCGGTCCGACCCGACCCGCCACGCTCCGCCCCGCTCCGCCCCGCTCCGTCCGGCTCCGCCCC
The DNA here is from genome assembly GCA_011170035.1 of Teleogryllus occipitalis. Classification (NCBI taxonomy): domain Eukaryota; kingdom Metazoa; phylum Arthropoda; class Insecta; order Orthoptera; family Gryllidae; genus Teleogryllus; species Teleogryllus occipitalis. Next base: position 133,686 of record BLKR01001237.1, read on the forward strand.
GCTCCGCCCCGCTCCATCCCCGCCCTGCTCTGCCCTGCCCTGCCCCGCCCCTCCCCTCCCCGCCCCTTCTCGCCCCGCCCCTCCTCGCCTCTCCCCGCCCCTCCTGCCCGCTCCCTCCTCCCCTCCCCGCCCCTTATCGCCCCGGCCCTCCTCGCCCCCCCGCCCTCCTCGCCTCTCCCCGCCTCGCCCCGCCCCGCCAGGATGCCTGCGCAGCGATGGATCGCGAGGGGTCGCGTGCGCGCGCACGGCATCACGGACGACTAGCGACGAGGAACTCGCGACGCGCGACGCGTTACACGCGCACGCGAGCACGCGCCGTTGGGGGTGGGGGCGGCGGGCTCCGTCGTGTGTCGAACAAGCGCCGGCCTCGATAACGGAGCGGTGGGAGGCGGAGGCGCGGTCGTGGTGTTGAAGGAGTCGGTTGTGAAGGCGCAGGCGGAGACGATGACGAAGAAGATGGCGGGGTCGATGACGTTAACCATGGCGATAACGATGGCGGGGACGATGGTGACGGTGACTGAGACGATGACGTTACCGATGGCGGTAACGATGGTGACGGTGACTGAGACGATGACGTTAACGATGGCGATAACGATGACGGGGTCGATGGTGACGGTGACTGAGACGATGACGTTAACGATGGTGGGGACGATAGTGACGGTGATTGAGACGATGACGTTAACGATGGCGGGGACGATGGTGACGGTGACTGAGACGATGGTGTCGAGTACGGAGCCGATGGCAACTACGAAGGCATAGATGATGACGCAGGCGATAATGAAAGACGCAAAAGAGATGAGACAGGTTAACCCCAAGGCAAGCGCTGGCTGCCCCGAAGCCAGAGACGGCTATGCTAGCGACACGGTGTGGGCGGTGGGACGGCATTGGCACAGGCAGCGGTGCCGCGGCTCCGGTTGAGCAATAGCTGTCTCCGCCGCCGCCGCAGTCACCAACGACGACGACGACCGCAGCTTGTTGATGCCTACCGCCAATCAATCTCTTTCTTGGAAACGCGGAGCCTAGTTAGTTACCATTTCAATGAATTGCTCTGAAAGCGACATGGAGAGATCAATACATATGGAAATCTCTGAGCAGTTAACAGCAAGGGCAATGGCAATGGCAAGTTGTCGAGTATTTATTATGCATTACATGTATTGTGAAGTATAATTTGATGCGGAGGCTCATGCATTTCTTTGAGCCAAAAATACGCCGTGGATCAAAACAGAAACTGCAAATTCTACCGTACAACATAAATTCTTCCAAGTATTTGGATTACACATTTTAGCCAAGTAACGTGTGAAAGAACGGATGATCAAAAAAAACATCCACGCAGTAATGAGACACTAGCTCTGTTGGAATGGTATCGGTTGTTGGTTTACGACATTCTGTTGATGCTTATTTTCGCATTCCCTGAGAAGAACCTATTAAATTGAAACACACTTTTAACATGTTTCACTGTCGAAGATGCCATTGGTCACTGCACGAGAATTGTCAAGGCTGATTATTCAGTTCCGTGTGCACGTGAAGAATACCAATTTCTATTGACAGAAAATCAATTTTGATGAGTCACTAACATGCTGTATACTTTTCCCTATGTTTTTATCAAAAGATTTGCACCTTCCTTATTATATGTTTCCGTTAAGCGAAAACAGTTTAACCTCTTTCGTTAGCACTGCGTGTGTTATGAAAGGATAGCAGGTAGATGATTTCATTGTCCACACACAATCGAATGAATAAGGCCAGTAGACGGGGGCTTGGTGGCGTCATGCGACTGGCGACAGACGTCGCGCTGACGGCGGGCGGCGGGCACGGCACGGCAGGGCAGGGCGTGCAGCGGGGTGCGGAGCGGGGTGCGGAGCGGGGTGCGGAGCGGGGCGGGGCGGCGCCGTGAACAATACAAACATGGCGCCGGGCGGCGCGATGCCGTTGCACCCGCCGCGTCGGGGCGCGGGCGGCGGGCGAAGGCGCAGGCGCGGGAGCTATTGTCTCGACGCAAACCAGTGCCAAGGTTAGGACCGAGTCCGCCGATTACCCATTAACGGATTCCAGGCGAAAACGGTCGTCACTCTTCCCCGCTTTCCTTTTTTTCCCCTTCTCTCCTTCCACCCATTCTTTGCCTCCAACTCTCGGTGCTACGTCCCTCCCTTCCCTCCCCCCCGGGCTCGTTTGCTCTCTTACGCGCCGCCTCTGCCGCAAAAAACGAACGCACGCGAGCACACACACCTCGGCTCCCCTCCCGCGAAACAAAAACCACAAACAAACATATAAACAAAAGAGGTTCACTACCACTACTACTACGACGACGCCACCGCTTGCCGCCTTTTAAATCATAGCATCAGCTGTTCACGGAATACAAGACTAGTGATATAAGCGGGGAAGTGTGTTAGTCTCTCCTCCCATTGTCTTTTCGACTAGGGGGATTACGTGGCTGTCGAGATGTGAATGGGACTCGCGACGGAGAGCGCTCCTCTGAATGGCGCGTGCGGCACGCGCTCGAGAGAGACAGACGCCGCTATTGTTACCGCCGATAGCTTCATTCTTCAACTAAAGCTCCGGGATATATATAGCCTCCCGCGGTGCACGCGCAAGAGACAGTGCGCTTCTTAATAAAGAAAATCATGCGTGCAAGATGAACAGCGTGAGGCGCCTTTTTTTTAAAGAAAGAAACAAAAAAAAGAAAAACACCCACACGCGCGCGCACACGCGCCGAACACGCGCGCACGCCAGGCGGGACGTAATCTGTGTACGAGAAGATCGCTCCATTGTTTCGGATAAATAAAATTTTTAAAAAAAGAACGCGTGGCGGCTAACGGTTTTTAGAGAAACCGACGTCGGCGGCGGCGGCGACGGGCGGGCGGGCGGGCGACGCGAGCGCGCCGCGCGGCCGCCCGCCGAAGCTGCCCCCGCCACATGCACGCGCACGCCTCCGAACGGAAGCGAAGTGACGTGACGACGCCGGGGCTGGGAGGGGTGGGGGTGAAGGGGCGGGCTAGAGGACCCGCGCAAGCCGGGACGCGCCTGGAATATGGATGCGCGCAGTGTGTAAGGTAAAAAAGAAGTTAAAAGAGAACCTGCGTGGAATTAATGAATTGCTCGGTGGGGCGCGCGCACCATCCGTCGGTCGCGTGGAGGGGGAAGGGGAGGGAAGGAGGAGAGAAGAGGAGAAAAAAGGGAAAAATGGGAAAGGGAAAGGTGTCGATGAAGTAGGTACTGCAGCTTCACAACAGAGAAAAAGAACGGAAGTTCACCCGGTATTTTTTTCAGATCAAATATGGAGCGTAGTAAAACAATTAAAAATCACACTTCGGTAAAAAAATCTAGTTTTATGCAATGAATTTTACAATTGATAAGAACTCAGTTCCCGTTGATTCTCTAGAATTATGGCGAAACTTTCTGTATAATTCTAAAGATTTTATTGTGGCAGGCAATAGACGAATGATGGAAGAAACAAGTCGAAAAACATGTGTCCGAAAAACAAACTGTCCGAACATTCATTGGGTAAATTCATTATTTCTGAAAATAATAAGGCCATCATAAATTAAGACACTTTTCGAAAAGATTGCACTAATTAAAACTTTAACACGTGTTTTGCTGTCCCAACCATTTATTTCTCAGTAATCAGTTACTAATATCCCTAAAAAGGACCGAGGAGAGAAAATGTAGATAGTATGTGTTTTATTTGCAACGTAAGATGCAGAGTAAAAAAAGACTGTTGTCAAAAAATCCTACTGCTAAGAAACAGTCAAAATTCAATCGATGTATTAAATTAATTGGCAAAGGACTCTTATGGTACAGGCTACCTTCTTAGTGACGCCCATTATTACTTTTGAGCAAATGCATACAAATACATATCCTCTCAGAAAAAGGAATGTGAGTATCTTCTTAGTATCAAAATTCACAGATTAATTCATGTGTCGATAGAGGGAAAATATTGAAAAAGTCCTCAATGAAAGACTTTATCGTCCTCCATTTGCGCAGCGAAGAAAAAATATGAATAATTTAGACTTGAGTAACGCAGAATAATATTATCAATTTTATCATTATCATTAATATTTGCTTTCTCATACTTGGAATATTCACGTTATTAATTATACAGGTAGAGAACGGATTTCCATGTAATTACATGTTTTTACAGGAACTACGAGTAGATACATGCATTCAATAATATTTTTTAGAGTTTACAAAATATTCTCAATAAATTTGAAGTATTTCTATTTCACATAGTTTTACATATTTTCGTATAATTACATATTTTACCAATCACTACATATTTCGTTAGACTTATATATATTTGTACGACGAAATGGAACATTTCAGATGTGCGTTTGCATTATATGTTACGGAATCTTCTTTCTTACAAATTAAATGTAATGCTGCGGCGCTTCTATGACCATATCTTTGCTCTAAATTGTCAAACGTACCCCTCCCGGCTTAGTGTGTACTCGGAGACGAGGACGTGATGATTTTTGTGAACAATAATTATTTCAACGACGAGCTTGCAAATGTTTCAAAGAACACATTCGTTACTCGATCGAAAAGTAACAAATATATTTTACAGAATATTGTCTTACAGCGTTGTTTGATGGGGGGGGTACATTCCCGTTAACCCCCTTCCCGGGATCCATTACTAGCTATAGGATACTACTATTCACTTGGACACTTCTACACACTTGCTCTTCGTAAACATTGTAATATACTATGAACGTATTTTATATTTTCGAATGAAATTCTTACTTGTGAATCTTCTATTCTTCTTTGTGGCGAAGTCTAGTGTACAATTACTTCTGTGGAGGTAGAACCTACTTTCAGCCACTCTGAATTCTTGTTAAAGTAATCGGCGACGTTCTATGCTCGGAAAATATTCGCAGAGAACAATTTTAAACACAATAACTAATATTTATTTTAGACATTTTCTATTTTTTCTTACAATAAATTCCTTTCCCTATTAATTACTCAAAGCACAATCAATTCACACGTAATTTATCAGGACACTGAATGCAAAGTACGCAATTCCCAGTGAATGTACTGACGGTGCTAGTCGTTGCTATTACTACAGCTTTCTGTGTGGTATTATTATTGTTATTCTTATTACTATTAAAAATAATGTTTATAAGCTAATCTTTAACAAGTTTAAACAAGATTATAAATATTTTTTAATAAATAACATTCTAATAATTACGATCGCCGGGTGTGCAATTTGAGTACATTTGCGTTTCATTCCGCTCCATGCACTGCTCATTGCCAACATAAGGCTGTCGGGCGGCGCACTGCATTTGAACCGGCTATCGCCACACGTCTGTGACGTCCGACAGTTTATACAGTCGACTCCGGTTATAGCGAACTCGAATATAGTGAACTTAAGTCCACTGGTCCCGTTTGAATAGAGGTTGTTTAGTGACTAGGGTGGCAACCTTAAACTTGCGTTTCCGCTTTGGAATTTTAAACTACCACAATAAATCGTTAACAAATATATGTCTAAGAAAACAAAAATCGCACGTGTTTCCTTCCTCGACATAATCACCAACAGTTCACAAAAGTTCTGGGAACAAGATTGGACAGAATGATGAACCTCTCTATTTCCACAGAAAAGACAAAATATTCCGATGGTAGTGCTGTCACCTTCAGGCGTATTAGTGTCAACATGAATAAAAACAAATAATTTGAAAATATAGTGCACTCAGACGAGCAAGTTAGAAAAAGGAGGATATTTCGTGAGTTTTAAAAAATAGGTCCGGACCCCGGAAAAAGGATAAAAAGAAGGATATGTCCGGATGAAAGAGGACGTCTAGGCATCCTAACCAAACCTAACTTGCGCGATTGATGATACTTTTCGCTCATGCGTAGACCAGGTTTTTTCCAATTTGTCGAGCTATAGAATCAAAATAAACAAAGATATCCAAGTGTGTGTGCCTGCGCATGTTTCGTCAAACTCGCAAATATCACGCGCTGGGGTGGGGGGATCCTGAAAGTATTTCAGGAGGGAGCCAGTTTCAGTGCACATTCCCTGCTAAATATATTTCGAAATGACATTTATTTTAATATTAATTTAATATTTTTTTATGTTTTCATATTGAAAATGTTCCTTTGGAAGTCATGCATTCAATTTATGGTATCTGTTTTCAAAAATTGAGAAAATTACGTGTTGATGTTGGTGGAACGGTATGTCCCCCATGTTAATCATCCACTGATGCACGCTATATAAATGTTAATAATACGACAACTGTTAAATGCTCAACGTTCTAGATACTGCGGAAATAGACACAAAACGAACGTAAAGGCCAGAAGCAGCTGTTATTCCGACAAAACCAAACGCCATCTACAGTGGTCGCGTAGAGAGCCGTAGCAAAAACCGCCGTTGGACGCGGTTGGATGAGAGGGACTGCGCGAGGCTGCCGGCGGCTGCAGAGGAGCGGGCAGCGCGGCGGCGGTGGCGTGCAGCTATGCGGCGGCGAGGAAGCGGGCGCGCGGGGTGTTCCGGGTTGCGGAAGGCCTCGTCGGGGGCGGGGGCGGGGGCGGGGGCGGGGGCGGGGGCCGTGCCGTTTAGAGCTCCCCGCGAGACCGCGTAATAGCAGCCCGGCCACCGGCCGCCGCCGGTCGCCGCCGGCCGCCGCTGGCCTGTCATTACGCGTCCACGGGGCTGACCGGCTATGGCGCTTAATTGCGGCTGCAGGGCGAGCGCGGGGCCGGGCTCCGCCGCGCACGGCACCTGCCGCCTCCACCGCCGTCGCTCGCATCGCGCCATCTATCGGCGTAATCGCCGCGAAGCTCGCCTTGCCTGCCATCACCGCCACCGCCGACTCTTCTTTACTCCCGCTCGAGTTATCAAGGCTTTCACCAACTGTATGGTAGCGGTAGCTCAGTGCATCAACTGATGTCACTGCAGCGCCTCTGACCGAGAGGTCCTAGGTTCGAGACGGCGGCAGGATTTTCGACACTAGCTTTCCAGCTAGGTCGAATCCAGTCGCTGTCTGGAGGAGAATTCTAGCGGACGGCTGCTCTGATCGGTAGTTTTCCGTGGTTTCTGCGATCAATACCAGGCGAATGCCGGAGCAGTACCCTATCAAACGGGCCACGGACCGCGCGCGATCTGTCCTTCCTCTTCCTTGTCCTATCCTCTCCCCTTACACACACACACACTAACATGCACTACACTATCATATATTCCGAGAGACCGGTCGGGAGTTTGGAGCTTGTCCCGGCTGGGGTTGTGCCCCGCTGGTGGGAGAGTCCTGGTTAGGGGGAAACCCCACTAGCCGACGGTAGGTCGGTGCCGGATCTCGCCATCCAGCGGGGGAAGATCACCGCCATCTCCCGAGAAAGAAACATGCACTACACTAACGGGACTAATGACCGAAGCAGTTGACGCGCCCGGAAACACGAAAAAATCAATCAATCAATAAAAACCAACTGTATTGCCAATGAGTCCTTGTCAAACAACCGGCATCACCATCACCAACGTGGCCGTGAACGTCGTCACCACGGAAGCCACCTACCTAACCGCCAATTCGTCTTTGCCATCACCATCATCGCGATCGCTATCGCTGGCCGCCGCTCTACGTCATACCGTATCCTCCGCAGCAACCGCTACCTTATCTGCCGGCGTCACGTTCCCCGGCGTCACCGCTATTTGCCCGCGCAGCCTCTGCCGCCAAGGCAAGGCGTGTGGGCGCCCGCCCGTTGGAAGGGGCGGCACCGCTGCCTCGCCCTTCACCCCTTGCGCTGCTCAAGCGGAATGACATTTGCGAGTTTGACCAAGCGCGTGCACACACTTCGATATCTTTGTTTATTTTGATTGTGTAGCTCGACAAATTAGAAAAAAATCTGGTCTGCGCATGCGCGAAAAGTGCCGAAGGGGAAGGCTCCCTCTGTTCGCGGCCAAACTTCCCCTATTCAGGAGCCGCCGCCAACGCCTCGGCCCGGGTGTGCGGGGAAATACGGACTGGCCTTGACAACCGTTGCGAACTTTAAGGTGTTGAAGATTCGCATCTCTGTTTATCCCGCCAAGTCGAACGGCCTTTGGGCGTGAAAAATGCCCTTCTTCTCACGTACAATTGCCACAATTGCTTGATTTTTTTTCGCTCGGAAGAGTGTCAGTTTGTGTTCGCTTTCTGCTGGGCGTGGGTGTAAGTCTCCAATTGGTTGTTTTGCAGCGTTTTCGAGATTTTACATTTCTGTTGATATGGCTTCGACTTCAACATCCACGTGTTCATCAGGGCAACCGTTGAGAAGCTAGGCTCGTGAGATAGTGAATTCAGAGTCTCCGCAAATGAAAATCGGTCGCCGTCCAGAACATAGCATGACAACAAAGTTGCAAGAGCGAATCAACTATCGATGTAGGAGGTCCTTGTGTTCAATTGAGCTCCCCCTCGGGATCAGTGGGGATGTCTTCGCCTAGCCTGTTGATGTAAGCGACACCATAATCTTATTTTTTTTCAAAGTTGTCGTGCTATAGGAACGTCAACGACTTACGGACAAAGATCGTTAATTCCAGAAGTCTAGAGCGTGTTTTATCCCGCAAGGTGCCGATGTTTTTCCCTTGTTAGAATGTGACATCCGGTGCCGACATACCCATCGGCTTGCAAGACTTTTTTCCCACAAGATCTCATTCAGTCACAGACACATATCAGCTATCTCAGCCGGTCTCAGCGTTGATGATTTCGATATCTTTGACACGCACAATAATTGGTCCCACAGTCACCCTGTTGGATAGGCAATCACATGAGAATGGGGTGGCAATTCACCTTAAAATTACGGGCAATAAGAACAGTGCGAAGTATGGTTAGTCTCAGTAGTTTATTGGTCAGGGAAACTAGTCATAAACCACGAGATCCGGGGTCGACTCGAGGGTGGAGTTATCCATGCTTCCAGTAATTTGAATTTTTGTCGTAATTTCAAACACCAGTCATTCTTTTAAAAAATTACTTCCTATATTTTGCCTTCTACTCTAACTTTTATGCACAAAATCTTTATCAATCTCCGGGAACAGAAACTCTAGAAATATTGAGTACGCACGCGATATTTGAGAAATGAGAATTGAGAAAATTGTCCATGTATCAGTATCACGGCGAATACGGTAAACCTTAATTTTGAATTTGTTATAGAGCAAGAATAATAAATAATATTTAAAATTAATTTACTTTACTAATTATTATTATATTATTAGAGTTACAAGATTGGAAAACTAATTGTATTGGGGAGTTGTTTGATCGGGGTATATTTTAGAATTTACTGACAAAATTTCATTCTATAACTTTTGATTGTCAATCACAAATAACTATCACTATCATGTGCCATCATCAACAGCAAGATTTCTGTTTCTTAAATTATATTTTATTAAAATATTGCCAATGAATGGTACAACAGAAAACAATATTTGTGTCGCAGTTTTGTACATAGATTCGAAAAATATATTAAATTGCTGATGAATCGGAGTTTGGGGTTTAAATTGTCAAGTAACGGGATTGGGTGCAGTATCGTGGGCAGAGAGTGGGCTTTGATTCCCTCCGCGGAACGCAGGGAACCTCGCAAGACTCGCAGCGAGCCACCCACGTCGTGAAAAGTGCCCATTACTGTCAATCAAGATGTCTTTCCATCGCTCGAGAGTCGTGCGTATCGGGCAAAGCATTGCTTGATGTAGTGTGAAGATACGCTACCCACGAGAATTTGGAAGTTACACTGTGATAAATGAATTTAAGCGTCAACCACTTAGCTGCCGTCTCAGACGAACATAGGCTAAAGGGGAAAAGTACAATTCTTACTTTATTGTTTCAGTCGTTTCTACCATCTTAATTTCTCCAGTTAAATTTCCCCCGTAGCGTAATCGGATCTTTTTCAAGTGTTTCGAAGCAAACATAAAATGTTAAGAGTACAAGAAATTTTTGTAATGGTGTCTAATTTTAACATGTCAAAGAGAGCACGAAAAGCGTCAGATTTATTAAGCGTCGTAATTCATATGCCAAAAGGCTGATGAGTAAGTTTTTATTTTAGGCCAGTTCTCACGCACCATGTTCTTTTTTATTCATTTTTATTTTTTTAAGGTTTGCGTTTTTGAATTACTTCCCTTTTCTTTCCAAGGGGATCTACACTGGGATCTTTCAATATTTTACTTTAAAATGCATTTATTGCCTGCCCAGTGTTATATTTATTTTCCGCTCAAGTACATTCTTTGAGGGTTAAAGTCTCCCACCGCTCGGTAGTGTCGGTTCATAGAATTCATATCAAAATACAATAAACAGAAGAAATATCGAGACACAATAAAACACATAAATATGCTATGAAGCAAATAATACATTACACTCGTACAGCAGCATGTGAAAACACACTAATATTACTATTACATGAGCAACAGCAACATATCACACATCGATTAGCACACAACACATACATTCAATATTCATTTCAGTGCTACAGTACAACAGTATTTATTGTTATGATGATGATGAGAAGCAAATATTGGACACGAGTGAATTTTGTAAACCGAACAAACGGCCGAGATTTATAGCCAACGAAGTAGACTAATTGTGATAGCGGCCATGTGAGGTTCAAAAGGACATAATACCAACTTCTTATGAGAAAAAAATCATATAATTAGGATAAAATAAGAGATATTATTTTTGGAAATGAACTCATCGACCGTCTATAGCTACAACTTACTTGTTTCAATAATTAAGGGATGATGTATCGTTAAAGTCAGTAACGAACGGCGGCTGTTAAGATTGATTTTTGCCTCCGTGATTAGTTGCGTTAAGCAGATATAACAGAACACGACCATTATCACAAATAACGGACTTGACTGATTATAAACATTCACTAGCTAGTGAAGGTTTATAATCAGCCAAGCCCGTTAGTGAATGTTTATAATCAGCCAAGTCCGTGATTTGTGATAATGGTCGTGTTCTGTTATATCGGCTTAACGCAAGCCAAGTTAGAATTACAAAGAATTCCAGTTGGCACGACTTTACATTCCATTTTCAAACTCTTCGACTAAAACCGGCGCTCGCGTTTCGTCGTGTGCACAAGCAGAGTGCAGCAATGCGTCGCCGCCCGCGGCGAGCGCCGGCGCCCGGTGACACGAGAGCTCCATAAAAAGGCGGAGCAGCGCGCCGCGCACCCGTTGCGCAAGGCCCCTCCCCCGCCGTCCGCCCGCCCGCCCGCCCGCCCCTGCGCTCGATTAACGCCGCGTCACGCACCACGCGGCGGCGGCGCCACAGGTGGACACCGCACGCACTATCGGCCCACCGCACCCCGGCGATAAGGCTGGTTTGCACACGGGTTTTGTGGCGCCATTTCACCTGTACTCTGGATTAAGTAATTAACGACATTAGGTCGACGTAAGCAGTTTAAACCGATGCGCTTGTAAATGTTTATAATCAGCCAAGTCCGTTATTTGTGATAATGTTCGTGTGATTTTTAATACTTTTTCGTACCGGGAGAAGCTCAGGGCATCAACTGATGTTACTGTAGTGCCTCTGATCGGGAGGTCCTAGGTTCGAATGGAGATGGTGGTAAGATTTTCGACACTAGTTTCCACTATGTCGAATTCAGCCATTGTGTGAAGGAGAATTCTATCGGCCGGCTGCTCTGATCGGTAGTTTTCAGCCATTTCTCCGATCAACATCACGAGGATATTCGAGCAGTAACTTAACAAATGGACCACGCACCGTCGATTTTTCCTTTCTCTTCCTTGCCCTATCCTCACCCTTTACTTATACACACACTAACATACTCTACACTACCACACATGCGAAGAGAAACGGTCGGGAGCCGAGAGCTTGACCCGGCTGGGGCGGTGCCCCGCTGATGGGAGATATCTGGTTGGGAAAACCCCACTAGCCGACGGTACGTGGTCGCTGGATCTCGCCATTCAGCAGGAGGAGATCACCACCACCAAAAATTTAGACTTACTTTGAATCTGGGTATCTACTCATTCATCTTTAGTAACTATTCGTTTGTTTCGATGCTTCTTGACAGGGAACTTTAAAATCATTCACGGATGCCGGTCGTTAAAATTGGCTTTTCGTTCCTCTGATTGGGTGTATTAAGTCGATATAATAATAATACTATAACGACAAGTAATTGAAGATCTTACTTCTAAAACGACGCATTTTCAAGAAATACCAATTCAAAATTCAAGAAGCGGGAAGGTTCACCACCAGCCATAAATTTCAAAATTAGATTGAATGGTTTTCCGATGCTATTTAACACAGGAGACACGCTACTTTTGAACCCAACATTAGACAGCAGAGTGGAGAAGCGTTTAAGGGAAATATTTATACGTGAACTAGAAAACTAAAGCAAATATGCCACTTTTCAAATAGGCTCTCCAATTTGATTATGATTGTCATCGACGAGACAGTCTATATCTTGTGGCCCATTTCTTCATCAGCGAAGAAAATCTCGTCATTTTGTTGCGGATCTACCCGAGCGTATATTCCAGTAGAGGAATATTCACGAAAATGTTCAAGCAACATTTCCGTAGGCTCCAGACATTAACTGTTCGTCTTATCTACGAATTCGGAAAAAGGAATACACCAATATATCGCGTGCTCTTCTTTTCAACTGAGAGGCTGTAAAAATCACCAAATCTCTTGGGTTAATGCATAGAGCCTAATTTACAAATGCCAACGAAACTACTATTACAGAGACATAAAGATCGTTCGTTTCGAAAAGCAACGCACCGCGGGTGAGGTGTTTCCCAATGGCGCGCCGCCCTCCGCGTGGGGCGGCCGTGATCGAACACGCGTCCCTCGGGCTGCGGTGGCGCCGTGTGGCGTGGCGCTTTCACCTGTCGGCGGCGCGTGTGGCGTCACGGCCGGCGGCGCTGACGAAAGCCCCGACGCCTGCAGCGCCGCCGACAGCGCAGCGTGGGCGGCTGCCGCCGACGTCGCACCCCGGCGCCTGCCACTGCCCCTCCCCCACGACCGCCCATCCGTTTAGCTGCCCCCACTGCCTGACTATATACCCACCCATTCGCCCGTCCCGACGGCCGTTCGTTTATCCGATCGTCCGTCCGTCCGACCGTCCGTCCGTCCGTCCGTCCGTCCGTCCGTCCGTCCGTCCGTCCGTCCGTCCGTCCGTCCGTCCGTCCGTCCGTTCGTTCGTTCGTTTGTCCGTCCGTTTGTCCGTCCGTTTGTCCGTCCGTTTGTCCGTCCGTTTGTCCGTCCGTTTGTCCGTCCGTTTGTCCGTCCGTTTGTCCGTCCGTTTGTCCGTCCGTTTGTCCGTCCGTTTGTCCGTCCGTTTGTCCGTCCGTTTGTCCGTCCGTTTGTCCGTCCGTCCGTCCGTTTGTCCGTCCGTTTGTCAGTCCGTCCGTCCGTCCGTCCGTCCGTCGTCCGTTCGTTCGTCCATCCGTTCGTCCGTCCGTCCGTCCCTCCGCCCCTCCGTCCGTCCGTCCGTCTCTCCGTCCGTCTCTCCGTCCGTCTCTCCGTCCGTCTCTCCGTCCGTCTCTCCGTCCGTCTCTCCGTCCTGTCTCTCCGTCCGTCTCTCCGTCCGTCTCTCCGTCCGTCTCTCCGTCCGTCTCTCCGTCCGTCTCTCCGTCCGTCTCTCCGTCGTCTCTCCGTCCGTCTCTCCGTCCGTCTCTCCGTCCACCGTCTCTCCGTCCGTCTCTCCGTCCGTCTCCGTCCGTCTCTCCGTCCTCTCGTCCGTCTCCGTCCGTCCGTCCGTCTCTCCGTCCGTCTCTCCGTCCGTCTCTCCGTCCGTCTCTCCGTCCGTCTCTCCGTCTGTCCGTCCGTCCGTCTGTCCGTCCGTCCGTCTGTCCGTCCGTCCGTCTGTCCGTCCGTCCGTCTGTCCGTCCGTCCGTCTGTCCGTCCGTCCATTGGTCCGACGCCCACTTCGCTCGCCCGCTACCCATGACAACAGAGGATCCTGTGAAAGAATGTTGGAAGTGGTTAGTGTGCGTAATGATTGTTCTCTAACTCTAATATTATTTGCAAACTTTTCATAAGTATTTCTGTATACGTTTCAAAGAAATTTGTTTTATGTTTATTCTGTAAATAAAATGATTCGGTCATTAAATTAATTTACCACGCAAAATAAACTTGCTTTTTAGTCGTGTAGCTGATGAATCTGGTCGGCGAAAATTCATTGACCGTACTCGATTACCTTCAAGTACTTGATCAAGGATCTTTACCTCCTTTGTCATCAACCACGGTTCATATACAGTCTATAGCTAAGAGCCGTCTGTCCAACTCGCCTTCCTCCGGCGAAGGGACGAGCTGGACTGCGCTGAGGTGCTTAGGCAAACCCGCCAGTCTTTTCGGCCTTTCGTCCCCGGGTTGCCTAACTGAGGCACACGTGCCCGGATTAGTAAAATTAAGCTATTAAAACAAGAAAATTTGCCCATTTCGAACCGAAAAATAATTTTTGCATTTTCAGAGCAATAATTAAGATTTTAATTGTACTATTGTGGATCTCTACGCGTGCTGTAAAGCAATAGTTTCTCCTATTCCATCTCGAAATTTCAATGTTATTCTTGTACTACAGGGGGGGGATGTTATAAATATTTAATTAAGACTGCATGTGTGACAAAATTTGCTAATTGAGCAGGACAAAGTTTGAAACGAGTCAAATCTTTACAGAGCCTCAAACGAAAATTCTGTTTTTATCCATTTAAAGTGGAATTAGCTACTGCTCTCTTATTTTGGAAAACTTTCTACATTCTTCAGTTGACTTCTACAATTCTTCCACAATCTCTACAAGTAAACTATGAGCTAAAACCTATGTCTATAAACTAACGGAGGACAGTCGCTGATCACAAACAAACGAAAGTATCTCATCAAAATCACAACGCAACTGGGAAAGATAATTACAGGTTTTCATGTGTTTTCAAATTGTGTATGTACTTGATCTCAAAAGTAATGAACCAAACACCAGTTCAATGCGACCCAGCTGATAGGTGAAGAAGGTGACCTCGCAGGAGCGAAAATTCCTTTCAGAACGGAACCACTTTCCCGAGACACCAAGGCGCTGCGAAAGCTCCATTCAAATGTGACGCCGAATGTCCGTCCGTCACTGGCGCAGTGCACGATGGGGGCGGGGCGGGGCGGGGCGGGGAGGAGCGGAGCGGGTCGCAACGTGGCAGGGCGGGACAGGGCGGGGCGGGGCGGGACAGGGTGGGGCGGGGCGAGACAGGGCGGGGCGGGACAGGGCGGGGAGAGGCGGGGCGGGACAGGGCGGGGCGGGTCAGGGCGGGGCGGAATGGGGCGGGGCGGAGTGGGACGGGGCGGAGCGGGGCGGAGTGGGGCGGGGCGGGGCGAGGCGGAACAGGGCGGGGCGGGGCGGGTCTGGGCGGGGGGGAGCGGGGTGGAGCGGAGCGGGGCGGGGTGGTGCGGGGCGGAGCGAGACAAGGTGGGACGGGGCGGGGCCGACAGGGGCGGCTCCTCCTTGGTCTTCTTTTTCCCTTTCCTCCTCCTACTCCTCCTCCTTTCGCTCATCCTCTGTCGTGTTCCTCATCCTTATCTACGTCCTTAATATTCTCCTCCCCCTCCACCCCCTTCTTCTCCCCATCTCCAATCCTTCTTATCCTCCAATCCTCCTCCTTATCCTCTACTCCCTTCTCCTTGACCTCCACTCCCTTTTCCTCATCCTTCACCTTCTCATCCTGCGCTCGGTTATTCTCATTCTTCATTACGCTCTTCTCTTAATTCTCCTTAATCTCCTGTAATTTCTTCCCATCATATCACCATTCCCATCTTACTCTGCATACTTCTCAGCCTCCTCTGTGATTCTTCTCATTTTCTGGCATTCTCTTCATCCTCGTCTAAGGCATTCTCATCATCCACTACATCATTATCATTCTCCTCTGTGCCATTCTCATCCCCATCTACATCATTTCCTTCACTTGTTATCCTTCTCTTCTTCTGTTTCTCGCCCGTGCCCTTGGACGAGGCTGGCCGCGCCGCAGCCCCGCTCGCTGCAGCCGAATACTTGGCTGGAAAGTCGAACGCGCCGATGATTTCACTTCCTGTTGGCGCGGCGCGGCGCGGCGCGGCGCGGCCCAGCCTCCCTCGTTAGCATGGAAACAGGCCCGGCTGTTCTGGGCCACGGCGTGGGCGGAGGGGCTGCTGCTGCTGCAGACGGGGCGGAGACTCTGCGGGAAGGCGGTGGGGAACCCCGGTTCATGTGGAAGTCAAGGGGGCGGAGTTCTGAACCCGGATTCGTACAGGGAAACCTAAACTCTACTCACAAAACTCGGTACAAGATTCCTGAATGGAAGCTAGGATAAAATTATTTTGCGTTCTTTTCAGAATGGGGAATTCAAATGACCTTCCATTCTCGTGCAGTTGGCCATTGTGACACTTGGATAGTAGAATTAGTGACGTCAGCTTTTCACATTTGTGAAATAGGGGTCCTAATATGTCAGAATAAACTTGTTCACATGTACAGCTTTGGACATATTCAGTTCATTGAAGCATACGTTATCTATTGCTACTCAGAAGGTGCTTCCTAATGATTGTTGGAATCATTTAGATTCCCCTTAACATTAATTGTACCCAATACTATCATCAATTGTAGGCAATGGCCGAATGGCAATTCCTTTACTTGACGAGAGGGATGATCTCCGACTCGTCACGTAAAGAAATCTATCAGTCATGAGTCGCTTGCTGCCGATGAATCACTTGGGACAAACGACTGTCGCTCTCTCCACGAAATAAGTTGAACACGCGCAAACGTTTTCGTGCAGACTGAACTGTACGCTTTCTACAAATCCTAACTCAACGAAAACTGTTCCGTGTAAAACGACCTCTGCGACTGAGAGATTGTGGTGAGGGCATGATGACGAGAATGAGAGGATGGCTGTGTTTCGACGATTCGAAAAATAAGTATTTGCATTTGGGCTTTAAACAAACTTCATTCGTTTCTTCACTACTTTTTGTCGTACTGGTGGGAAAAAATATTTACTTACTGTTGAATTACGTTGATCCTTTTCGCCCATTGTCTCCTGAGTGAAACGAACAGTGCTGATTTGGGTATGTATTCGGTTAAATATTATCAATGAGAATACTTCAATTATCCCTCACAGTTTTAATCGACTTCTTTCCTCTACGTTATTTTCATTCATGGCAGATTAGACAGAGCATTTCTTCTTGTTAACAAAAACATATAAGATGACGGAGGCCACAGCATTACATCTTCCTCAGATTGGTTCATGTTTCCGAGCACATCAACTACTATTGTCATTAGCGCCAATGGATTGTGAATGTTTTCTGTTCCGGGAGGTGGCGGTATTCCTATGTCGATGGATGGCGGGATCCGGCGAGAACCTTGGTGGCCTGCAGCGAATTCCTCCCCCACTCCTTGGTATCTCATCCAACAGGAACAAGCTCTACGCTCCCGACTTGTGTGGTAGTGTTGTGCATGTGTGTGTGTAAGTAACGGGTGCGGATAGGAGAAGGAAGAGCAAGAAAAGATCGCATTCGGCTAACTAAAGTCTTGCCGGTCTCACGGCACGTGTAATAATGTAGTACATGTTAGTGTGTGTGTGTGTGTGTGTGTGCAAGGGGGTGCGGATAGGGCAAGAGAGAGGAAGGAAAGATCGCGCGCGGTCCGTGGTCCATTTGTTAGGGTACTGCTCCGTCATTCGCCCGGTGTTGCTCGGAGAAACCACGGAAAAACTACCGCTCAGAGCAGCCGTCCGCTAGCATTCTCCTCCAGCCAGCGACTGAATTCGACCTAACTGACAAGCGAGTGTCGAAAATCTTGCCACGGCGGAGACTCGCACCTAGGCGAACCTCGTCCTCGGAGGCGGATGTGTCGGCGGGGGATGCAGCGAGATAGTCCCCGAAGGGGAGGGGGCCGCGGACAGCTGCCGCAGAGGGGCGCCCCGCCGTCTGTGGCGCAACGCGCCTCTGACGAAAGCCACGGGAGCAGCCGCCGCCGCCGCCGCCGCCGCCGCCGCCGCCGCCGCCGCCGCCGCCGCCGCCGCCGCCGCCGCCGCTGCGGTCTCCGCCGCCGCTAAGCGCCAAGGCCTCTACCCGCAGGAATGCGACGACGGGGGCTTTGCGCGGTCGCCGCCGACTCCTTCGCACAACTCACTGCAACGGTTTGGCCGTCGTCGTTCACGACGTCATGTGTTCGTCGTTGTGGGCGTTTTCGTCCACATTTGAGTCGGACACGGTGTCGTCCGCTCGGGCTGCCGTGATTCTGCCCTTACCCCGGAGGATTCTGTCGCTCACTGTCCCAGTAAGCGAGGTCATTTGGGAGAGAAAATGTTTCTGGAAGCTCGATAAGTGAATGACGAAAGAATGTAGATTACACGAGTATTTTTATTTCAAACTTGTTCAAATGATACATCACATACTTAAGACATGCCTTGAACTTATAAGTAGAGAAATCATAGAAATAATCACTATTATTAATCGCGCGTATTAAACAAATCAAGGATTAATTCGAATTGAACATTTGAATTATATAAAAAAATCATATTTAAAGCATATTTTACTTAAAGATTAACCGGTGCATACATCAGTAATTCGAGTACCACTCAGAAGTTGACATTTAAAATTGTTATCAGCAAGATTTCTTCAGTGAATTGACAGTTTACCCTCCACAGAGAAGAAAACAGTTGTTCGCCAACATGTCGACTAAAACACGTTTTCACCAGAATATACGACCTGCAAAGCGGTCTGCGAGAATTTTTTTTAAAAATTTATTTCACAGTAGAAGCGGATATTTTATATGCCACATTTGAGATGAACTAATTATACTTGGGAATCATGATCTACCGTATAAATGTCTACTGAATATGAAGTAGCAAAAATCCTAAATTTTATCTTCCACGTTTCGCAAATCTCGGAAAACATTATTCCATTTCACAGAAACAAATTTTAAAATATGTAGCAATCGTATATGCTCGTAGCAATGTCACAAACGTATTTGCTCGTTGCTGATTTTAAAAACATAAGCTTTCTAAAATGATAAGTATTTACTCCAATGTAACTCTTCTTATGTGAGGTTACAACAGGGGGATTACGGATTGGTTTCGCCATCGATCGTACATTTTACGGCCGACCCAACAAGACGTCTCATGAAGAGTGCGAGAGAGACGAACTTATTTTATGCAGCTTCAGCAAATTACGTCAGTCGATGCGTTGCCTCGTGTCTCTGGTCGCCGATGTCTGTCTTCCGCCTCCTTCCCCCACGAGCAAATCTTTTGCCCTCGCCCGCTGTATGCTTCCTGCTGAACATTGTTCTATGTAATCGGATTGATTGATTTGTGTTTACGGGGATATCACTTGCCGTCAGTGTAGTGCTTGTTTTATCGTGCGAAGTGGAGGTGATATTTTCCCACTGGATGACGAGATTCGGCGCCATTCGGGTTTTTCCCAAGCGGGTATCTCCCTCCAATGTGACCCCACCCCAGCCGGGACAAGTTCTAAGTTCCTGACTGATCTCTCGGCATGTGTGGTAGTGTAGTACATGTAAGTGTAAGTAAGGGGTAAGGATAGAACAAAGGAAGAGGACGGACAGATCGCGCGCGGTCCGTGGCCCCATTGTTAGGGTACTGCTCTAGCATTCGCCTGGAGTTGATTGTAGAAACCAGGGTAAAATCCGATCAGAGTACCTCGCCGTTAGAAGTCTCCTTCAGCCTGCGGCTGAATTTTACCTAGCTGCAGGGCCAGTGTCTCTATACAATCCCAGGAATCGTTAACATCAGTCTTAGTGCTATCTCCAACTCGCAACTCTTCGTTTCACCTTCAGCACATTCTTACAGGTTTCACATTCCCTGCAGGTTTTGCTGCGCATGCTCACGTCATTATCGGCGTGAGCCTACATTGTCGGGGAAGTCGACACATCTTCAATTTTCCTGAGATCCAGCTCCCTACAATGACACCGTCGACCAGCTGGTACATTTAGTTGCATGTATTGTTGTCGTTCTCGACGTCATCACCATTATCGGAGAAGTAAACAGTCGTCATAATTGTCTTTCAGATCGGCTCCGGTGCTTCGTTAGGTACGTCCCCGCCTAGAGAAGTAAGTGATGTGACCGTCGTTGATACTTCGATGCAACTCCCTGGAGAGATCGTTCACGCCACCGACATCGATGCCGTTATCGGTTTTGGCGTTGCCTGCAGTACTGGTGAAGTCGGCGTTATTTGTATCATCCAAATCGTCATTCACACTCATTGATATTCTCCTCCTTGGTAGGAAATGGTGTGGTGTTTATATTGGCATCATTATAGAAATATATATATGAGGCGTTATTTTGTCGTAGGTGTTTCTTTAGCCAGAAAGCTTTTTCGGTCACATTGTGGCTATCTGCAGTGCGATTCTGAGTCGGCTGTGGGCCTTGGTTCAGACAGCAACACAAAGACAGGATGTCTTGTCTGAACCAAGGCCCCCATCCGACTCAGAATCGCACTGAAGATAGCCGAAATGCGACCGAAAAAGCTTTCTGACAAAATAAACACCTACGACAAAACAACGTCTCATATATATTTCTATAATTCTCTTCCTTACCCATGTACGTGTCTACATCAGCGACATCTATGTAGTTATTCGCGTTGTCACCAATATTCTCTTCCTTCTGAATGTCAGCAACATTAGCCATCCTCATTTTCATTCTTTCGAGTTCTTAATAGATTAAATGACAATTCTTCTGAAAGATGAATTTCCAATGGTGACCTTTTTTTCTATAGTACTGCACAAGAAAAGTTATTTTCGAGATATTAGTTTCCGTTTCACAACAATTACGCAAGACTGAAAGCAAAAATGTATGATTCTTACCTAAGGGAAAAAACAAACTGTAATGCTTTCATGTTCCTTGAAATTCTCGTTTACATTTTTTGGAAACCTGACATTCAATTATAATGTCATTACAAGTCAATGTGAAAATGAATAGTTTTCTTGAGTGTGAATACTTTATATTTTCAAAAAATGTATTTCAAATATACTTATGAATTATATGCATTAACTCCGACCATAATTTACTTTGTTGGTAACTGCAGCACCGAAAAATTGTGTTCTCTAGGGAAATAAAATCACTTAATTTATTGCTAAAAGTTTTCTTTCACCACTAACAAAATATACATCACTATAGTATCGTCTCAATCTCCTAAAAATTTGCAAGAAATTTCTGTTTATTCCCTTATAACATTCCCATTAATGTAAAATAATGTTTTAAAGTATTGACTATTTTTCCTGTAGCAGATCTACTCTGATATTATGCTTGGAGAAGTGTAATAGTTCTCATTTATTAAAATGCCGAGGTCTTCAGTATAAAATGTTCACATTCAAATTAGCTGGGTTACATAAAGATTCATTGTATGGAATGAAATATTAGCTTTTCACAAACTGTGCACACACTAAAATTGCATTCTACTGCTTTGTCAGTTTAATAAATGTCTTAGAAAACCTCTAGCCGTAAAAGCATTTCGCAACACTAAAATACATAGGTATGACGTTTGCACTATGTTGAAGCAGTAATAAAGTAGAGGAGTGATTACAGCAATTACCACCAACAGGTTGAAGATTCAACACGTGTTACGTGTCACGTTCTTCCACAACTTCCCTGAGTCACGCCTTCTCCTCCTCCTGTAACTCTCCAGAGGGGAAATACTCGGCTTAATCCCTTCACGTCCAACGTTACTTACAACTCGTCCGTGAGATACGATCTAGTTCCAATAAAACGCCTATCTTTCGACCGCTGCGGCAGTAATACTCCACTTGCCCAGCGAAGCGCGACCCTTTCTTGCCCCCAGTTCCAATTCCCCGCGGCGACTTTTTGCCTCCGAATCTGCTTGACGCGACACGTTTATGTACCTGGCGCGCTGATGCAAAACAATGTCACTCGCTCACAAAGAAATCCCAGGAGCTGCATCGGGGCAAAGCCGCGTAGCGGTATTCCGATATTGATCTTCGCCACTGATCTTCGTGATTCAGCGCAAGAAAAATTGGGACATGAATAATACTAACAGCATTTGACATATTTCAATTAATTTTCATTTGCCAAATCATTTTGAATTCCATCACTGGTATAATGTTTTCAAGAACCTCGTAATAAAGTACAATAATAATAATAATAATAATAATAATAATAATAATAATAATTATTATTATTATTATTATTATTATTATTATTAACACATCATGGTTCACATTCTATTTAAAAATAATAAATATTTTAAAAAATTTAGTGGTAGAGAACACAAGAATTAAAATTTGCACTTTTGAGTACAGGAGAAACAATATCGTTTTTAGTAGTATGCATTTGTGTAGTCACATTTAAACAACATTAACATAATGAAACTGACTATTAAATTACGAGTATTTTCAAGTTAAAGCTCTTCTCATCATTTGTAATAATTATTCTCAGACTGCATTCGACTCCTCGGTATACTCAATCCTATGGTCGTCCGCCAGTGTAACTGCTTTCGTAACATTGCCGAAATATCGTCAACGACCGCACAAAAACCGGACAGATCTTACAGATTTTTCAAAATCACCGCAGCTGTGTCACGCACGACGAAGTGGGTAGAAAACAATCTGTCGTCATGCGTGCAGCGCCACTTTTTTTTTTTTTTTTTTTTTTTTTTCAAAAAGCGTGCCCTGTTTTCGAGTCGTTTTCGTCTCGTTGCAAACGCGTTCGAAAAACCACGTCCCTGGCGTCACCGCATAGACTAGCTTTTCGCAACTCTGTGTGGGAGTGTGAAGGTGGAGGTGGACGCAGAGGTAGGGTGAGCAAAGCGACTGAGCAACAGCAATTACCATTCCCGCCAGAAAACAAGAATATTTGCTCATTTTAACGTCAAATTACCACCAGAAGGAAAACCATGTTACAAGATGTGCTAATCGCAAATAATGAAGTTCTTAAAAGTTCATGAAGCAATTAAAATGGGTATATGGCTCCGCATATTCGATATTCGGCGAGTAGCGAGCGACCGGTCGCCGAATTCCGAGTTTTGTGGATTGTTGTTTGCTATTGCAAAACAACGAACGTTCAGTGCTCACCCTGCCCACAGTGTCATCATAAGAAGCAAACGTTCGCCGAGCACACCAACTGATCGGGTTTGCTATTTGGCGAATGACATAGTGTGGAGCCGCCTTAATTGGCGAACACATTCGCCCTTTAATCGCCAAGGCCCAGGTTCGACGTGTAGACAACTCTTGTGGAATTTGTGTTAAACACGGCGGGCTCTCAGCAGCTTTTCTCTCTACAGTTTTGCCGATCTATCATTCGATAGGTTCTCCGTCATTAATTACCTCATATTAGCTATAATATTTTCTTCTTTCGTCCTATTCTTCCAAAGACGAACGTTTGGTGACCCATCTAGATGGCTCCACAGTTTATCATAATGTTTTTTGGAATGATAGAATTAGGGTAGTTTCCCATTGCTTTCCCTCATGTTTATTATATTTATTATTATTATTATTATTATTATTATTATTATTATTATTATTATTATTATTATTATTATTATTATTATTATTATTAACAATGAAGTGATATGGTGATGAGGGGTGAAAGGACGCACAGAATGATGAGAGAAGAGGTGAGGTGGGATGTGAGAAGTGATCGTGGGCGTTGTGAACCATACCAGCATTCGCCTTACGACCGAAGGAAATCACGAAAACCCCGGTTAGGATGGTCGACCGGGGGATCGAACCCGGACCTCCCGACTGCGATGTCAGCATGCTACGCACTAAGCCACTTCGCTCGGTCACTATAACATACTCAGACAAAATTTATGGTACGATACAACACTTCTGCGCAAATGTTCCTATGGATGTAGCCCAAAGGCACTCCTGAAATAATTCCCAATCCACCGGACGGCACATGCGGTCGAAACGTGGTGTGTCTAATTTTCGATTCCAGTTAAAAAGCTTGTTCGAGAGACGCCACACAGAGTTACATTTTGACGAACGTTTTCGAAGTTTCAGGAACATACGCATGCGCAGAGCGCCTTCTGGAACGGCCGAGGGGCCGCGCATGCGCATATTTGTTGAAACTCCCACGTCGTTGGTCAAAAGGAAGCGTGTAGATCGCGCCTGAAGGCTGAAGGTCGTTTCCGAGATGCTCTCTTACACTTATCAGTACAGGGCAAGCTGTACCTTAACCCTGCGACCAAACCCTTTAACCCTGACTGAGTTGTTCTTCGGTTGATAGGCCGCCCCAGAAATTTTTGAAAACACCTTTATTCTCGAAACCTCCCGGTTATTGTTCTCAGATATTACAACTTCCTTTTCGTGCTAGAAGCTTTTATGCAGTCATCACCAGACTATTCTCAATTGAACCGTGCACGGAGCAGCGTATCACCGACGAGAACGTGTAGTAGAATTTACAACGTATACAGCTTTCTAAGGTAGATTTTATTCTTATTGTTGTTAAACATTACTGTTTAATGAAGATTTAAAATTTTGATGGCAGTAAATGAGTTCAATATGGTAAAACTTAACACAGTAAATAAGTTAAATATGGTAACTTTGTTACCACTTAATTTTTGAAATTGAGACTCCCGATTGGATAACCGCGTCCTAGTTGAGCAAAAGTCAATTCGCCTTCTGATTTAATTGGCGAATAGTGTGTAAGCAGCAGGGTTAAACAAATTGTCACGACCCACGCGCAATCTTTCGTTTTCCTTCCTGTCTTCACCCCCCATCTGACCCGGAAACGTTCTGGTCGCACATCTCCCATGACAATCCTCTCACGTATACTAGAATCGGACAGCAATACTAGCTAGAGTGCTCAAATTCAGCCGCTGACTGGAGGAGTATTCTAGTTACCGGCTGCTCTGATCGGTAGTTTTCCATTGTTTCTCCAATCAGCGCCAGGGGAATGCCCGAACAGTACCCTAACAAACAGGCCATGGACTCCGCATTGTCTTTCCTTCTTCTTAGTCCTGTTGTCTCCTCTTACTGTTACACACACACACACACACACACACACACGACTATGGCGATGTCCTGCTGGAGGGGATACCTTGAATAGAGAAAATACCTCGCAAGTCGAAGTATAATTCTGCGTGGGATCACACCACTCCGCGAGGGAGACATCGTCACCGCCAGGAATAAAATATTCGCTACACTTATGGGCCTTGTGGCGTGCCCGGAAACAATAACTCAATGACCGAAACGCAACTTGTTTATAGATCCACGGCAAGTGAAGCGAGTGTGCCGTGTCCTGCCTTGTGCTGAGCGGGGACGGGGCGGAGCGGGGGCGAGGGCGAGGGCGGGGGCGGGGGCGGGCCCGGGGCGAAAGGCGGTCTCACGCGCTCCTGGCGAGACGGCGCCGCGGCCTCGCGTTTTTCCGCGCGTTTTTCCTACTCTTATTCTGCTTCGCTCCTCGGACCCAAGTTTACCGTGGTTGCTCAAGCGGTAAAATGCTGCACGTTGAATGACTAATGTTAACTTTGCCGGGAAAAGTGGAATTTGGATCCATTCGGAATACATAATTCCTCGAAATGTTTAGAAGTTATTTTCCACGTGAATGCTTGTGTTCTGTGGTGGGAAAATGTGAAGTACTGTAAAATAACAGATTTTAGAAATTTTAAATGCATACATTTTAAAGTTCTAGTGGGTCCAAAGTGCTGCTTTAATCTTCATTTTAATGTTTGTTCACATTTTCAATGGGTTAAGTTAGTTCTCTTCGAGAAGCATTACAAGTTTGTTACTAACCGTTAATACCGTTGCATTGTATCAATACATTATTCACCAACTTTATAATAATTATAATCTAACTAGGGTATCTGTGTGGTAATATAATATAGTAATATATTTCCGTTATCACACAAAAAATATGATACTGATAGTTTTAATAATTCCTTTTAAAGAGCTTCGTTATATTGTATCAATTCAAATGATTGTTATGATATGTGAAAATATCTAATGACATTTTTTCTCTTTATTTCAGGTGAGTAGTTGCATCAGTTCTGTTCAGTTACATTGAGACAGCTGTGGTAAGTGATAATTTTGCAATTTTTGACGTAAAAGAGAGACGAAGGTTGAACAGCTTTGCAAATATAAATCGCATACATTTCAGTATCAGGTTTGGTGATTTTCATGGAAATATCTTATTTTTGTAAATGAGAGTTGTGTTGTGGTGATTTATGCGAGTCATGCCCACTATGGCCGGTGCCGCCACGCAAGCAAGGACCATGCGAGCTGCTCCATAACAGCTTCAGCTAAGAGGTAGACAAAATATAGAGACATCTCGAATACGTGGTCAAACGTCGTTGCAATACGTTTTCTCTTCATTGCTTTTCAACTTTAATCAGCAGATTAATATTCAAAGGACGATATTCGACGCGGTGGATGGATAAGCGAAATATGGTGAAAATACATTCGGACAATGAAAGTCTTTCTGGCTCTGGCGTGCCCGGTGTCCGCGATTTCCTGCGGGTGTAGCCCACTGCCAGATGCGTCAGCCCAACGACAGGCGAGGGGAGGCGCTCGGCCCCGATCGGCTCTGGTCTAGTGAAAGGCGAGTGGAAGACGGGCAACAGCAACGGGCCAGCGCGAGCAGTTGATTTCAACTCATAAATTCAATATTTCTGCGATTTTTTTTCTTACAAACCAATATAGTGAACGAGCGCTGCTTTCTGCCACACAAGAGATGGAACACGCATATGACTCAAGTGACATCCACTCATTACACGATTTTAATTGGAACAAAATGCCTTCAACGCACCATCTACACTTAAAATTATATGCAGAATTTGAATCTACATTAGAACTCCCATTATCTGATTTCCGGTGATCCCAACAAATTTTAGAAGAAATTACATACTTCATATTTTTATAATTTTTTTTAAAATTTATTTACGTTACAAATTTTACACTTTATGTACCTTATAATGCGTTATATTTATCTACCTGTAAAACTTAATTTGATGAACGTAATCCTTTTTTATTTGTCTAACGTTTGTTTTTACTGCATCCGATTACGTTTTTACTCTATCCGATCATCTGAATTTCCACATATCCGATTTCCGTTGTATGCGTAAAGTTCAAGTTCTACTCTACAAGGAAAGAGCGCCAGCCGGTGGTGACAGAGGAGCTAATGAATTCGAAGCCGCACGCGCCCCTTGTGACCCCGGGATGAGTACGCGAAACTCGCCGGAGGGAAGCGTCGACCCCACGACCCTCCATCCGGCGCCCTCTCGCCCCCCCCCACCCCCCGCCCCGGCTTACGCCGCCGATGCGCTGGCCCCGCTGGCCTCGCCCTCGTTTCGTGCGTGGAAGCGTGCCTCAAGTGCTCCTTGATAATTAACTTTTCTTCGCTGTGTCTTCATTGAACTCTAGTGTGATATAAACATTTTTGTGCATTAAAACGAGGTTCCTTAATTAACATTAATTTTTCTAATTATTTCACGAAGTCTTCACTGCACCCTTGTATAGTACTTTGAACATTTTTGTGCATTAAAACATAGTTGAAATGCACCTTTCGTCACTAATTTTTCTTTTCTATGTCTACAATGAACCGTTGTGTGATGCCACTAAATTTGTTGTGCATTAAAAGGAAATTGCTCCTCTGAACATTAATTTTTCGTCCCTAAGTTTTCATTGAATCTGTGTGTAATAAGCGTGGCGCCATGACTTTTGTTTCTGAATCGAAACGCTTGAAATATCTTTTTGATTCTTACTTTTGGTTTCCGACTCCCTTCCCTTCTCTTCTCACTAAGTCTTTCTGTGGTTCTTTGAAAATAATTAAAAATTGCATGGAGTCACTTTGACCACACAACATCAAAAGCTCTAATGAAGGAAATTAACAATAATGTTTTAAAGCAAGATACTCAGTAATAAATATGTTATAACACTAAAGAATTTTTTCATGACATTAAAAAATCTGACAAAAGTTCCGAAAGTGGCGAAATGTAATACATCTGTGAGATTTTTCCCCTTTCCCCCCTAAACACTTGGAAGCTGGATCCCAAAAATAAAGACAAGCCAGAACTTTAAGGAAGGAAACTATAAATGTCACTTTCTGATTCTTTTTTTCAAATTAGGTTTGATATTTTATTCCGAAGACTAATTACTAATTCAGTAATGTCATTATACCATTTCAAAAAATGCAAATACATTGAAAAGTTTGTAGAAAGTTTTACATTTAGAAAAGTTTCCCGACAGATTACTTGAAATTGCCTTTTCGAGATCGCAATGGTTAAAAAATCAAGATCTTTAAAGAAGGCTGAGATGAAAAGGAGCAATTTATTAAATTATTTATATGTCACCTTAAGCATTAAATAAATTACAAAAAAATTTATCAGTATAATGCAATTTGTAATATTGGGTACAATACATTATCCACTAGAAACGTCTGAACGTTGTAGGTGTAAAAACCTAAGATGTGCACTTGTGAACAGGGTTTATAATAATAATTTAACAAAGTCTTAAGATACAAAATAATTGAAACTATAGTTGAAAGTGAGTCGTAAGTGTAAAATAATGCTAAATTTGTAATGGGTTGATTGGTAATAAAGCCACGTAAGTAATACGTACGTGTTCTAATGTTTTTTTACAACAGTGTTCCTGTCTGAAATACAACGATTTAAGCGTTGTATAAAGTCCAATTTTATATGAGTCATTTAAATTTTCTGTGATCTCATCTAGAAAGATTTAGAAATCACGTTTTATATCAATTTTTCGGATAAAACTATCTGTAATTTGTATTACGCAGAAAACATACGGAAAAAATAGCACATTAATGTACTTAAATTATTCTCGTTTGCAGAAAATTATTCTTGAAACACGTGATATTCGTCTGTAATCTTCTTAATTTATAATAAACCGGAAGTGATACGAAATGGCTACATCTGCTTTTCTCTCAAACACACTAATGCACTTTTTGACAGGTACTCGTTGAAAATTATCAAAGCTCCAAAGCGAAATATCAAGAGATCCTGAATGACAATCAGTACTTCAAATGTATTTAAGTTACAAGTCATTTAAAAAAAATGAAGTTGAAATTCTGTTATATTCTACGAAAATGAACATAATTTAAAACCACAATAACTTCCAGAATACTCAAAAAGAAAGGTAAAATTATTTTAGTCTCTTTTAAGCTTTTAAATCCCCTTAAAAAACAAGCTTGAACTTTGAAGCAATAGCTCTACTCTATTTCCTCGGCCCAGGTTCAAATACTTGCACTCTACGCGCAGTGAAAGCATGAATCTTTCTTAAACGAAACCCGGTGAATCGTAGGCAACAATCTCGCTGCGCAAATGAATTGCGAACATGCGACTCACGTGAGCTATGCGCGAAGAGGCAGGGGCGACTAGTTGGCAAGCACTCCAACACATTTACAGACACGTGCTGCGGCTATAAAAATACCAGGGCTACCAACGATCTTTGTGACCGTTAGCCCAATATACATACGTCGAAATTTCATTCTTTTCGTACTATTTTGTAGCATCGGAATGCTGTCTGGAGCTTGCGATGTAATTATAATTTATCATAGTAAATTAAAATTTTACATTATTGGCTTTGCTAGATTTAGCCTGGCTATCCGACCGACATTATCGTTACAATGTGGAACAAAATCAAGCGCGAGGTGATGTGATGAGAATTCACTATAAAAGCGGTTTCAGGCGTAGAAGTTTTTCTAATTGGTATTGCTACATGTTCTATTGGCGCCAAACATTTGATAATCTATATATTTATCAAAACAGAGTACACATTGTATTAGATATAGTTTCTTTTAGCACGATTTTACGATAGGTACTAGAAACTCGTTCATCTATAAGATTGGAATTGCATGTAATATCATGCGGGTTTGCACATAACTTTTCACACTAATGAGGTGTAAAACGATGTTGAAAAGTAATACAACAAAACCTACGACCTGAAAACAAGAAAAGTTACTTATTTGCTAAAGATTTTGAAGTTATTGTATGAATTGGGATCTCGCCTCTGAAAGAATTAACATTGTTCTCTTCATCACCTAGGGGAAGGGCCCCAGGCATTTGCCCCAGCACGTGTGCCGAGGGCAATAGCGCTGTCAGCGCTGAGTAAGAATCCCGCTCTGTCCGTGCATCTCCCGGGGCACGTGTGTTTGCTATGCGCCACAAGACGCACGGGCACCCACTGCCATTGTTGTGACTTCGTTCCGTGTTTGTTTTGGCTTCTGTGCATTCTGGTTGACACACACACGAGACTATGTGTAGTTTCGTGAAATTTCGTGGGATGCTCTAAATACTGAAGCGCTACTTCCAACTTCCACGTGCAGCTGTTTAATTTTGTTCGCTTAGGGTTGGTTTTTCGATTTCTAACTTACCGTTCAGGTTTCTTTCTATTTGCTCACCGTTAAAGTTTGCTTCCTTTCTTTGTATTATAAAAAAGAAAATAATGAAATAATGTGAAATATTTAACTTTATAGAAAAGACACATTTGTAAATTCATCTCAATCTTATTTTTTCTTCATGTGTTAATAATTCTTATATTTTCTTATATTGGCATTAAAACGTCTTCTTGAACCTTAAAATTCGTCATAATTATCAGCATGCTTTGAATACCTTCCAGAACAGCCAACATTTTCATGAAATTACAAAAGCAATGTTGATTGCGATGGTGATGGTAACTAAAGAAATGATCACGACTGCTACGAATGTGTTGTAAACAGTGTTACTGACGGAAGTGCATTAACAAAATTCCGTCAGTGCAACTTGTTGCTGAGTGTTAACTTTGATTGTTAGAGTCCGGAAGGGTCTACTATGGTCATTTGTCCCACAAGTGTAGTGCATGCTTTTTGCTCGGAGTGGCGGTGGACCTCCCCCGCTGGATGGCGAGATCCGGCGCCGACCTACCGTCCGCTAGCAACGTTTTCCCTACCAGGTATCTTCCACCAGTTGGGCACCGCCCCAGCCGGGACAAGCTTCAATCACCCCACCGGTCTCTCGGCATGTATTGTAGTGAGAGGGGATAGGACAAGGAAGAGATAGGAAAGATCGCGCGCGGTCCATGGACCGTTTGTTAGGGCTCCGGAATTCGCCTGGCATTAATGAGAGAAACCACGGAAAATTACCGATGAGAGCTGGCCACTAGAATTCTCCTCCAGACAGCGACAGAATTTGACCTAACTGACAACCTAGCGTCGAAAATCCTGGAACCACGGATCTCCCGGTCAAAGGCACTGCAGTGACATCAGTTGAAGCACTGAGACACCTCTCCCGGTTTACCTTTCGATTAAATTCTGTCGTGACGAGGTGCAAACTGGCAATTGGGCTCCGTGCCATCGAAGTGAGCTGAGAAGCTTCGCGTCCAGCGGGAACGCCGCCTCGCCCCCGGGAACCGACCTCACCTGCTTCTCGCACCTCGGCCCGCGCCCCCGCCCCCGCCCCCGCCCGCGCCCACCGCCGCCGGCGCCCCGATACCATCGCCCGCCCGCCCACTCGACCTCCCAGAGCGCTGGCCCGCTTCCGCGTGCCGCCAGCGCCGGAGCCAGACTCTCCTCCGGGAGGGCAGCAGCCACACAAAACGACTGTTTTTCGCACAGCTCCCGCAGGTAATGCAAAACGAAATGTAAATCTTCAAAACGTTAGAAAGCGCATTTGCCCCCCTCCGGAGGAGGGTTGCACTGGCGGATTCGGGGGGAGGGGGCATAGGGGCCATGGCCTCTCCCAAAACACCAAGTTTTTGTTTACTTTCCTTTATTTGGCAAAGTTGATTTAAATATATATGTTCGAACTATGTAACTATTTCAATAATAATATTGTATAGTATCATATCTACAGTGCATAAATAATATAAAATATAATAACAAATTTGTTTATTATTTATCAAAAATATACGATGGCTCCCTCCCCCCCGAAAAGATCGGCTGGATCCGCCCTTGATAGGATGAGTTCATTCGCATCACATAGTAGGCCGAGTGTGATCGCTTCTCTCGTCGTACTTGTCTCATACGTGTTATACAGTTTTTCGTGTTCTTTGACACAATCAAAACAAATTCAAATGCTTTTTTAAGAAAGAAATAACTTTATATTTTCATATTGTCTGTATTATAAAATTTGTACAACGCAATAATATTTTCTAGGTTTTTGTTATATTTATTATTCTATAGTTTCATTCTATAGTTTCATTTTGAAACAAGAACTTCCAGATTGAGGAAAAGGGAAAACACTTTGTTTCATGGCGAAAACAATTTAATATAAATCAGTAGTGATGTAAGGGTTAAACTGGTTCATGGAACTTTTCTGATATTTTTCTGTTGTTTCGTCGTAGAGTATGCACGGAATATCTGTGCCCTCAGGTTACTGTCAAAGTCTGGGCAAATGTTCGCATTTTAAAAGTCCAATTCTTTAAATAACTTTTGTAGTTAGGACAAGCAAAATAAACCTTCCCTCTTTTTTTTAGAAAGAAACACAGAAAAGATCCCGAAAATTTTACACTAGCAAAAGAGATTACACAAACAACTCTAATCAAGCTTCCAATGTATTAGATTTTTCTATTAATCTCTGACCAAAATTTGCTTTGGAGAGATTATTTTGTTAAAATTCTAATTAGATTAAAATACATAATTAATTTTCAACTTCCCAGTGCTAAACAATTTGTTTTGTAGATAGTTCAGTTACAGAATTTCGTAACAGAAATGCACGGTGGATCGAGGTTAACTGACCCGGTCTCTTCTTCTCCTCTGTCACTTATGGCACTAACAATGAACTTTTATTCTGGCATATAATCCTAGTTTCCTTTATTTTTATTATATCAAAGAGCGGAACCGCAGACCGTTGGAATCGTTGAACGTCGAGTAATGGGTGATGAAATTTTAAAGTTAGCGCCTCGACCGAGGATGGGATAACTGGTTTCATTCCCCTTTCGAGGGCGTGCAGTGTGGACGATACCCGAAAATCTTACAGAATGTTTCTGCCAAGGAAGTTTTCAGCATTGCTGTATTGAAAATTTTATGGCGGTGGTGATGGAGGGAGCTGGAAGATGGTGTCAATGGGGTGGCTGCAATGACAAGGCAGGTGGCGACGGGGAGGGCAGCGGTGAGGGAGCGAAGGTGGTGGAGCGGGAGGAGGCTGGTGCGGTGGATGGTTGATTGATCCTTCGATTGTTTAATGATTCAGAGCCCGTCAGCTGGTAAGGACATTAGTTCCTTAAGTGTAGTTCATGTTTGATCACGGGAGATGGCGGCCTTCCCCCGTCGGATTGTCAGATTCGCTGTTGGCGAACACCTACCAGTCTGTTAGCGGGGTTTCCCCAACAAGGTATCACCACCAACGTGTCACCGTCCCATTCGGGGCAAGCTCTAAGCTCCCAACATGTGTGGTAGTGTACAGTGAATTCAAGTATGTTGGTAAGTGTAGAAGGAAGGAACAGGAAGGTAAGATCGCTAGCAGTCTGTAGTCCTTTTATTAAGGTACTTCTCCGGCATTCACCTAGTGTTGATGAGAAAACACACGGAAATCTACCGATCAGAACAGACCGGCGCTAGAACTCCCCCTCAGAGGCTGAATTCAACCTAGCTAAGTAGCTAATGTCGAAAATTCTGTCACCATCGGGATTCGAACCCAGGACCTCCCGGTCAGAGGCGGGGAGGGCGGCGAGGGTGATTGGCAAGAGAAGTTGGCGAAGTAGGTAGGCGATGGAGGGAGGTGGAGGTAGGCGAAGGAGGTTGGCGGAGGACGTTGGCGGAGGAGGTAGGCGATGGAGGGAGGCGCAGGAGGTTGGCGCAAGAGGTTGGCGGAGGATGTTGGCGGAGGACGTTGGCGGAGGAGGTAGGCGGAGCAGGTTGGCGGAGGAGGTAGGCGCAGGAGGTTGGCGAAGGAAGTTGGTGAAGGGGGTTGGCGGAGGAAGTTGGCGCAGGAGGTTGGCGAAGGAGGTTGACAGAGGAAGTTGGCGAAGGAGGTTGACGAAAGAGTTTGGCGCAGGAGGTTGGCGCAGGAGGTTGGCGGAGGAGGTAGGCAGAGGAGGAGGTTGGCGCAGGAGGGTGCGGTGGAGGAGGAGGCGGGTGACGCCAGGCCTTGCCTGGGGGTGGCGTGGGGGCGGTGGCAGCCGCGGAGGCGGGCCCTCGGCGCCCAGTGGCGGGAGCGGGAGCGCGGGGAGGAGCGCGGCGGATTAAGCGGTGGGCGGGCCGCGCAGGAGGCGAAGCGAAAGAGAGTAATGATAGAAACGCAGACCCAAATGGACGCACGCGAGAAACGCGGCCTGCGGCGGCGGCGGCGGCGGCG
The DNA here is from genome assembly GCA_011170035.1 of Teleogryllus occipitalis. Classification (NCBI taxonomy): domain Eukaryota; kingdom Metazoa; phylum Arthropoda; class Insecta; order Orthoptera; family Gryllidae; genus Teleogryllus; species Teleogryllus occipitalis. The sequence goes on from BLKR01001237.1 coordinate 167,789, forward strand.
GCGCGGTGGGGCGGCGGTGGGAGGAGCGTTACGCCAGGCAGCCGCCTCCGCCGCCTCCTCCTCCCCTCCCCCTCTCCCCCTCCCCTGAAATGCACCTCCTCGAGCGCGGGGAGCGGGCGAGAGCGCAGAGACCAGAGGCTCACTCGAGAGTCAAAGCTCCACGTCTAGGAAAAGGGCCAAACAAGTAGGCGATGCTCACACAAGCAATTTATTTCAAGCAGCAATAACGATTGTGTAGAGGACAGTTTCAACTGACTTCAAGAGAAGTTGGAGACCGAAATATTGAAGTGGGCGTTGTCGACGACAACAGTATAACTGAACACACTTATGAAACAGAAGTCAAGCTGAGTTTAAAAAGTAAATGCAGTACATGCATGCGTGTTGAAAATGCACACTTTTTAATAAGGTAATCACTTGTATTTCTAATTAAAAAATTGCTGAAATTGTTCTTGTACATTAATACAAAATTGAGTAACGCCTCAAACAGCGATAGTGCAACGATAATCCAAAACCTAATACAATTACTTTTACTTTTCACTAAATATACCTGTGGTCCATCGCTCCCTCTCAAATTCAATTTTTTCTTCTCACGCAAAGAAATACTTGTCCGTCCGGATGTGTCATTACACGACTAGTCCCGCCCTCCTAGCTTTCATTCCCATCGTTGTGCCTCTGCCACCGCCGCTGTCTCCACCGCCCGCGTCGCCCTATCAGAGTCTCTGCATGGCATTCGCAATTTCCACCGCGGGTTCTGCCACCGCCGCCGCCGCCTCCGCAACCGAAACGCCCCTCCCCCACCGCCGCCCCCGCGCTGCGGGTGAACGCCCGGCACGGCCGTTGGCGCTTATCAATCGCGCGCCATTTGGCACCGCCCCTCCGATAGCGCTGGCGCAGGCAGGCGCCATCGTGGGCGCACTTTCTCGATGGTTGGCGCATCTACGACGTGGAGCATCTCCGCCATCATTAGCGCACCGCTGCCATGATGGTGCTCTTTTGCTATGGATGGCGCATCTCCACGGTGGTTGTAATGGTTAGCTCATCTCCGCAATACCGTAGTTTCCGCAGTTTGGCCATCTCCATAATGGACGGCGTATTTTTGCCACAGAGATTGATTCGCATGGGAAACGATTGAAGAAAATTAGTGCACTTGCGCGCGTGTATATATATATATATATATATATATATATATATATATATATATATATATATATATATAGTTAGTCTCAATAAATAGGTTTAAAATAATTATTTTAAGTGTTTATGTGTCTGTTCGTCTATATTATTATATTACGCTTTGGTCCCTTTATTTTTGAACAGACCTTGAACATCTAATGGAGATGAATTAGTAATGAAATAGTTAAGATATAGAGGAGATGAAATAATAATGAAAAGTGTGAAATAATTCATCTCCATTAGCTGTTCAAGATCTGTTCAAAAATAAAGGGATCAAAGCGTTATATTTTAAAATAATTGTAATAAGATGCCATAAAATTTCCAAGAGAACAATTTATCACAGCTGGTAGTATTCAGTAATGGAGTAGTGTATTGGTTTGTTTTGTACAAATATCAAAGTAATAATGGCATCATAGAATATTACAAAACATAGTATTTAAACTTTTCTCACATTGAATACTTTTACTCCCAAGTGTCTTAAGTCATTATCATCTGAAGCTTCGTTTTGTAAAGCTCCATCTGCAAGTCAGCTTCCTCTTTTATTGCAAATGTAGAGGGAGTAATTCTACCTTGAATGTCTACTCTTTATCGTGTCAGAAAGTTGTATTACGCCTCTTCTTAGAAGCGCTCCGGCTTAGTGTATCAAGATAAAGAATTTCATTAACCTGAGGCAACAGCTAATGACGCAAAGGTCTCCGACGTTCGCTCGTGAATTGATGACGTCAGCAAATTTGTAGATTGTGGCTGATCGCCACACTTTCATTAATCTTGACATACAAGGAAGTCGTATGCTGTTGTAACTGGAATAGGGAGTTAACTTGTTTAAAGTTCACATCTTCTTGCTATCTTCAAATTCTTTTCAGGCGTTTACAAATTATCCTTCGCCGTAAGAAACATTATAAATGCTTGTAGAAGGGTTGGATGAGACATTATTTTATGGTAATGTTCAATGAATTTTTCATTCTAAAAAAAGTCGGATACAACACTTATGTCATTGAATTAGGCTTTTCATCTGTAATTTCAGTATCGTTAGAGCACCGATTTCTATAATCTTTCCCCTGAAATAAAATGTCTTTCTTATGCTCGATTTAAAGGAACATAATTCTATGACATACATGGTATATTTTCTCAGGGGAATGTTCTTGAAGACATAAACGTGACCGCTACAAAACATACAAAATACAACGAACAAGTTTCAAGCATGCTTCTCCTGAATTTTATCAAGAAAGGTTTACACAGGAAATGAAATATCGTTAATTTAATTGCATATTAAAGCGCATATTTAAGAATTTTTAGGTCATAATGCATATTTTTAAAAGCATATTTTAATATTTTTTAGGACATAAAAATCCTAAATTTGATTATTAATCACCATTCAGTCGAAGGCATTGGCAAACCATCACTGATCGTCTGCCCAGGAAAGGGGAAAGGCATAAATAAAGGCACTTAAAACTGTAATTGTGTGTGCAGTGAGTAAGCCCCAACCTTCAATTACCATCAGAAATGAGAAAGGAAATCATCATTATCATCACCAAAGTCCGAGGAATATCAGTGTAGGGTTCCACTAACTGGAGAGAAGTCATGTTACTTTGGAGTCACTTTTGCTGCTCTGGATTCGACGGAATGGGTCGAAAATGATTTTGCCGTGCAGATTTTCCTTCAAAGTTCAATTTAATCACTGTTACAAAAATATTCGAAGAATGAGTCATTTCACTCATCTTCAAGTAGCAGACGCAGATCTGGCCCCTGCGCGACTCCGCCGGTGCGCTGTGAAGGAAGCACGGTGATGGAAGAGCCTCCGGTCGCTGGGCGATGTGCAAACTCACCTCCTTCACTCTTTGGGAAGGGCTGGCCGCGGGGCTCCCCGGCCCTCACTCGCCACACCACCCGCTCACCACCGGCCTGCCACCTGGACAGCGCCCACCATTCCGTTCGTTAAGGTGGCTTCACACATTCGGCATTTGCCGAGTAGCGAGCTAGTGCTCGCCCAATCCCGAGCAGCTGACGTGTTCGGCGAATGTTCGCTCCCTTTGATGTGTCCAAAAGACAGACACGCGGTGGGTAGGGCGAACCCTGAATGTTCGTCACTCGGCAAATAGCAAGCAACTCATCCACACTACTCGAGATTCGGCGAGTGGTTGCTCGCTGTTCGCCGTATAACGAATGTGTGGAGTCGCCTTTAGATAATGGTCCGAACTACACGAATCACAACTAGAATTTTCAAGGGGTTAAGCGTCCAAAATACAAATTTCACAGAGGTTCTTGTAGAAATATCAATGTATTTTGACATTTTGTCACCATGAGCAATTCTTAGAAGATGCTAATAGTCTTTGTATAAGAATTTTTCAATAGGCTTAAATTATATTATCAGAATAATTAACGAATGCATTAAGTTTCATTTCTTAACGTCTTTCAGAATTTCATTATTCAGTAATATCACACTTGGCAGAGTGATCCGCATTTGAGCTAAAAATCACTATTCGTAAAAACAAGTGTTTGCTTTCTTCTTAAACGTTCTCGTTGAAAATGTGTATCTCATTTTATTAGAAATTTGATTTATTCGTTTAAAAATTATCACTAAGTTATCAGTCTATTGCTTTTTTGAAAGTCATTAATACTTAAATATGTACACTATAAAATAGTATACATAGGTAGTAGACTTATTAAAAACTTTACGAGATAACGAGGACTAAAATAGTATGTTAGCATGTCCATTCAACAAAACGAGGCCCTTGCATTGAAACCCCTCTGAAGCTCATTTTTGATATCAGTTAAATGATTGCAACCTCGACGCAAAAAATACCTCTTTAAAATTCTGGAAGACAACTGCTTCAAAAGTTGCCACGAGTTCTTCGGATCATTTCAAGATGAATACCGGAGCAGAACATACGAAAAGCAGGTCACGGACGGAGAGCGATCCTTCCTTCCCCATCCTTTACCCATTTCCTTCTTAAGAGCCGAGCGATGGGTTGATATCCTTTTCCTAAATGTTTCATACTCCACGATCACGAAAGACTACGGCGATACCTCCAGAACGCGGAGAACAGTGCACGGCCTGGCATTGGGCTCTAGCTTAAGTAGGAAAAGGAAGAATCCTATAAAATGAGATCTCATGAAAATACGTTTACTATTCCAGCAATTTCGTAATGGTAATGTGCTAACGTGTTGGTGGTCATTGAGGACAGACGGAGCGCCATTGTCTCCCGCCTCCCACTGCTTTTTGTGCACGTCTTGCCAGAAGCTGACGCACTGTCACGAGAACAGCGCGCGGCCGGAGAGTCGCGTCCTTTAACGCCTGGTGGACATCACCGGCAACGCCGTGGCTCTCATCCCACCCCTGCTGCCCTGCTACGCCGCCATTTCCGCTATCACTCCCTCCGCCGCCATCACCGCCTCCGTCGCCAACACCGCCTCAGCCGCCATCACCGCCTCAGCCGCCAACACCGCCTCAGCCGCCATCACCGCCTCAGCCGCCATCACCGTCTCAGCCGCCATCACCGCCTCAGCCGCCATCACCGTCTCAGTCGCCATCATCGCCTCAGCCGCCATCACCGCCTCAGCTGCCATCACCGCCTCCGCCCCCAACATGGCCTCCATCGCGGTCTTCGCGGTCATCCCCTCCTCCTCCACCATCACCTCGTCCACCATCACCTCTTCCCCCGCCATCATCTCTTCCCCTGCCATCACCTCTTCTGCCGCCAACACCGCCTCCATCTCCGCCTTCGCCTCCACCACCGCCAACACGGCCTCCATCTCTGCCTTCACCTCCACCGCCAACACGGTCTCCATCTCCGCCTTCGCCTCCACCACCGCCCCTGCCGCCGCAACTACCGCCCCCGCAACGCGGCGCGAACGTGTGAACCTTGCGAAACGCCGCGCGGCGCCCGCGTCATTACCCGGCCGGCAGCGGCGACTGCGAGGCGGCAGACGGTTTCGAAAAACATGCGGAAACTTCAGTCAGGGCGGCGGAGGAGGGAGGCGGGGGTTCCGACGACTTTAACGAGCGCGGTGGGCGGCGGCCGGGCGGCGAGAAAGGCGGGAAAGCGGCAGGTAGATCGGGGGAGGGGGCGAGGTGGGGGAGGAAGCCGCTTCCTGCCCGAGACGGAGCGGGGGCGGGGACGGAGCACATGAGGAAGCAAGGTGACGGACACGAGGACGAAGCTTGCGGTTCACCACGGCGTTGGGCGCACTTTGAAAGGGCGTTCAACGGGAACAAGCAGAAAGATAATTACTTTTACTATTAGAAATCATCAACCTTGAGTTCTTCAGATTCCTGCTTAAACGCAATATATAGATTTCGCCGGACTAAAAATAGCTGGAAAATATGCTGTCAGCAGAAGTCATTATGTGTCGCTTATTTAACGCATGAAACCGCTCGCTTTAGTATATCTCTCCTCCTCCGATAAACATACTTAATTGTCCTAAAAATCCACTAAATTCGATCAGGAGCAAACCTGGGAACTTAGTTGAATACGAATTCAATAATAATCGACTTTAGGAAGGAAAGGACGACAGAACACGTTCGGTGCGAAAGGAAAGGGTTACAATGAGAGAGTTAACAATGAGAGGTAGAAACGATAAATAAAATATACTGTAGTTTTCAACGTCCTTAGAACGATAAACAGAAAACAACAGACGCGTTGAAGTTCGTTGTAAACAACCAAATTTGCTGTGTGCCGTTCAATACTCTTCGTAATACCATCTTCCTGAAAGAAACAGTCATGTAAAAATAAATACTATTTCTTGGAATAATACTCATTCACCATTTATTGCTACAACCCCTTGCTTTCGAATGTAAGGCTTAACGATAGGCGTTCGTAGGGAGTGGCTTTCCATTGATTGGTTGCGTTATGTGGATATTCTAACAGTAGGCAAACAAAGCAATGCGTTGACCAAGTATTAGGTGGCGGTTGGTAGCCCCATTCAGGAGCCGAGGCGCGCGTGCTTCTCCGCCCAGGGCCGAGGCCGCGGGGGCGGGAGCGGGGGAGGGGGCGGGGCGGCCGCCTCTGAGGAGCGGACCGCGACGCTCCCACGGAGGTCAACGCGAACAATGCGGCGGCGGCGGCGAACGTTGCTCCCGGTTCACATCCCGCGCGAGGGCTGGCCACGCACGTGGCGGGCGGGCGGGCACGCGCGGGAGGAGGGGGGCTCGTGCCGCGCCCGTCAACACGCACCGCCCCCCTCCCCCCACGCACCGCCATTCTTGGCCCCCCTGCACCGCCGCCACGGCGTGCCTATACTGCGATTTTTCCATAGCTGTCTGTGGCATATCAGCTGTTATGGTGTCATCCAGTCGGGACCTTACACGTCACTACAGTGACGTCACAATGGCGGCGTTCAACCTTCCCTTTAGATGACATCGTAACAGCTCATTTACTTCACAGGCAGTTATGAAAAACACGTAGTTTAGTGCTATTCCTTTGAATGCTCATCGAGACGCATCCCGACGCACATTCCGAACTGCCCTGGTGAGGGATGCAGGACTCTACGGGTCTCATGAAAATCTGATCGGTTATGATATAGTACTATAGAATTAGAAAAAATCTCTCAGTGCTGTATTTCGAACACATTTGTTCATGCCCTTCCCTAAAGTTATCTATTTATAAAATCCCGTCGTTTCGCAATACGTTAGTAATTTCGTAAATTCGTTTATTTACTTTCATTCACAAAATATTGCCACTTCGTAAGATGTTCACACTATTTTCATGAATATGAAAAGTTGAAACTTTTTTCCTTGATATATTTTTTGCACTTTCTTCAGTTTCCGTTCTGAAACTCAGTTTCATTAATTCTAATGCGAATAATGTGGAGAATTAATGGATATATTTCTGCGCAATCATTTAAATATCTGCAATACCACACAAGATAATCGTCAAAATGTTTATAGAATCATGTATTAAATTAATATTGTTATTTGCTCTTATTGCGTAAATATAAGAAAAAATAAATTATTTTGCTTCCATGTCTGAATGGTTAGTTATAATAACGTTATCCTCGCAGAGAAAATTGAAGACACTTACTTGAAGTAAATCCACATTTTCTTCCTTAGTAATATTTGGGAGAAAATCAGCAAAATGAATAGTTTGCGTGTCGCGTTTTCAATCAAATGAAAGATACAGGGAATTTTACCATTGATTTATTTTACATGTGATAATGTAAATTATTTACATTACTTCCTTAAACGTCCGCCAACATTGTCATGAAAATGTGACTGAACAAATTTGTAATACACGGTAGAATTATCCTTTTCTTCTTCTTTTTCAACATAAGAACCGAATCATTAGTACTTCTCTACTTTCATCCTACAATTTTTTAATTAAATAATAAAAAAATAGTTGTCATTAATTTTCTTTTTAAGGCACCAATGTTTCGTACCAATGAGACGAACTTCTTTTTTAAGTAAGACGCAGATTTGAAGCCCCTCTTCGAAGTAAGCTCGCCGAAAGTGTACACCCCTAACACCAGTGTGCTGTTTTAATTACGGCGACGTCACAAACGGTCTACTTACGGCAGGAAAGCCGCACAGTCCCCTGCTTCGTACAGCTTCTGCGCTGGCCTTCCTCCTCCTTCGCCGTCGCCTCCGCCTCTCGCGGGTTCTCTTGATTTACGCCTCTCCGGCGAGGAAGAAACCTTTCCTTGCGATCCTTCGACATAAATTACCGCCATGAGTTACGATAAACAGCGCCGTGCCATAAAGTATGTTGCGCCCGCGCAGCGCCTGCCGGCGGTCCCCGGCCGCGCGTGGGCTGCCGCCCGCCGCCGCCCGCCGCCGCCCGCCGCCGCCCGCCGCCGCCCGCCGCCGCCGCCCCGGGCGACCCCGCCCACTGCCCGCCGCCCTCCTGCGCACTCGCGGCTCACCGCCACCACCCCAGCGGAGGACGCCGGTCCTCTCGCCCGTCAAACCTCGCACACACGCTTGTCGGTCTCACGTCGGCCCCTAGTCGACCCCTCGTCCGCTTCTCGCTGGCCCCTAGTCGGCCACTCGTCCGTAACTCGTCGGCCCCTAGTCTGTTCCTCGTCTGCCCCTAGTCGGCCCCTCGTCCGTAACTCGTCGGCCCCTAGTCTGTTCCTCGTCGGCCACTAGTCGGCCCCTCGTCCGTAACTCGTCGGCCCTAGTCTGTTCCTCGTCGGCCCCTAGTCGGTCACTCGTCGGCCCCTCGTCGGCCCCTCGTCGGTACTTCGTCAGCCACTCGACCGCCGGTCGTCGGTCCCTCGACGGCCCCTCCAAGATACCTCGTCGGCCAATTGACGGCACCACGGTGGTATTTCATCGGCCCCGCGACTGTCCGTCGTCGGTATCTCGTCGGCACGTCGTGGATTCCTCGTGAGCCCCTCGTCGATCACTCTCTTCCATATTATCACCCGCTCGTCAAACTCATTTCCTGCAAACTCATGTCTTGGATGTACGTTGTTTTCGGTCGTTCTCGACGCTATTTCAGAGATCTGTTTGATCATTACAGTCACCTGTTGGTCATTTTATAGTTGCTTTTCGGTGGCTCATCTGTCTTTTAATTTTCATCTAATGGCCGTCTCTTGTACATGTGACACTATTAGTATTCGAGTTACAAAGATTTTAGAACTTTCACACGACAACCATTATATTTTTTCCCCAAAGGAAATATCAAACACAATGTCATATAATTGTAAATAACATTAACATTGTTTTAACACCGTGATTACAGAAAATATTAACTAATAACTATTGGAAAAATCAATATTTTCTTGTATATTATCCTTTCACGGTTTTCATCGCTTTACAGTCGTCCTTTTTGAATACAGAAATATTCTTTTGAATCTCAAATCAGCTGACACTTGCTTAAATGTGTGAATGTAAATTTGGGACAACACTGGAATCGTTTCTTGTGACGACTTAACGTCCAACATGCTATATATCTTCAATACGATTGGTTGTAGATTGCACACTCATTGCATTTCTGACACCAACTTCCCAGTTCGTCTAAGGTGTCTTCTTCTTCGCATAGGAATAAAGTCTATCAGCTTGTTAGGTGTCTCCTTTGTCACACAGCATCCGCAAGAATTGTATCTTAAAATGTTTGCTTCGATAGTGGCAAACAGGAAATGTCGGTGGCGTTACAACCGCTCTAGCTGCTGGACCGCGCCAGACCGCGTGGGGCGCGGTTGGGCTGGGCTGGGCCGGGCCGAGCTGAAGTGAACCTCCGGGATGTGGGTCGCGGACCTCCCAGGGGCCGTGACTCAGCGAGATGCCGCTCCGATTGCGCTAAACACTTGTAGCCGGTTCCATTCCTCGGCCCCGGCCCCTGCCCCCAACCCCAGCCCCACCCCCTGCCCCCGGCTCCGGCCCGCGGCCCCGGCCGATCGCCGCCCCCGTCGCGTCGCTCGCCACCCACGGGGGAGGTTCTCGCACACGCTCGCATGGCGTTCGCGTTCGTGTTTATGTTCGCGTTCGCGTTCGAGTTCGCGTTCGAGTTCGCATTCGCGTTCACGCTCACACTACCACTCACAAATTTGCTCTCGCGTACAAGTACTCGAGTCAACCAGAACTCGCCTAGGGGCGTAAAGGTCCACCCAACTGCAGTTTCAGGTTCAAATAAACATTCAAAATTTTACTGGTATGCTTAGTCAATGTAGTAATAGTACTTTGCTTACAACTTGATGATTGAAAGTTAGAATCTAAGAAGCTCTAATATAGCATTTTGGTCATATCTTGGGCATCATGAAAGAAATCTAATAATCCACAACTTTCGAACGGGAAAAGTAAACATAATTATTTCTCAAGTGAGAAAGAAGCATTAATTTTTAAGTAATTAAATTTTAAGAAAATCACTCCTGGAAAAAAATCAGTATGTGTTTGTGAAACTGATTAAGATTGTGTGTATGTGTGTGTGTGTAGGGGGGATAATATACGGATGAAACATACAAAAATTAGCTTAAACAAAAAAGGCAGAAGAATTTTTTAAAAGAAGCAAAAACAAATAAAATTTAGAAACTGGATAAATACACGAATTTAATTACGTAGCAGTACATTCGAAGTAGATACGCAGAGGTAATGAGTCAAGATTTGATGTAAAATGCGTTGGAAATTTTGCATTGGCTGGACTCAAAGGTTTTGAATATTAATCACGAAAGCTGAAGGCTGAAGCCGCACCGGCGACTTGCAAATGCATAATCGAAGAGAATCAAATTGATTTTATTGATAAAGTTTCAAAATCCAATTTTAAGACAATCACTTTCCTTGAACCAGTAACATATTTTTTTAAACAAACTGTAATTATTTATTCCATATCATAAACTTGGGTTTGGTAACTTCATCAATAAAACGTATTACAGTCATAAATTAAGCGATAAAGAATCAAACTGATCTTTTCAGATTAGCGATTTTTTTCGTCAAGCTATAGATAGCTTGTAAAAACTATAGTTATAGCTTGTACGTTTTAAGGTGAGTTGTATTAACTTATAAGTTAATCAAACTCACCTCAAAACGTACAACGTTTTCCTCCACAAACCATTCAACATCACATTCAAGGTGTGCTAGAGTCCTCCATTTGCTTCGGCTGTTCGTCAAAAAACTACTCGCACCCTGCGCTCCCCATCTCCCCTGTCGATCACGTCTCCGTGAGTCGCGGGGGCGCGCACCGCCGCGAATCGATTCCCCACTCCGGCTCCTGCATTCGATGCCCGTTTTTCTTCGCCACTCACGCTGCTTCGCGCACCCCTGGGGCGCACCCTGGTGGTCGAGGAATCGATTCCTGCGTTAGCAACGATCGTTTTTGTGTTATTGAGATTGTTCAAATTTCAAGCTTCATTCTGGACAAGTACCTGAAGACAGTTTCAACGCGTCCAACTACGAATTAGAAGCAGAGCGAGTTTGTAAATCGTGAAGTTAGCGAGAAATTATCTTAGGATTTAGGTAAAGTTATTGGGTCAGAATACGAAATTTGCATGGTGCAGTTGATGCATAAGTATCGTGAGAAAATTTAAAAACAAAGTGTATACACGTAATTGAACTTCCTGTTCATTATCAAAATAATACATGAATTAAACACAATTTAAAATATATGGTCACTCTAAATAAGTATTTTTATGTTTTTCAAAGCGTTTGAAAAGAAGACAAGTCTGGAAGTAATCATTTTCTTAAAGACTTCCTACTATTTGTATTTCGTTAAGAAGTTATAAAAAAATTTACATTCATTCAACAGTTTTGCTATTCCTTTACATGGGCACTCTCCGAGGAAATTTGATTGACACCAAATAGAGAGAGTAGGTTGCCCCAAGCGACCTCCGTGGCGGAATCCGCTGCTCAAGTGAAGCTCGACAATGGGACGTTTCGAAATGGAGATCGATTCATTACGGAGCATTTGCTCAAAAATTCCACGGATGGACTGGAAATATGTCACAGTTGCGCGTAGGGGCAAAGTGACCACATCTCGTTTCGTTTGGAAAATAAAAGCTACTTGTTTCGTATTTAATGACCTGGAAATAAGTGTGGTCACGGGAAAACTAGTGTGAAATCGCCATGCGAAGGAACTTAAGCCTTCGCCGGAGAGGGCAGCTTTTAACCTTTAGCTATTGTAATAAATGAGGTACGACGGTCATGTACGCCAGTGCAGGGAGTTTTACGACACATTTTAGGAGGCTCCCCTAAATCCCACACACTTTTCTTCGCGTTTCTCTGCTCCGAGCACGTCCTCAAACATGCTTTAGTTTCGTTAGTCTGCTAAACTGACCGCTCCTGGGCGTCTTAAACCACGGCTTTACGTTTCACATTAAGCAAACCGCGTTTCTCTTCGTAATGCCCCCACAAGGCAAGTTAAATGGCTCGAATCAATGCCCCTGCGTCATTTGCAATGAAGCTGTGCTAAACACCGTGCACTCACCTTATTTTTTCAATTATCTTTTGCGGACGAACATTAAAGCCAATAAATCTTTGATCATTCATTATAAATTTATAGACACCCGACGAGTCCTTGATGTGTCTCGGGTGCGTCTTAGTGCTGGTCAGAGCCATGCCCCGCTTTTCCACGCGACGTGTGTTGTTACAATTCGTAGAATAACACCCGTAGCGTCTGAGGCTATCATATGCTGGACAGAACAGTTTTGAATGTCTTTACCAAACTTTATTTAGTTATGTTCTAAAACATTCCTGAAAATTATTTTCTTAGTGTCAGAAAATAAGCAATTGAGAAGTTTCATACAAGAACCGAACCACTCCAAAACTTCATATTTCGAGTTATTTTACCATGTTATTCCGTACAACTGGCGCTATCAGCAGGGACATGTCCTTTCGGCAAGAGCCAAACACATTGAATAATTTAAGGCAGAGAAAAATCATAAATGTATTACTTGCGACGTCTAGTTTATGAAGTTTTTGGTGTCTTCTAAAAAATCTCGAATTTAGACTAGTTTGGTTCTTGTAAGAAAACCTTCAATCGGTTTTAAAACCACTTGAGGTATCTAATGGGAAATATTTCGTGTTGATCACATTGACGTATATTACATAAGTCTACTATTGTAATAGATCTTCATAATTGAAAATCATCTCTCTTATAGCCACAAACAAAATTAGTAATTGAGGTAGGTGTTAGATAAATTTTAACATATTTTGATGTATGAGATAGTTGCTATGAAGTAAAAGAACAGACCGTGAACGTTATTAAAATACATTAGCAAAATATTTCAATTAAAATCTGCCAAGAGGAACTGGTTAGAAACGTGATTCATTTATCAGATATAAGTATGCATTGCAAAACTTACATTTATACATTTGCTTCAATTTCATAGACCTTTTTACTCATTTAAACATAACTGAATAAAAAATGGATAGTTAAAAATACTGCAATGAGAAACAATGGTCAAAGTGAATAGCAATAACATCACAAGTTACTCTTCCAGTTTTTGCAGTTTATGTGTGAATAATTATTTAAAATACATCTGATAATCAAGAAGAATATGAATAAAAAGTTATCATAAGAAAAATCAAGAGTAAAGAAAGACAAAAGAACTAAATAGAGAAAAGAAGGCAAAAGAAAAAAATGAAGAATGCTAAAAAAGGAGAACGTGCTAACAGGAAGAAAGAGTGGCAAATAGTTCCTCGAAATGCCTGAAGTTCATCGACATTCCCTCATCCAACGGAGTCCGTCTGGCGCCCCCACCGAGCCGGTCGTCGCGACGGGACGTGGGCCTTCACGACGGGAGCGGGGAGCGGGGAGCCGGGAGCCGGGAGCGGGAAGCCGGGAGCGGGGAGCCGGGAGCGGGGAGCGGACAGCAGGTGAGGACGGATGGGCAATGGAGTGAGGCAAGGAGAGCAGGCGCGGGGCGGCGCGACATGGCGATCAGAGGGCTGGTCAAATGGCGAAACGACGCTCGAGAGCCAAGGCAGGGCGCCATCAAGACTGCCTGAGGCCCAGAAGGAGAATGGCGAGAGGACGGCAGTGGATGTAGGACGGGGAGGGGGAGGCGAATGGGGGAAAGAGGGAGACGGAGTGTGGTGGTGGCGACGGGGTCAGAGACGGGGATTGGATTAGGAATTGGTGATGAGGGTGAGGACTGAGGTGGAAGAGAGGGCGCGTACGGAGCAGGGAAAGGGCGGAAGGGGACGGAGCACAGGAGCTGAGGGGCTAGAGGGCCGCGAGTCGCTGACAGAACACAAATCAGTGGGGCCAGAGACCAAGGAGCAGAGGCATGAGGAAGAGTGATGCGACAAGGGAATCAGGAAATGAGAAGTTAGAGGCGGGAATTACCAGAAACCGAAGAGTTGCTGGAAGATACTGAGTGTGAAGATAATGTAAGGGGATTTCATCTTTAGCTGGTGGGGGAGAACTGGGGCTAGAAATTGGATTGGGAGCGGGATCAAGTTGAATGGGAGGACGGGGAGCGTGGGGCGCGGATCTTGAGGCAGGGACCCGTGGAGTGGAAGGTGGGATGGAGCGGGGTATATTGGGCCGATCTCTGGGGGAGCGTGGGGTGGAGGTCGGATGGTGCGGGTCGCGAGGGTCATGGAACGGGGCCTGTGGGGTGGGGAATGGGTAGGGGATTGAAGGATGGGGCGCGAGGAGCGGAGCGCGTGGGACGAGGTGTGTAGGGCGGGGAGCGATACTGGGAATGAAGATAATGCGGGGGGGGGTCATTAGTTGGCGAGATACGTGGGGCGTGGGTCATGGAGCGGAGCCTGTGAGGTGGGGCGGGTGGGAGGGTGGATGGGTAGGGGCGCGAAGGGTGGGGCACGTGGAGGAGGAGGCGCGTGGGACATGGGCGCTTGGGGCGGGGCACGTGGGTCATGGAGCAAGGCCCGTGAGGTGGGGCGTGTAGGGCGGGGCGCGTGGCGCGGGCGCGGGCGCGTGGCGCGGGGCGCGTGGCGCGGGGCGCGTGGTGCCCGGGGAAGGCTGCGCGAGAGGCGCGGGCGGCGGGGCAGTGAGGCCAGGCGCGTGAGGCGGGAGCACGTAGGGCGGGGGCGCGGGCGGGTGCGCGGGGCGTGGCGCGGCGGTGGGGCGCGTGGGGCGGGGCGCGTGGGGCGGGGCGCGTGGGGCGGGGCGCGTGGGGCGGGGCGCGTGAGGCGGGGCGGGGCGCGTGGGGCGGGGCGCGTGAGGCGGGGCGCGTGGTGCGGGGCGCGTGGGGCGGGGCGCGTGGGGCGGGGCGCGTGGGGCCGGCAGCGGTTCGAAACCCGCCTGCTGTGCGGTCGGCGTGGCGCCCCTCTAGCTCTTTACGACCGGCGGCGGCGGCGGCGCAGGCTACCTTGTTGCGGCGTGTTGCCGGGCGGGTTTTTGCCGCGGGGCCCCGGCAGTGCCCGCGTGCTTGCGCGCAGCAAGGGCGGGCCTTCTCGCCACGCCGAGGCACGGCACGGCACAGCACGTTGATCCGGGGGAGGCCGCGTCTCCATCAAATGCAGCGCGACGTGCTGCAGCCCGAACCGGTCGATCACGGTGTATATTTAGACGCAGCGGACAGGCCAGTCTTACAACTGTTGTTTTATTTCCCTTTCCGAAAATTGTCTTCATTAGATTTATACAGTGATCAAAATCATACATACTTTTTATTTTTTTCAATGTTATTAACCACTAACCTATTCGTGAAAATTAGCGTTTCACACACAGGCAGCAGGTCATATTATTTCTACTTATTCTTTAGAAAAACAGAGAAGCAGTTCAGAGATTGTTACTAAATATTTTATTTTCAAATTGTTTTAATTTGATGAATACAAATTGAAAGTAATAGTTAAATAAAATAGTTATTATAATATGTAAATTCTGTTTGAAAAGTGTTTCGTTTAATAGTTTCAAATGGCACCACCGCAAACCTTTTCTGATGCCACTCTAGGCCTCAACACAGCGCGTTTGACGACAGACGGCTGCGGCAGCAGCTACAGATTCGGTCGCTGCTCTGGTTGTGAACGTGGCTGCGGGTGTGGTTGTGGTTGTGACTGTGGCAGATACTGTGGCAGTGGCTGTGGTTGTGGCAGTGACTGTGATTGTGGCTGTGGCAGTGATTGTGGCTGTGGCAGTGGCTGTGGTTGTGGATGCGGCTGTGATTGAGGCTGTAGCTGTGTCATAGTAGCTGTGGCTGCGGTTGGGGATTGTGGTTGTGACTGTGGCCGTGGGCTGAGGGCTGAGGGCTGAGGGCTGAGGGCTGAGAGCTGAGAGCTGAGGGCTGAGGGCTGAGGGCTGAGGGCTGAGGGCTGAGGGCTGAGAGCTGAGGGCTGTGGGCAGTGGGCTGTGGGCTGTGGGCTGTGGCCGTGGGCTGTGGGCGGTGGGCTGTGGGCTGTGGCCGTGGGCTGTGGGCTGTGGGCTGTGGCCGTGGGCTGTGGGCGGTGGGCTGTGGGCTGTGGCCGTGGGCTGTGGGCTGTGGGCTGTGGCCGTGGGCTGTGGGCTGTGGGCTGTGGCTGTGGGCTGTGGCTGCGGTTGCAACCACGTGCTGCGCAGACGAAATACACGCGCCATGAGGCGGTCACCCTGTGCCAGGCGCATAAAGCAAGAGAAATATACGCGCGGTTCAAGGAGAAGGCTCGCGCGATCATCTGTAGCGCAAGCGGAATGATCAATGCAGCACGTCCGCACATGAAAGGTGTGAAGACCGTGCCAGGCGAGGTATTTCAATTTATGCTTTGACAGAATGCAAAAGGACACAAGTGAAGTAGCAATTCTTTGCAGAGATGATAATTTACGTATCTTCCCCGGAATAGCTACATATCTTCAGTAGCTTGTGAAATGCTAACGTTTGGAAACACGTGGTGAGAAATAATTCTAATTATATAAAGTATTCGGGAAGAGTTGACAATCACTCTACACTACTTGAAAAATTCATATTTTTCAGTCTACAAATTATTCTTTTTAATTTTCTTGTCT
The DNA here is from genome assembly GCA_011170035.1 of Teleogryllus occipitalis. Classification (NCBI taxonomy): domain Eukaryota; kingdom Metazoa; phylum Arthropoda; class Insecta; order Orthoptera; family Gryllidae; genus Teleogryllus; species Teleogryllus occipitalis. Next base: position 184,279 of record BLKR01001237.1, read on the forward strand.
TCTTTTGCAGTAAATTCAAATAAACATTCGTCATCGTTATTCTAATTATTTAATATAAATCATTGCATTTCCAGCCCAATGAATGGCATGTGGTTTTCTACTTTCGGAGCTATAATTGTAATTTATGAGAAAGTTCATGTTTAAATAATAAAAGGTTTAAACATATTCAGTGATTAAATAATGCAATTATTGTCATACATCGTTTCATACGCTATTGTACAAACCTTGTACGTACTGCGTAGTAAACTGAAGTAATTTTGAGGGTGATATACAATGAAGGTCATGATGCTATAACAATCCTGAATTGTTGAAAGAATTTTTGCAATAATTTAAAGTGATGAAATGATATATCATTTCTTTCCTCATCATCGAGGTGAAAAAATGTATTTTACACCCAATTTGAGCCATTAATCCTCCTTTTTATGCCAGCTGAATTTACGCACACACTCGTTATGTAATCTAAATTAAGTTTTTCCCCATCACGATGGACACCTGGAATAGAAACCACGCTAATTAAACGCCCTGATCCGCTTCGTTAGCACCCCGCCTCGTCGAATTTCCACCCGCGCCCCACCTCGTCCCACCTCGCCTCGCCTCTCGCCTCTCGCCTCTCGCCTCGCCCCACCTCGCCTCCCCTCGCCCGGGATCTCGAGTTTCCCCGCCGCGCCGCGCCGCCCGCCGCGAAAGTGAAAAGAGATGAATGAAGAGCGCGAACGCCCGACGAGCAACAAAAGCCGCGCGAGCGAGGGAGATACGGACGCCCGGGCCGGCAATTTCATTCCTCCACGTCCGAGTAGAGAGTAGCGTTTCGTTAGGGCGCGTGTGACGTGCTCCGGCGCCCACTGATCGCGAGTGAGCGGAGTGGCGCGGAGGGCGGGGCGGGGCGGACGTGTGGGTGAGCGCCGTGACCCCCCCACCCCACTCCTTCCCACCAGGCTGCAGGACGGCGTGTCCGCCGCTCACCGCCCGCGAGCCCACTGCGCCTCGTTACGTCGCCTCTTCTCCGGAAAGGATGGACCCAAATCAGATCCGTGTCAAAAGCCCGTTTTACGCGATCATTTTTTCATCATTTATTTATTTATTTTATTCATTTATTTTACGTCAAAAAACAGTTAAAACAGTGTATGACGTGCGTGGAGAACCGTGGAGAAGTGAATTCTGTGCACGTTTTCAAAATTCTTTGATCCCTACTAAATCATATAGTACTTGAATTTTGAATTTTAAAAAAATCATCGGTACAGATAAATGACGGGCGAATCGGATAGTAAAATGTATAGAAAAATGATGTATGTTTCATTTTCGGGTACAGATTCTATTCGGGTTGACTACCGCGCTCCTAGCGTCACTTTCAGGAACTTTTCCTCGTTTGTTGCGCTTGTGGTGCGATTTGTTCCTTTTGTAAAGTTTCGAGAGCGTTCTAATACGTTGAATTGTAATGTGAAATGATAATGTAGTGAGAAATAAAACACGTACTCTGTTCTAATGCCGTCTGTTGCCGCGCTCAACCCTAAAATATGCCAGCGTAATTTGTAATCATAGATGCAATGTTCAGCTGTTTGATTTTCAGCGCTTTTTTGGCGCTAAAATGGAAGCGACCGTGTAAAATGCTAGATCTCGTGCATCCATTTTGGATAGAAAAACAAAGCCGCATAGAAACGTACATCCCTTTTCCATCCATTTTGTATACAGAAAAATGATGAAAAATAAGTGGTAAAATTGGTAGACCTCCATAGTTGGAATAAGACATCCAATATCTAAACTAACCTAATCTAATTTTTGGATACCTGATTCCAACCGCGTAGGCCGACCTCTTATTTGGGTCTATTCTTTTGTTTCACTTGACAATGTTTTTAGTTTGAGATTTTATATTTTCTTAATATGAGTGTTTTTCTTATATTTTATTGCCTGGGTCTAGCTGATGATGCGGCCATACAGAATCGCAAAACTTTTTTACAGCACTCTGTTTATAATAAAATAATTGTGTTTAAATCAGTTTTTATCGTCTTTAAATAGCCTGAGGATACCACTATCCTACAACATTAAGAGTAGTTTATTTTACTGTGATTTTTATAGTACGGATATTCAGATCTATTTACACGTTTTCTGTTGATAATACGCATTTCACTCGCTACTAGCTGCTAATGCTAAATTCAGTTAAAAGTTATAATATTTTCACGCATTAGCACCCCGTTAATCCCTCAGAAGATTTTCTTCCTAATTATAGAGACACATAATTTGTCTGCTTGTTCCATTTATCAGAACGTTTAGTGCAACCTGCGATGAATTTCTGCTTTTCATTAAATGAGATTGACGATTAAGAAAGATTCACATTAAAATTATAACTTCTCCTCTGACTCACTAGTAACGAAAATTGAATTCGGTCAATTCTGCCAGAATTTGTTCGTTGAATGTGTCTGCTTTTCCAGTGACTAATGACGAGGGAATCATCTTTCCTTTAGACCATTACAGCAGCTCTAATACGTCTGAACGTGTAGACCAATATATCTTCCTCGGTAACATCAAAGAAATGAAGCACGAAAGGAACACGAAAGAATGAAAGGAAAAAGAAGCAAAACAAAAGAAAGAAGGAAAGACCGATAGCGAGCGAGTATAGATTCCGGGCGCGTCACCTGCTAGGATCATTCGTCCCATAAATGTAGTGTAGAGCTGGCGACGTTTCTCGTCCGCTGGAACGTGAGGTCCAGCCGATTTACACAGCGGGACAGCGGCCCATGGAAAGCTGAGCGGGGAGATCGAACCGAGGTCCCCAGCTCGTTCTCAGCCGGCGCTATCGCTTCGCCGCTCTCCACCTGAATTTCTCCGCGTGCTCGGGGGCGCGCCCAAAGGCTTCACGAGGACTGCGTTCGCGCCACGGGGTCAGCCGGGGCGGCTTATGGTCTTCGCTCGACCTCGGGTGAACCGTCAGCATTGTGGGTATTCGTGACGTCACCGTGAAATTTGCCGTTCCGTTAATATCCAAGTGAAATGTACCGTATGTCATAACATTCTGAATCAAATTGCTTTCAATTTTATCTGGACAATAACTTTCATATTGGGGTGAATGGGTCAATTGCTCCTTTAGTTTATTTGATGACTGAATATACTTGAAACCTGAAGAACAACTTATATTACGAACGGCCCCTACGTAACGCAGTCGTGATTTACGCAGGAAACGAATATTCGAGCTCGCGTGCAAAAATCACACTACGGAATTATAGTATTTCGAAATCAATATATCACAACCAGACATAGTAGGGAACAATGGGCATGCGTTAGTAATATTAATTCTTTGCCAATCAGTAATACGGACAATCCAACTCGATATAATGATATATCGAGTTGATTGTGCAACGTTTGTCGATATCGGATGATCTCTTTGAAGAAATTCTACTCACTCGCTTCCGGAAGACCTAAAACAAAATATCTCCAGATTAATGACCCTGAAAGAATGACGTAATCAATAATAAATAGTTTTCAAACTTTAACAAGAAAATTAGGAATAAGGATGGAATACGGCGATACCAACTAGTACATTGAACTATTCAGTACAAACCAAGACAACAAACGTAGAAGCGAATGTCCCGAGTTGCCACGACGCACTCCATTAAAACCATTGGTTTCCTCGTTCGAACCCCCGCCGCGGAGCGCACGGAACGTGCATACAGACACATGCTGGAGCTATGATGTCACCTTCGGGAAGAGTGGATCACCTCCAGCCCAGGCCAGCCCTGCCCCGCCCCGCTCCGCTCCGCTCCGCTCCTTGCCTTTCCATCCCATGCCATGCCATCCCCGGCCGGTGCCGCCCTGCGCTATGACCAATCTCGATTTCGTGGAGAGATCCCCATTCGCGCCGACCATCAGATAAGCTGGCCGGCGCATCGGCGGCCGGCGCGTCGCTGGCGGCCTAATGAGGCGCGGCGATGGGTTTCGCCTCCGCGCGGCTCCAGCTTCCCCGGACAACGCTGCGCTCCGAACACCGAAGAGGAAGGAGAAGAAGGAGAAGAAGAAAAGAGAGAAGAAAAGGAAGTAGGAAAAGGAAGAAATGATAGAAGGAAAAGGAAGAAATGATAGAAGGAAAAGGAAGAAAAGGAAGAAGAAGGAAAAAAGGAAGAAGAAAAAGGAAGAAAAGAAAGAATGAGAAGAAAAAAGAAAAGAAAAATAAGAAGAAGAAGAAGAAAACAGAAAAGAAAAAGAAGAACGACGCCGAGCGGAGACAGGCGCCGCAAGAGAGGAGCACCGCCGTTTTCTTCCGCAACAGAGTGAGATAGTCATAAAATTCACATCTTATTGAAGCGTTTCAATTCACGATTTATTTTTATTCATGTATTTACTTATTTATTTTTGTTTTTGTTTTCATTTCGTTCTCTTAGACAATGCCGGTACCTCTTAGGCTTGCTTCAGGGAAGCATTGATTCATGAATGAGAGAGAGGACGTGAGAATTGATTTTAAACGCATCAACTAATGTAATTTGTCCCGTAAGTGAAGTCAATGCAATATCCCGGGGGGGGGTTGGATCATGAAATCCGGCGCCGAACTACACGTCGGTTTGCGGGATTTCCCCCAACGAGCACCGCCCTTGCCGGGACAAGTTCTAATCTCCCGACTGACCTTCTGACAGTGCAGTGCATGGAAGCGTAAGTATTTAAAATGTGAGAAACGTTATTATAACTAGTGAACTGCGTATTTTTTATGGCAAGAGTAGGTACTCTAAACTCAAATATCATAAATGCGGACTAAACTATCATAAACGCCTGTAAAGATATAAATGCAAATAAATGTGTTTTTGGTTTGATAGAACTAAGGGGATTGAAGAAAACAATCTTCGCGGGTGAGGTGCACTGTAAGAATAAGTTGTTATTGGTAAGTATACAACTCTATCATCTGAATTCTGTCGGATTGGGCGGATTTGGAACGTAATTCTGAGGGACAGGGGAATAGCGAGGTTATGGGTGATGCCCCATATGCGGAAAGAGCCTCAGTACATTGACCTGCCAGAAGGACGAGGAAAGGAGCACACAGTCCACGATGCCCTGTTCGAAATACACCCTTCTGCTCGATTTTCTGGCTAGTAATATCTGTAAGCGAACAAAGCAGCTGGACATGAGGGTTCTCATCCAGGCAGCTGGATCATTCAAACCAACTTCACCGAAGCCGAAAATCCGCATCCATCGGGATTATAAGGAGCTCTTCCACACATTCGAACATTTCAGTTTGGGACATTTCGCTACTACAAACGACGATGCACTCGGTGGAAAATTTCTCCGCCTGATGTCAAATACTTAAAGGAATGTCCGCAAAATATTACAGAAAACTAATACGTGCGTTTCCTGGTTGTACTACGACTCGTCAAGGCAAGTATTTTTGTAAAGAAGTAAAACTGATTCCCAAGCTTTCAAATGCCCTCAACTACTTCATATGTGGTTGAGGAACGTCGTAGTCCTTCTCAAACAGAGGATCCCCGCAGCCTCCGACTGTTCCTGGAGACGCAGTTTGAAGATTGATCCAAATTTTATTTGAAGATTTGAATGTTTGAAGACTGGCTCGAAGCTCTCAAGTGAACTCTCAACCACCTCCGAAGGCGGTGTGGGAACTTCACAATTGGTAGCAAACGTTTGACTCTTAGCTCTTTAGATATTATAACGTTTTTCGACTATTATCTCGTTTATACGGCGAGTTACTTTCACCTGTGAACGCAATAACACATGGACCACGTCTGAGATTTGAAATTCTATTCCTACGGCGCAGAACACATTCGCGTAGTTGCCGTCGGGATTTATTTCCAATATTTTCTATTAAAGATTCAGTAAGCCAAAATCAGTTAAAAACAAAAATTTAGTTAGACATCAATCGTTCTGTCTGTACATTACAGACATACATCATTGCTACATAAAATCAAACAGTAATTTAGAATGAAAACAAAACTAAAAACCACAGGATTAAAAGATTCTGAAAAAACAAACATTTTTTTAAGAATATTCAAGAAATATTCTCAAAACAACTTTGAAGGTAAATTTTGTGTATCATTTGATTCATTGCGGTTTTTGATTGTTTTCTAATTCATCTTCATGCATGTACCACCATGCTTATTACTTTGTTTCGTTTACTGTCGATAAGGTACTTTGCATGTACATTGTTTAACTCTATAGTAAATAATTAAATGTTCAGCTTGATCGAAATCCTATGTGATTTTATTTCTGCTTCCTCCGACGGTACAATGGCGGGCGGGCGGGCGGGCGAGTTGGCGTGGCAAGCGAGGGCGAGGTTAGCGGCTGCCAAAGAAGAAAGAGAAAGAAGAAAAGTCGCGACGAAATCACATTACACGCTGATTCGCCTCGGGACGGAAACGTCTAAGACTTCCGATTGCTACCTTACCGGTTTTGCAGCCAACGGATTCCGAACCAATTCTCTTTCGCGGGTCGTGTTTTGCTTTGAAAATGTGGTGTGTATAACCCGTTCCGAATGGCCACGGTGGTGTCTGTGAACAAATTTGATCTTTGTTGGTAATGAAAAGTTAAATTCTAATCCATTATTGAATGTTTGGTAAATTGAAAAAAAAATACAGCCCAGCCAAAAAAATTAATTAATGAAAAATAGAAGCACGAAAACATCAACAAAAATATGTTTTACGATTTGCGTTTACGGAAAAACATCTGCCAACAGAAAGCATTATAGTATCAGTATTTTTCTTTTTAAAGTTTTTCAAATATTCTATAAAGACAAAGAGAAATAACATTTTAGTAATTGTACTTTTACAAATGCGCTGAAGTGTACATTGAAAAACTTTTAACTTAATGAATCAACTAATTATATTCCAAAACTTGCGTGCATTTAATTCCAGATATTACATACAGGAGAATACTGCATACTATGCCAGTAATGATAAAGGTCAATCAACAAGAGTGTAAAACACTAGACGCCAACTCAGTTGAAAATCAGGTTGAAGTGCGACGTAGTACTCAAAAATCCCATTCTTCATCGCGTTAAGAACTATACCAAATATCTTTCGTACCTTTTCAAAGTTTCACAGACCATGTGGACCAGGTCTTATCATTGCTCATACAGTAACATTGCTTTAAATTCAGAAGGCCAAGCAATATCAAAAGAACACAGATGCATCCTCTCATATTTTATAAATCAACCACTCACCATATCCACTCTGTATACTTTGAGATGGACATCCAACTCAAAATAATCTTAGTTCGTTGCAAGATAGTTCTCCAATACGTTCTCGCACAGAATCCAGCCCCACGAGACAAACGCTTAGAAAGTACTTATTGGCTATTACAGGGATCACCTGAGCACTTGGAAACAGACTTACAGCCTAATCTCTCAGGATGGCGATGATCATAATGGTGGTTGATGCTGACCATTGACGCGAAGGTGCGGGCTGCGTCTTTTGAACGCAGCTCGCGTGCCCCAGCGCAGCAGGCAGACGGCGTCGCTCAGTGCCAAGCGGCCCAATTCCGCTTCCACGAAGTGCGGCCCAGACGCATCAGCCGCCGGCGCGCGCGAATCGCCAGGGCGGAGGGGGCGGGGCGGGCGGGGCGGGGCGGGGCGGGGCAGAGTGGGCGTCGCGCCGGGGACATCGCGACGCGACGCGGCGCGGCAGGCAGGCGGGCGGGCGGGCAGGGCGTGGGCCGCTCACGCCCGCTCGCTGCTTGTTAGCCGCCAGCCAATCTCCGCGCTATGCATACGCAATGCGCCCGCCCGCCTGCTTATCATATATACAGCCGCGAGTGGCGGCGGGGGCGGAGTGGAGGCAGGAGCGAAGGGGCGGTGGAGGTGGCGGGAGCTGTGGGGTTGCAGCAGGGCGGCGTGACATGCGGCGGCGGGGGTGGCGATAGCCGGGGGTGGCGGCGATGGTGCGGCGGGGGCGGCGGGGGTGGCGGAGGCGGCGGGGGCGCGAGCGGCGGAGCCGCGGGGGGGGCGGGGGTATAGGGGGGCGGAGGCGACGGGGGCGGCGAAGCGGCAGGGGCGGCGGGGTTGTAGGGGTGGCGGGGTGGCGGGGACTGCGGCAGCGTCGGGGGCGTCGGGGGCGGTGGGGGGGGGGCGGAGGGGCGGGGGCGGGAGGCGGGGGGGGGCAAAGATATACTCTTTGACGCCCGTCACCCTAGCGTCACGTCGACATCATTGCCGGCGAAACGTAGACGAATATGCTGGATCGACGAGATGGACTCCGTTCCCCATCAGCTCCGACCTCCCCCTCAGGAATTGACCACGATTTAGTCAGCCGGGCACGAAGCACACAAGATTCGTGAAATCTAGGATTTCGGTTAGGCTGTGCGATTATGAACAATAAACAGATTCCGAAATATCTATTAAATACAAATTATGTTGCAAATAACCTCAGTACGCGTATCACTCATATATTTCCAACCGCTGAACTCTCATACCAGTTGTCAATTAGTCATCGGTCTACATAACTGAATATTTTTCTGTCGGAATATTGCGCATTCTCTCCAGGACCAGGCATATCGAGACTCTAAACTGTGCGCTGCAAAGGGAAAATTATGTAATATATTGGTACTGACAAAAGATATCATTCCCTCTCATCCCCAATTGTTCGCCTTGTACTTTGCCTTTAAGCGGCCCATTCAATGGGAAATAAAGGTTTCTCGAGCCTGCGACACACCTTGTAGTGCGCAACTGTCGGGATCAATTTGCGAACGAGGAAGCAGGTACTACCTGTTGCTGCTTTTCTGAGGGCTTGGGCTGAGTGTGTACGCGGCGTTCGCCGGCCGGGCAGCGGAGAGAGAGGCCAGGCCACGCGTTCCGCTGGCCGGGCAGGTCAGGGCTCGTTATCTTGGCTTGGACTCGCCCCGCCCCGCTCCGGTCCTCCCTGCCTCGCCTCGCCTCACCCCGCCCCGCCCCACCCGCTCCGCCCCGCTCCGCCAAGCCCCGTCCCGCTCGTCCCACTCGCCGCCCCGCCCTTCCTCCCGCCCCTCCCCAGCCCTGCCCTCGCGCCGGTACCGCTCCGCTCCGCTCCGCCCCGCCCCGCTCCTACCCGCCCCGCCCCGCCCCGCTTCGCCCAGCCCCGCCCCGCCCCTCTTCACTCACCCTCCCGCTCACCCGGCGGCCGAGGAGGCGGAGCGGGGAAAGAAGACCCTTCCGCTGCTTGGAAGACTAACGACCTGCGCTCTCACGGCGCGTGTAAACACTAATGAGAACGGCGGTCTACACAGCGGGTGTGAAGTTGCTGTGTTTGTTTCTCTCGGTCGACATTAAGGAAACCAATGGATCGTCAAATTTATGTCATTTCTGGTCCGCAGCTAAGAAGGCGCTTCTCTGTGGGGAAATGGATTGTTTGTGGTCCTCGCTCTTGTGGCAGAGCAGATATATTCATGAAGCCGTGTGTCTCGGATTGGGACAGATTTATGGAAGTCGCATTTTAGGTCGATGGACTTCACGACGACTCCTCAGTTTCACAATGAAGTGGTGACTGTAAAATATTGAATAATGCATATTAAAATATTGTCTAGCCTAAAAGTGGAAAATTTGAAAAGGAAAGCAAGTCTTATCTTATTTCTCAACGCTGTGTCTCTCCTTCACATCGCAAATCAGACAAAATACATTGTTTCTAATATCTATTTTTCGGAGACATAGCATGCAAAATATCTGAGCCCTTATCTGCCTGAATTATTTTAAAAAATTCATTTCACAGTTGTATAATTTTAAAAAATAATTAAATTTTCCCCTCAGAGTTTTAAAATGCACATGGTAACATCTTTTAGGATGTTAATGGAAAACAACATGAAGTTCTAATTGCATTACTGCAGTTAGACGGGTAGGTTTTTGAGGTGAAAGTTTGAAATATCTACAGACAAGACACATAAGGGTTAGTTGCCGGTGTGATACTTCATACAATTACCTGAATGTATGCCTCAACATCTCTTGATATGTTGCGTGCATATTAGCCTTCAGTTTTAAAATAAAAACATTAGTTCAAAATAATGAGTGCACCAACTCTAAATCAATTCGCCTCTGACTCAACTCAACCAAATTACCTTGTGTGCCTTTGTAAACAATTCTACATCGAGTTTTATAAGGTTGGCGCCTGGTATGAGAGAATACAGGAAAACACCATGTCAATGTCACGACACCACACAATAGGCTCAACCAAACGATGTGCTAATGAAAATAAACTTCAAAAGCCATTTTTAGATAGGATCGATTGAAGAAACATCTAAATAATGGAATTCATGTAATGGTCCCCATATGTGGGGGTGTTCGGAAAATTCTTCAAAAGAGAAAAAATTTTGCTATTGGAGTGCGGGGTAACTACAAGAAAAATATTACCAACGTTTCACAAGACATTCCTGAAGTATTAATGAGCTTAATAAATATGTTGCAGATCATGCACGATGATTCAATAAGGTATTTATACAACAATCTTAGAACTATTAAGTGGAATATTTCATATCTTAATGAACATTTCCATTGCTTTCTGATTTGGGTCTATTTTGGCAGAGATTGACAAGAACTTGCATAACGCTGCGATCCAGGAACATTTTTTCCCTGACACAGAAGGAAGATTTGTCAGTACTGGATGGGAGAAATACATCAAGCCGTCCCTCTCATTAGAATCATGGTTGGGGTAATTTATGGGAGACGTAATAATTGTTATGAAAAATGAATTAGCAAATACACACGCCCAAGTTGAGACTACGTACGGCCCTTCAAACGGAGGCAATTAGGGAGCTATAGTCTTAGCAATTTCGCCACACTAATCAAAAATGAATATCACTACCCCTCCAAACCAACAACATTTCTCACATCGTAAATACTAAGTATAAGAACAAGTAGTTCTCTGAGCATTCCCCGCGTCGGAGAACGATGACAGGCCCAACAGCCAACCGCGCTGCGTGTCCGCCGTCGGGGGCCGCGCCCAGATGCCAGTACCTCGGCGGCGATCTGGTTATCGGCGCGGAAACCTCCATTTAAATATCTTAATGCGACATCAGCGACGACAGCGAAAGGGAGGCGCGCAGGTGACGGCTGAGCGCGGCCGGGGAGGCCTGGAAGTGGGGCCGGGCTATCTGATGCGCCAGACGCCCCTTGTGTGTTGGCCCGTGTTTCCGCGCCCATCGCCCCGTTCCGATTCCCCGCCGGGAGATCGTCATCGCGCCGAGAAAGAAAGCAGGCGCCGCTCTTGGAAACTGGGCTTCGACGGCGGACGGGAAGAAACGCGTGTATTCGGCCTGGGGGACTCGTGGTACAAGTCTATTTCATTTGAAACGCTGGCGAGAGGTTTGTTTCTAAATCGTGAAATCGTAGTAGGTTAAACTCCAAGGCTTTGGACCCCCATGGGACCCCCATGGTTTGGGATTGCTTCGTCGAAATCTCACAATGCGCCTAAGATCACCACGTATAAACAATTGTGCAGGAACAGATTCTTATTTTTTTAGTGAATAGTGGGTTATAAGTGATGAATGATACAAAAATATGCGCATAGTGGTTTATGATACGTAAATTAACTGAAGGATGAGGGTGAGTTTTCTTTATACCCAAAGACGAAAATATCTTATGGAATGTCTTTTTAATTTCAAGTGACAAGCAAAACATACCCAGTTGTCTGGAAATCAATGGCATCCAACGATGTTCTACAATTAATCAACTTTTAAATTATTATTTGTAGATAATTATTATAATCTACTGTATCTAACCACTGGAACAAGAATGTGCAAAATTATAACGATTGTTTACGAATTTTCAGTTTTGAAATAACACTTTTGAAAAAAATGACAGTATTTTCCTCACATTTTTCTTGGCCAGTTGTGTATGTTGCATGCGTTGTACTCTTAATATCTTTTGAAAATTTTGTGGTTCAAATTATTTCTGAAGGTTACATCTGAATCATGAAGGATTATAAAATATTAAATATAATGATTACGTGACATCGTAATCTTGCACAGTCAGACAGACAGTAGCATTCGTGTAGTGGTTTTCTGTTAGTACCTAAAAAATAGTGATTTATATTTGAGATGAATGAGTCTCTTGAGAAAAACCCTCTGATTAAAACCACAAAATTTGCTGTTAATTTACTTACAAATATTCAAAATTTTTAAAATTCTTGAAACGATTCGTGAAAAATTTTAAAATGTAATCACCTAAAAGCAATTTAAGTCAGCATGTAACAAACACAACAATGTTTGAAAAACAGGGAAACCTAATGAGAATTTTCATTCCTCATTGAGAAGAATCAAGCGCCAGATAATAACCTGGCAACCAAGGAGGATTTAATTAGCAAAAACTGGTGAGTTGGTGAACTATAGTCGCATAACTGGCTTCTTGGGTAGTCCGGAATATTAAAAGCACCCAGCTTACATCAGTTCACTCTTCGTGATGGGCTATAAAATTTCCATTGATGTAAAAACCGTTGAAATTTCCTGGTCTCCAGACAACCTGCAGTAAAATACAAACTGAAAGAGAAAAAAATTACGAATACGTCGAATGATCGTTCGGCGAGTAAATGATCAACAATTATTCCTCCTTGATTATTCTTCGGTTATTATATTTCTACCAGTTTCTTATTTCATTCGCTTTTCGAAGAAGTTTTCTTATCATTGCATGAATGCTCGTGTATCGGCGTTATTTATTATTCAATAAAACGATGAAGCGTGCGTCTGGATTGATAAAAGAGTACTGGAAACCGATTGTCAAGGGATTTAATAGATATTAACATCGTAGAAAAATATGATAATTGAACACGAAATATTACACAATGAAATAAAATAATTTAATTTGTTTCTCTTTCATAAAGTTCATGTTATTTGCTATACTACCTCTGTCATGATCAATCAGACAATGAGTTAGGTTCACATGAATGTAGGGACATGGGAATGAACATGAAAATTACATGTTTGTGCTTAAGAATATGTACCGGTTAAACCTCATTATCATATCTGCTAATATATCACAAAACACACGGAATTCATGGCTCTATTTTCACATTACGCACAGTTAGTTTGCTTAAGTATTTGCACAACATTGCACGCCACACGTGTTTAAATATCCAGTTTCATTTTTCTCTTATAATTTTCAGAGTAAACTGATCACGTGTAACAAATCTCATAGAGCCAAAACTCTGAGTAAGATGCTTTTCTTTTATTATTTTCCTTTGAATGCGTGTTAAAATATGTTTTCGTGTATCCTTTCTAACCTTTGGTGCCATTTCCTGAGGTGTCAAAACAGTGCTAGTGATTCCCGTTTCTCATGTTCAGATAAAATTGAAAGCACCTGTAGGAATAAGAATACAGCTAACTATATTAAACATATTCGTTACTGATATTCATATTCCGTCCCAAAGATTTTGAAACTAATAGAATAAATGTTTGGAAAAGATTTACCACAAATGCTATTTTGTCATATTCATTATAACAATTAGGAATACATTTTTAAAGTATTTAAAAAAATGTATCTTTAGTATCTTCAAACACTACCTTCCAGACATGCAAGCACATACGCTGAAGCTTTTTGCTTTGGGAACTTTTTGCTGTCTAATGAAATGGAAAGAGGTCACACCTAAATACTAAGATTATTAGTGCGTTTGAAATATGAGATACCGACTTGTACAAACTTTTCTCTGTTACTGAAGAACTCGCGTCCTCAGCAGATGTAAAGACATTTTTGGTAACTATTCGTGGCTTCCCGCTAGGACGTTAAATATTAGTTTTACTTTATTAATCTGGAGAAGGAAGCAAGCAAATAAGTCCGTATTTGAATACCCTGCAATTCAAGTAGCAAAGGTAATCAGAAAAACTAAAATGATATAAAAAATGAAAATTTATATGTACTACATACAAGAATCTTATCACGTATACTTCGCGACAAATTTAATCTAAGGTATCTAATTAATTCACTTTAATTGTAAAGAACAGATTCAAAGACTATGAACTGCACAAGATAGGAAATTTTAATTACTTCTGAGCTGGACGAAAACAGACTACAGTCACTGGAGCATCCATTTATATTTTCCACCGCAATCACCGAAGCACCCGATCGTTCATTTATTAGAGCCTTGGAATCCGCTGCCTGGCAAAAATGCCTCCCGCGCAATAACAATAACAGCAACAGCAACCCGCCGCTGATGACGGAGCCTGTGGCGGCAGCGCGCGCCTCAGAGGCGGGTGCGCTCGGAGCGGGGCGGGGAGCGGGGGAGGGGGTGGAGGGGAGGGGCGGGGCCATTACACGTCGTTTCCAGGGCGGCGCGCGCTCCGAGCGGCACCACTCCCCGTTCCCAGCCCATTCCCCTTTGCTCTGTTCCCCGCCCCGCCACGCCCCGCCGGCGCATGAATAAGTAATGGGGCGGGCGCGCGCGCGCGGGCGCCCCGTCTCTTCTTCTCGCGTCGCGGAGGCGCGCGCCGCCGCCGGGGCTCGAACGGCGCTCGCGGAATACGAGCACCCGGCTCGGTAATGTGCGTTGATTACAGAGCGCCGGCGTGGCGGCGCCGACGAGCGCTGGCGGTAGTGGAGGACGAGGTGGTGGAGAAAGGAGAAAGATACGGTAGAGGCAGGAGGTGGAGGTGGGGGTGGGGGTGGGGGTGGGGGTGGGGGTGGCGGTGGAGGTGGAGTGGGGGTGGAGCTGGAGCTGGAGCTGGAGCTGGAGGTAGAGGTGGAGGTAGAGGTGGAGGGTGATGGAGGCAAGAGGTGAAGGTGGTGGCAAAAAGTGGAGGTAACGATAAGATGGGGTGGTGGACAGACGACGTGGACTTAGGGTGGAATCGGAGGTAATGGTAAAGGTGACGAACGGGTTGATGGTGATGAAGGTGGTGGCGATCGTATAGTTCAATGAGGTGTGCGTCTCAACCAGTGCAAGACAGGAGGTATAGTTGAGGAGAAGAGTAGTAGAGTTGGATGTAGTGGTTCAAGAGGAGAGTAGTGCTTGTAGCTGCAGCAATGAGGAAAATAGCGATGACGTACGGCCTAGAGATGTGGAAACGTCTTGTCGAAGTATTACCAGAGATCTTACGAGAAAATGAGTTCCTGACATTGAATAATTTTTCTAATGTAATACACGTTTGGTAACTAATTTCAAAAAATGTATATTTCAAGCTAATAAATGTTTTAGAGCATTTCCAAGCGGAATAATTACAGTCTAAATTGTTTTTTTTACAGAAGCATACTTAATAAATACGCAATAAACAATATCAAAAATAGGTAGAGAAACCCATTGAAGCAAACAAAAATAAATTAACATTGGCCATTCAAAATAAACATTTGAATCATAGTTTTTTTCATTAACTATCTTTAAGTGTTTAAAATGTTTGCCAAAACTATCTTGATCAATTACCACCACAAAAATAAAAGTAATTTTTAAATTCTAAACATGTTCTAATAATATCTACTGTAGAATTAAGCATTTCTATTGGAGCAGTCGGCTCTGTGTGGATCACAAGTTCCTCTAACAGCACCGTCCTCCTCTCTCTGCATATCTGCCATCTATTGCCGTAGGTGCCTTGTTGCACATACGCCATTTCCACCGTCATTCTCCAACTGCCCTTCGATCGTCAGCGGTCGCTACTTTCCTCTGCCCCCCTCAGCCGTCTTTGCCTCCGCCCTCGTCGCCCGTGCCTCCGACGTCACGGAGGCGATCGGTAAAATTAGAATAAATCTCACTTTATGCTAATGTGATTAAGACGACACTACACACCGTGTTCTTTTGCAGACGCTTGTTGCTCCTGACCTATGTTGTCTGCAGCTTATGTGCATGTGCTTACAGAAGCAATGGTTCGTTAGGTTGTAAATGCCGGTAAATATTAATATCTATTTGGCATTATTGCTTGTTAAAATACATAAGAGGTGAGTTAAGGCGTATATCAGTGGAGATACGATACGTCTTTTGTTATGGAGATAATTTAAGTGTGTGGGTGCTAAGGTTGACATTGCATCATCTGTCAATCATGCTCCCATGTAATACACCATATCCCGAAAAAGATCACACAGACTTGATCGACAATTACCATACGAGAGTAATGGTTGATAAGTCACGAGTTTGGCCTTCTGAGATGATGATGATAATGATGAACTAATGCCTCCAAAACTATTATTTAGGACTGCAAAGTATGGAAAACTGTGAAGCTATTTTCAACAAAAGAAACGCTAATCAAATAATATTCTTCAACAATTGAAAACTAATAAATTTATCAATTCTTATCATATTACAGAAAAATCGTTTCTTTAAGAGTCGTATTCCCGCTTCCAATATATCGCACTATTCTAAACGTAGATAATTTACAACAGAACGTACCGGTCTGAGAAGTCTCTTTCGTGCTTGTTCCTTCGTCGACACAGCGGCACATTCTGCATACCATCTTGCGCCCACCTGTTGGCAGAAAAGCAGATCGTTATTTGTCGTGTCACTTGCAGGAGATAAACACACTCGCTTCAAAAATTTATGCCATCCGCTCTGGCACTAGACAGGTTTTGAATAACTCGTTAGCTAGTAAGTGAGCAAATGTTAGAAAATTACAATACAAAAATTACAACAATGAAACAATTTAAAAAGCTGAAAAAATGAGATAAATAGCTTTTACATGTAAAGTATGTTGATAAACGGTCGCTCGCTGTTAAAAAGTATAGCATCTAAGTACCTCCATTCTCTGTAAATATTATTAAACACTAAATCAGTAGTCAGCACATATGAGCTATTCAAAATCAATTACAAACGTTAAGTAAGAAAGAAAAGCAATAAAACCTGACAAGCACACGAACTTATTGAATCAACCACAATATGACTGTGAAAATACAACAAAAAAGCCGCAATAACAGTTTTATTTCGAAGCAACAAATATTATATTATAAGCAGAAAAAAGAAAAATTAAGTGTGCATTCTAAAACTGCTTAATAGAAGATGTCTAGTTATTTAGCGATTCTGGCTTCACATTTTCACAAAATTGTTCCTGAAATATGCAGCCGAAACATTTATTCTATTATCGAACTAACCTTCATTTTTTAGTGAAAATTCGTAAAATCTATAAAACGATACACCTGATCGCACCAATCAAATTAATGTAACATGCATCCTGAAACAGTAGCACTGGCCACAAACTACCGTTCAAACGCGCGTTCCAATCCCATTTCGCCAATGAGCGTTGCGGCTCTTTTTTCACTTCTCCGAGCGTGACAGTACAAATCATACCCCTCTTCAAATACCACTTCCGCCTAAAGCCGAACTCCTTTTGTGAAGGCAACTGGCCAACCGTGTCAGATTCAGCGGCCGGGCTCGCGTCCTGTTCAGAGCCGCACCTGGTCTCGAACCCGACCCCTCGGCCTTCGGGTGCTTCCGCATGCAAGACGAGACCCTCCACCCCCGCCACCGCCCGCACACGCACACTGGGCCAAAAACACAGGGCGAGAGCGACTTAATATTGATGGATGGTTGATTGTTAGGGATTCCGGGTACGTCCACTGCTGAGCTCATTAGTACTCTCGTAAGTGTAGTAGTATCCCGAAAGTATAGTGCCCGGTAAGTAGAGTGCATGTATTTTTCTTGGGAGGTGGCATAATTACCATCAGAATTGAGACATATGTCATATCGTGTGCTCGACCTTTGAACCCCCTGTGATACAGAAGTCTGCAGCCGGGATAAGTACCAGTGTTTTACAACTACCTGTAACACCGCGTCCACTGAACTACGAGTATTGCGAAATGAACACAAATTTATTTTGATGTAAGAAAAGATGGAATTCTCTGGGGGGAGGGAGGGGAGAGATCCAGACTATAGAGTGGATGGTCAAGTGATCTCCCCCTGCTGGATGGCGAGATCCGGCATCAACCTACCGTAGACTAGCGGAGTTTAACCCAACTGGTCCATGCGACAAGCGTCGGAGAACTGTTTAGCAGTGACGAGCTGCGAGCCGCCCGAGGCATTAAATGTATTGCTGGGCGGAAAATGGACTAATTAAAAAATATTAATTTTTTTATTCCTTTATTTTCTTTATTTATCTAATGATTGTCCTAAGGCTGTGTTATGCTACGAATTAACTCGCGTTTTTTTTCCACGCTACGAATTACGCTTTCCATGCTACGAATTAACTCGCTTCTTCGGCCAATGGAGGGATCGCAGACGGATGCGGTCAAATACGCGCTATGGCTATGACTGTGGCTATGGCTGTGGCTGTGACTGCGACTGCGACATTTGCTGACTGTGCCTGTGGCTGAAGCTGCGGCTGTGGCTGTGACTGGACTGTGACTATGGTTGTGACTGTAGCCGTGAGTGCGACTGACTGACTGTGACTGTGG
This sequence comes from Teleogryllus occipitalis, assembly GCA_011170035.1. Classification (NCBI taxonomy): domain Eukaryota; kingdom Metazoa; phylum Arthropoda; class Insecta; order Orthoptera; family Gryllidae; genus Teleogryllus; species Teleogryllus occipitalis. The sequence continues at coordinate 202,520 of BLKR01001237.1, forward strand.
CGTGGGCCTACGTCTGCTCTGCGCGGCAGGGCAGGTGCCTTCCGCGTGCCTCCACTGATTGGAGCGACTCTCATTGGTCAAGGGGAGGAACGAAACCTTTAGTCACACTCAAGATGTCTAATACTACGATTTTATACTATGTTTTGCATGCAATATTTCAATATTTCAGAGTATTTGTTTTCTTTCCAACGTCGATTAGTTTTGGATGACGTGAAACGATGACTGTGCTGGTGCAAAAGGCCCAAGCATATTAAGCTTCTAATCTGCCTTTTCGAGTACCCGGAAATACTCGCGAGGGGGGAGACGCCATGGAGAATTCTCTTTGCGATAACTACTGCTGAAACCCATGGAGATTGACAAATAAGAACAAATCCCGCTCTCTAATTTGTATCTGCTACCTGATTCTGCCCACTGTATTAGTTAAGATGCTCCCGTTTTCGCAACCCACTTAGGTTATCCCTCCGACAGTGCTTCAGAGAACACGGAGTAAATCACTTAATTATGGGACTGTGACACATATTGGACTGATTATTTGTTAGTAATTCAGGGCGCGTCAACTACTATGGTCATTAGTTCTGTACATGTAGTACGTGCTTTTGCTCGGGAGGTGGCTGTGGTCTTCCCCCGCTGAATGACGAGATCCGGCGCCGACCTATCGTCGGCTAGCAGGGTTTTCCGCAACCAGGTATCTCCCACCGTCCCAGCCGGGATAAGTTCTAAGCTCCTGACCGGTCTCCCGGCATGTGTGGTAGTGTAGTGCATGTTAGTGTAAGTGTGTGTGTGTAAGGGGGTAAGGAGAGAACACGGAAGAGATAGGAAAGATGGCGCGCGGTCCTTAGCCCGTTTGTGAGGGTATTGTTCCGGCATCCGCCTAGTGTTGAACGGAGAAACCACGGAAAACTACCGATCAGAACAGCCGGCCGCTACAATTCTCCTCCAGACAGCGACTGAACTCGACCTATCTGACATGCTAGTCTCAAAAATCCTGTCACCGTCGGGTCTCTAATCTAGGACCTCCCGGTCAGAGGGACTGCAGTGGCATCAGTTGATGCCCTGAGCCATCTCTCCCGGTACACATATTGGAGATTTTGTTGATCAAGTGGGTTGATGGTGTGAATCATGGGTAGCTCATGACAACGCATGATCCGTTCTTTTTGTTTAGGGAATTGCTCCTGTATCAACTTAGAACTGATCAGGGTAAACGACGCACAGCATTGAACAGGTAGCGTCCTGTGAAAATCTGACCCAAGCAGAAATAAGCTTCCACCCAGATAGATATCCCCTACTCGAAAATCCTGTCATAGTTGGTGTGCAAACAAGATCCCTCCCATCGCCGAAGATTGCGAACTCACACTTACACAAGCATAGCTTCCTCCTGCAATGTACTGAATTGTATCACTTGTGGTAAGAAAAGGAATTCAGATGGCATGCGAGTTAGAATAATGTATTTTTAAAGTGAAAATTCAAAACTATAATGAACTAATCCAGTCCACGAACATAGTGGTAATGAACGAAAGCATTTCAGACTGTGCGGGTTTCAACTCGCACTGATACATTCATTTATACCAAAATTTCCTGTGCCTCTTTTAATTAAAATACGATACTTATTGTAGTTCAACAATGCAAAACATTCTGTACGGGCTTCGAATCGCACATGCAAAACGTTTAGACGTTTAGTTTGTCTAAATTCCATATTTGTATGTTTTCTTTGAGAAGAAAATCCCTAAATTATAATTGATATTTCACGAGGTATGGCATGGCATGTCCAAATCATAGTAAATTTTAAATGGTCCTCACTGAGGTAAACACAGGGAACCGCAGCACCAAACAATGCAAAACCTCTCACATTCATGAGGACACCCCGTCATTTGGCAACGCCGGGAGGGAGGGGCAATCGCTATTCCGCTCGCGATCCTGCAACGGGATTCGCAAAGTTCCGTCGCGCCGCGCCGCGTCGCCGCCGCCGCCCGCCGTTTCGTAAAATGTGGACGAAGCCGCCGCGGAGTGCGGAGGGGACCGCTGCGGACGCGACGCGGGCGCCGAAGAGCGTGGTGGCGTGCGAAGGAGCGGGGCTTGGCGGGGAGGGAGTGAGGCGGTGGGGCCGGGCGGGGCAGGTGGAGCGGGGCAAGGCGGGGCGGGGTGGAGCAGGGCGGGGAAGGGGAGAGGCGGTGGGGCGGGGCGGGGCAGGTGGAACGAGGCAGGTGGATAGGGGTGGGTGAAGCGGGGCAAGGCGGGACGGGGTGAAGCAGGGCGGGGGAGTGGAAGAGGGCGGGGCTGGGCGGGGCGGTGGAGCCGGGGGGCGGGGTGGTGGAGGCGGGGGCGGGGCGGAGGTGCCGGAATGGGGCGGAGCGGGGCTTAACGGGAGGGAGTGAAGTGGTGGGGCGGGGCGGGCGGGGGCGGGTGGAGCGGGGAGGGTGGAGCGGGGCAGGTGGAGCGGGGCAAGGCGGTGCGGGTGGGGTGGGGCAAGGCGGGACGGGGTGGATCAGGGCGGGGGAGGGGGAGAGGCGGTGGGGCGGGGCGGGGCGGGGCAGGGCGGGGCGGTGGTGCCGGGGAGCAGGGCGGTAGTGCCGGGCGGACGGATTGCGACGGAGCGGGGCGTGACGGGGAGGGGGTGAGGCGATGGGGCGGAGTGCGACGGGACGGAGCGAAGCGGAGCAGCGCGGGGCGGGCAGGGGCGGGCTGTGGCGTGCGAATTACGTGGCGCCGCGCGGAACAGTGCCAACGGGCGCCGCTCGCCGCCGCACGCGTGCCGGCACGCGCGCTCCGACGCCAGCACGCGCGATCACGCGCCGCACGCGCCCGCTTCTGGTCGCGCCGCTCGGCGCGTTGCCGTCGGCCTGCCATCACCTCCGCCCCTGCCAGAGCTTCTGTTCCAGGTGGGGGATAATTACGAGGCGTAGCCAGAAAGGAAGTTAGGTTGGCAAATATAATTTCATGTAAAAAATGTTATTGTAGCAGGTATGACACATGTTGTACTATATGTATACCTAATTAGCATAATAAATATTCTATTCTTTTCTTTATTTCCACATAATCACCATCAGAATTGAGACATATGTCATATCGTGGGATCAACCTTTCAAACCCCTGTGGTACTAAAGTCGGCAGCCTGGGACAAGTACCAGTGATTTACAACTATCTTTAACACCACGTCCACTGTAATACGAGTAATGCGAAATGAACAGAAATTTATTGTAATGTAAGAAAAGATGGAATTCGCTGGTGGGGGGAGGCGAGATCCCGACTATTCAGTGCATGGTCAAACACCTCTCAGCGAAACTGCTCCAGAAGATTTTTTGTGAGCCAAGCCGTATGTGGCGGACCATTTGGCCATCCGTTCTATAGTCTAGATTCCCCCTCACAGACCATTCTGTCTTTTCTTACACCTCAAGAAATTCATACTCAACATTACGCGTATGACAGTGACGCAGAATTGGAAGTGGCTGCCACACGCGAGAACCTATCTCAGACTGCAGACTTCTACCGCACAAGAATATATTCATCCCGCAGTATGGCAGATGTCTCAATTCTGGTAGTGATTATACGAAACAAATGTTGCAATATTGTGATTTAAATGCTATAATAAAGATTTATAATTGAATAACGTTTTCTTTTTGTTGACAATCGTGGGAAATCTTTCTTTCTGGATGCGCCTCGTACTTGGGTGGGTCACTCCGTCCCCTATAGAGCACCAACCCGATTTCGCCCCGACTACGTGTTTCCCTTCTCAGTTGACGCCATCGGCTCTTTGCCTCTCCGAGTTCGGGTGCCGCCTTGCATTTTAGACGGGACGCCGCCGAGGAAGACCGCTAGGGCTCCCAGTGAGGGACTCATTGCCCAAACGATTGCAAGTGGAGGAAAAAGGAGAGAGGCACAGTCAGAATGAATAGTGAATTGACCTCTTCGAAGATGACCTTAAGTCGGCAATTTTTCTACCCTACCGACTTCAAGACACCAAACTCATCGTAGGAGCCTTGAAATATACAAATGGAAAGTAGGCATCTATTTTTTAGTACAAATCATTAGCCACCTGGATAACAAACAATTGCCACTCCGCAGATTCCTGAATCTTACTGGAAAAAGTCGGATCAGAGCGATGAAAGGGAAGAGGGAAAGGGGTTGGGGACGGCTCTTTGGTTGGGGCGGGGTGTAGGCAGTGGAGCGAATCCAGGTTGATTGATTGATTGATTTTTTCGTTTTTGCGGGCGCGTCAACTACTTCGGTCATTAGTTCCGTCGGTGTAGTGCATGTTTTTTTTTCTCGGGAGACGGCGGTGATCTTCCCCCGCAGGATTGCGAGATCCGGCGCCGACCTACCGTCGGCTAGTGGGGTTTCTCCCTAACCAGGACTCTCCCACCAGCGGGGCACCGCCCAAGCCGGGACAAGCTCTAAGCTCCCGACCGGTCTCCCGAAATATGTGGTAGTGTAGTTCATGTTAGTGTAAGTGGGCGTGTGTGTAAGGGGAGAGGATAGGACAAGGAATAGGAAGGACAGATCGCGCGCGGTCCGTGGCCCGTTTGATAGGGTACTGCTCCGGCATCCGCCTGGTGGCGAATCCAGGTTCGGTGGGATGTGGTCAAGGGGGGCAATGGATGCAGGAGTGGGTCGCAGGCGTAGATGGGGGTGGAGAGCAGGGGACCGGGTGATGCGTGGGGGCGGGGCCGGAGCACAGCCCGCGTGTCGGAGCGCGCTGACTCAACGGACGATTCCTTCGTGACGCGCACCGCGATGAGCGCCCGCCCCATCGCCCCAGACGCCCCAGCGGCGCGGCACCGCTTCGCTGACTCACTCGCCCGCCCGCCGCACTCCGCGGGCGGCGCTAACGAATCGGAGCAGCCAGCTCCCATGGCAACCTCCCACTCGGAAGTGCCGGCTTCTCGCTAGAGATAAATGGCTGGGCGTTTAGGGAGACTTCAAATGACAGCGAATGAACGATGGCCAAAACCAGAAACAGTAAGAGAAAAGGAGAGATATTTTTTATTTTATTTTTATTTATTTTACGTCAAAAACAGTTAAAAAGGTGTGACGTGAATGTTTTATGATATTTTTAGTAGTCTTGTTTGATATTTTAAATAACTACTCATCGTTGGAATTGAATTCGATTTTTACTCTCGAACGCCAATACGATTATATACTCAAAGGATATTTATTCCACAATATTTCTGCAGTAATCACCAGGTTTATAAATGCAATCATTTTTCTCGAGTGTTAATTTATTGCCGTTTATACCACTCTATATTTTATATTACGATCGTTACATTGAATATCAGAAACGTCTCAAGATGCTTTTTTTGTTTGTTTGTTTGTTTGTAAATGAGAGGTAGAAATATATTGCAGAGTGCCTACTCGTATCCTAAAAGGCTGAATATGACTTCTCTAATTCTCAACTTGGAGGAGGGATAACTCAATTACCAACCTGCTAACAACAGTTTATTCAGCATCAATAGTAACTAGTACCTCTATAAGCAACTTTCTCACACTAAAAATGGGCCTGGCAACGTACAATTATTACTTTCCACCGAGTACATATTTTTGTTTTTGGGGTGTTCCTTAAAGCTGATTATTAATTCATGTGGTTCTCGCGGACTTTGACACCGCTATTATCCACTACTGCGCCTTTTGCATCATAAATGTGTCACGAAGCAGGGACAAACTTGAGAGTACGTCTCCATGCATACCATGCTCATGTGTGTACGAGCGTATGAGGCTGTGTGACTATGCGCAAGATTGCAATATGGTAATGCACAACGGCTGGTGTACGAAACAGCGAGTTTACAGTATAAGAAATTACTCGTAAACATCAACGTAAGCTGGATTAGTGCAGCGTAGATGGCCCAGATTTTTTGGTGGAGTTGACAAAATTTAAGTTCATTTAATTGATGTTCACATATTTGAAAATTATTATATCAGGTGGTTCCTAAATGATCGTGGGGTATGTCCCACTATATTTAGCAATGTGAGGTCATTATGTTATGGTTATCTTTCCTTCAATGATACTATGTCTCGAATAGAGGTAAATGTAGTAATTTTACAAGAACGTTGTAATTCGTTATATGGAGGAAAATTTCCCTTTTGTGCGTTTTTTTTGTGCGCATTCACACGTTCAATTTTCAATTTCGAAAGAAACTGTGTAATGAATCGGTGTAAGAAAACTGATAGAAGCGTGTTAATTAATGTTTACATTCTTTTTCTTAATTTGTGTACAAGTTGTAATTGTTCACCTTGACACACACACATTAATTTTAATTATTACAGTTTTACTTCCAAGATGTACTTAAACGAGACAAATGCGAATCTAAATGAACATTCACTGGCCCCCTCAACAATACGTACAACACAATGCTTCTTCACATCAATGGTGTTTTTTTATTCCATCATTAATTTTCATTACAGCAGTCTTTCTCTCGTAACGAACTTCTAAGTACGTGCTGAAAAGAACATCAACCGACAATTCTTAAGCAAATCAGGTCATCAGACAATAGATGAAAGGCAAGAATGTAATAAAAAGGCTTCAGTTTTGATAAACACAAAACTAAAACGGACAGCTTGGTTTTCTTGATTTAATATTTCTTTTCAAATATACTTTTGGTATTAAATTGAATGAACGTGTATCTTCGTTGTTTCCATTTAACGGTTTTCATTTTTTTAAATTCCAGGCGATTTAGTGGAGTTTGAAATTCAAATTTATTTTTATAACAGTACATGATTTATTTTATAGTTTCAGTAAATAATACTGAGCTATTACTAGAGAATGAATCAAGATTCAAGAATTTTATAATGGAACAGAAGGCAGCGTAATTCATCAGAACTTTTGCAACACTGTTACATCATCAAATAACTACATTAATTACAACGAATGATCCACTGGAAGTCTTCATTCCTTCCAGTGATTTTTTGTGTATCGTTTCAAAAGAAAATTCTCCGACGACATGCTTTTACCCAATAGTTAAATTACTTCAATTACATAATAAATGGTTTATGATGACATGGTTCAGATCCCAATCATTAACCTTGTATGAAAAAATAATGAAATGAAAACACACTTTTTTATTAGATAGCTTGCACAGTAAACTAGATTTGGATTCGGCACGTGACTTTTAGCAAATTTCCAACTCTATAGATGGGAAATTATAATGATTAGTATCGATCGTATTAATCTCGCTTTGCTGAGCGCACTCGCTTGTCGAATTTTGCGCGGAGAAGAATGTGAAAGCCCCGCGCGGCTGCGCCACAGAGACTGGCGGTGAAAGCGCGAAAGAGGCCCTCCCTACGCGAAAGTTCACCGACATTCACGTCGCCAGCCCTGTCGAAGATGCTGGGCGGCTGACGGGCACCACTCACATTCGCAGCTACATGTGCATGTTTCAACGTTTGCTCTCGTTCGCATCTACATGTGCACATGCAACTCTTGAACTCTTCGTATCTACGTGTGCACGTGTAACTCTTGCTCTCGTTCGCATCTAAATGTGCACGTGCAGCGCCTGAGCTCGTTCTCACTGCATGTGCACATTCAATATGTTCTCCCCTTCTTTACAAATACACCTGCGCGTGCCATGCTTGATCTTGTTTGTCCCTACACGTAGACGTGCAACGCTTGCTCTCTTCGTATATACACGTGCATGTGGAAAGCTTGCTCTCATTCGCACATGCATCTGCAAGGGCTTCGCCTGCTCTCTTCGTATCTACACGTGTACGTGTTTGCTCTCATTCGCACCTCCAAGTGAACAGTCAATACGTTCTCCTCCTCTTTGCATCTACACTTACATGTGCCACGCTTGGATCTTGCTTATCTCTTCACATACCCGTGCAACTCTTGCTTTTTTCATATCTACACGAGCACGTGCAACGCTTGCTCTCTTCGTATGTACATGTGCACGTGCGACGCTTACTCTTTTCTGCATCTACATGTGCAAGTGCAAGTTTGCTCTCATTCCCATCTACATGTGCAAGTGCAAGCTTGTTTTCATTCGCATGTACATGCGCAAGTTCAACGCTTGAGCTCGTTCACATCTGCAAATGCACATTAAACGCGTCCTCCCATTGGCATCTACATTTGCAGATGCATCGCTTGCTTTTGTTTGTCTCTGCACGTACATGTTTAACGCGTGCACTCTTCGTGTCTACACGTGCACGAGCTTACATGTCCACGTACAACGCTTCAGCTCGTTCGCATCTCCAAGTGAACATTCAAGGCGCTCTCCCTTTTTCACCAATATGTACATGTACAGCGCAAGCTCTATTTTGCATTATGAAAAGGCTATTATGAGATAGAAAACACTACCGGAAAGGATTGGGAAAAGTAGTAGTACATGAATTTCGTCTCTTTGTTGTTTTTTGTATCAAACCATCGACATTCGCAATGTAGCATTGCCATGGTACCGGATATGTATTTTCCTTCCTGTTCCCATCCTTGTAGGTTAGCAGTGGCCCTCCTCCCATTTGGATCTCTAAGTGAATCTCTTCAGAGGGAACTCCAAAAGAGCTGCACCGCGAAGGGAAATCTCTGGGAGCATAGAGGAAAAATAGTATTTTCTCTACGCTGGTAGATCAATCTTGGAAAGATAATTAAGAAAAGGAGATTGTGGATAAGGATACACTTATTTATATAAATTAGAAATAATAAGATAATAATAATAATAATCTAGAGTTGTCTACTAGAAAGTATAAAAACAAAAAAGCATCTTGTTTCTCGCTTTCACTCAAAGTGATGAAGAGAATTCTCAATAATGCGAGTACCTTTCAGAGATATGAATAATAATGTGCAAATACTGCAATTATTTTCAGTTTCGTTTTTCGTATCCATGTTCAACATTTTCGGAAGCCTATTTAATTCTTATTTATAATTCATTAATGTATAATTTATTTTAAATAGTATACCTTCTATTTCTTTTCAATTTTTTTATTAACTAGCAATTTTTTTAAAATTTTCATAACGTTCAAAATGTTAGAAGTATTTTCAGTTGTACTCGCAAACAAACCGGCACAAGAAACGAGAGTTGGTAGCCTCATTACGAATCGATAAAACCCGACATGATGACATGGCAGGACGTGGTTACTAAAGCGGCATTGTAGATGGAAATGCGAAACATGACATCGACGCTGATAATGGAACGAGACAAACACGATAAACAAAGCACACTTCAGCTAGAACATAATACCGCAGACAGTAGCGCGAAAGACATAATATAAAGAAGGTTTAACCTACTCGTACTGTCATATGTAATCATTCTCATTGTTCCAAATGTTCTCTATCAATAATGATCAAAAAGAATACCAAACTTACTACTGCAGTATTGGTAAATTCCTATATTTCCAACAGTATTCTTTCTTAGTGACAATGAATTTTATCGAAGGTAAGTTTTATCTGATTAACTACAGATTTATACACCATCATTTATTTCATAGTTTTTAGCGGCATAAATAATGTTATTTTCTCTTTTGAAATTAATCGACAACTCAGTATTTTATTGCCCTGCAATTGCAATTTATTACGAATATTGCAATGGCAATTTCCTCCTCGAGTTCTCCTTGAAAACAGATTGATTAAAACGAAGACGTGTGTTGTCTGAGTCTACTTGCAATACTTAAATGTCGACATTTTTCACAATTTTGACGCTTTTTTTATCCATTCGTGAGAGTTAACCTTCTCGACTTGTAACAGCGCGTCGGAAGCTAAATTTTGTCTTTTGTGAATAAAATCTTGTTTTACACTCCTGTTTCATAAATTACAATTATGAGTATTTACATGCATACAGTATTTCATGTAATCTACATGTATAATCATTTACATATATACAGTAAACCAAACTACATATGGTTAAAATATGAAAGTATTTCCGTGCCTCACAAGAGTTACAAGTTAATTCGTCAGCCTCCTCTGTTTGTATCCCTCTGCAGAGAGTGCAAAGATCTGCAGTTTAATGAGGGACAAAAACGAAGTATGAATAAAAATGTTGGGCATTCACTAAGATAATGAACGAATGATTGAATGAATGACGCTCTACCGGTCTTTTCCGTCGGTCCCCGCAACCTCCCGTCGTCGCCTCGTGCTCCGTCACACATGGCGGTCGTCGCAGCCAGCTTCGTCACCTTCGCCTCCTGCGCCGACGCCGCGCCAGGAATGCAGGGCTCGAAGCCGTGACCTCGGCGCGCCGCGCGGCACGTGGAGTAACGGTGCTGCCTCTCGCGCCCGCCCCCCCCCCTGCCGCCGCCACCGCCGCCGCCGTGGACGTTCGCGTCGTCGTTGCCACTTTCGTAGCTGTCGCCGTTACGTTGTTATCACCGTCGCCATTAACTAGTCCGACAGTCGCCCACATCACCGCAGCTATCACCTCTATCGTTGTTTCCTCCACCGTCGCCGTCGTCGATGCCATCGCGTTGTCGATCGCTCTTGTGGTCGGCGCTGGACGGGACGGAACGAGACGAGACGAGACGGGACGGGACGTGACGGGACGGAACGAGACGGGACGGGACGAGACGGGACGAGACGGGAAGGGACGGGAAGGGGACATGACGGGTCGGGTCTGGTCTGGTCGGGTCGGGTCAGGTCGGGTCGGGTCGGGTCGGGTCGGGTCGGGTCGGGTCGGGTCGGGTCGGGTCGGGTCGGATTGGGTCGGGTCGGGTCGGGTCGGGTCGGGTCGGGTCGGGCGGGGCGAGACTGGACGAGAGGGGTGGGGCGGGGAGTGGAGAGGCGGCGGGAGCGGGGCGGCAATGTTGGGGAATGGGGCGTGAGCGGAGAGGGAGGGGAGGGACGGGGAGTCGAGGGGAGAGGCAGGGTGGGGAAGGGGCGGGGCGGGGCGGGCCGCGTGGCCAAGGCTGGCGGGGTGCTGTTGCGCGGTGACCCGCGGCGCAGAAGATGTCGCTCCGCTTCTCAGTTTCACTGGCGACGCCGTCGCTCGGTCCTCGTGGCAACAGGCGCCTCCGTTTCGTACCATTACCTCCTCTAGAAAGCTTCAACACCCGCGGACGTTTTCATACTCTTTCGTACTGAACAAGGCAGCGCATAGCCAGGATGTATTTGACTGAACAACAGTTATCACTAACCCCTACAAAGAGCTATTTACGTCATATTTCCGAATCAAACCTATGGAAGTCTGAGTCGTTTTTATTTCAACGAAATGAGAACACAGGACATCATACATACAGCATTTTCAATCTGAAAACGTAGAATTTGATGGCTGTCCATTTTCAACTGCCAAATTACCCAATCACGAGTCATGAAAACAACCACTCGTATGTTATGTGGAATCATTTTCTATTCGGAAAGATTTGGCCCCTCGGTATGATCATGTGCCTGAAAAATAAATATCCGCTGAATCCCTTTCAAAAATACTGCATTGCTACATTTTCAAATTTTGTACAGGATCTTCTGCAACAGGATCATTTTGAACTCGGTCCTTTGTTACCCCGGATCATCACCCAAACAAAAATTTGGTTCTTCTTTTCTCAGCGTGTTTCATGAAATTCATAGAAGTACTGTTTCTATTTGGTGTCTTACGTGTCTGTTACTATTATCATACACATAACTATGATCTGTTCACATCCAGACACTAAGACAATAACTATACTGAATTATTCACTTTGGCCTTTTAGTGGGTGGCTGCCTTGCTCCATTTACCTTATGGTAGTATAGTTTTTATACAATACTGTTTAGGATCACAATTACTATTGGTTTACAGGTTAGAGCATCTGTGGATAAACCAGGATTCCTGCGTTCGAATCCCAGTCGGGGTGACAAATTCTTTTAACAAACTTAATTATTAAAATTACTTTTTGGTATATACTCCTCTTCTTGCGTCTTAAAAACTTTCCAATTGTAAAAATTCCGCCTCTGTAGATTAAGGGTAATCATGTTAATAACATGTAGTAAACTTTTTGTATTCCCATTATAGATGTAAATGATAAAAAATAATTAATGCATTAATGAAGGCAGTTGAAGAAAGAGGATTACTGTGACATTGTAATTTTGTTATTTATATAGAACAGCAGAAGCTGTGACATCCACAAGGGCGATAGTACGTTCATTGCAACTCAAATAAAAAAATGATTAATTTAGTGAAGAGAATTTCGACGCGCTGTCATTGACAAAAATGTGAACAACAAGGCCAACGTTAAGTTATATTTGTACGTACCTATTGTCCAAAATTATATTTCTCATATTCTCCTTGCATATTATGAAAATTGTGAAACTAATTATTATTGCTCCTAGACTTACGAAATGCAAATTTAAATTCATAACTCTAAATATACCACATACTCTTTGAATAGAGAATCAAAGAGACACATTATTTGGTTGTTTTATGTTTTCTTTTACGTATTTCACATGTCCCTCATGGGCGAGAAAGGAAAGAGAGAAAAAGAATCTCATCCAATATTCATAAATCACAAACGCTGAAGCACGTTACATGTCGAGTAAGTAATATCTGTAACTTAAATTACACACACGCGCACCTCTGTACATGCATTTGAACCTCGAATGGCTTTCCACTCACGGCTTTACATTCCATCGAGTATTTCAGAATCCTGTCGGTAGATATGCTTGCTGCCCACATCAAATTATACTGTATTTATAGAATATTTTAATTTGTTTGTATTCGAAAAATAATAGGATTGTTTTTTTAGGAACGAATAGAAGAATGAGACGTATGGATAATAGTTTGCAAAAATCCAAACTTGACAACGTGAAATGACATTTTTAAGTTATCTATGTAGTTAAGCGTTGTGCGCCAAATATAGAAGGATAGCATTTTCAGAAATTTTAATTGTAATATCGAATTAATATATTATTATAAAATGTTTAAAAAACAACAAGTTCATAGTCAAAATCAACAGTTTTCTTAAAATATCTCACAAAACTTTCGTGTCAAAGGGAAGTGGGCGAAAATATTGGCAACTTTCACAAAAGAATTTGAAAAAAGTATTGGAAACTTATGAACATCCTAACAATCAGAATAACAAATATTGCAAGTAAACCCAAAGCATCCAGTGTTCATACGAGGCCTGTATAGTCCGCGTGTTTACAACAAGGAGGCATCGAGCCAATCATCTCAATAAGTAATCGGCCACAGGATCGGACGCCGAGGAGAGTATCAATTTGAAGGTGGCCGCGCCCGCCGCCCGTCCTGTCAAGAGATGGACAGGGCGCAGCTGCCGACGGCAGGCGAGGGTCTGACGAAGATGAAACGCAGCTCCTGAAGGAATGTTCGAGGCGCAAGCGAAGGGAAGGCCCCATCACCCACAAGACCTCACTCGATCAGAGATCGCTCGCTTACGTCCCTTACGATTTAGTACATTTAGTCCCTTAGGATTACTTAGTAGATTAGTACCCTACTTAGTAGATTTAGCCCCTTAGGATTTAGTACATTTGAATAGTCAAGGATAACGATACCATCACTGCAAATTCGAAAAAATACTTTAAAGCAATTTTTTAAAATAATGTAACTCTGCACAATCACCATAATAATATCATTAATGCCTCCGTCAACAATGTTGTGTAGCTATATATTTCACATTTAATACCTAGGTATACTAATTGTTAGTCCAGCACCTAAAAAATATTTCAAATACACTATTTAAAATTATTTTTACTGATCTAAAAACAGTAACAAACATTTTATCTGAAAAATGAAGGATATCAAAAACATATTTTATATTTTATATGATCTGAATAAGAATCTGTTTTCACTTTCCTTCAAGAATTTCAGTGTGTGTAATTCATGGTAAAATTCTTCCTTTACTAGTTACGAGTAAATTTGCATTCCTTGTATTGGTAATAACTCTTTCAGTTGTCAAATTAATACGCTTTCTAATGTTAACCAAATTCCAGAGAACAAATGAAATCCGTTCCTAAATTACGATGCTGTCCGTTTCTTTGATGGAACAAAGTTCACTTCATTTTAATTATTTTATTAAATGTTTTCTATTTCCATAATAATAATTTTTGTTTCCTTCGAGATGGTGCATGGTTTACTTTGCAGCTAAAACAATTTTGGTCGTGATGCTATGTGTGAGAGGCTTATTAAGAAGATAATCAAGTCAATCATTACAAAGAAACTTCTGCTTTAAGAAAACATCACGCCCTCGGTATGTTACGGCAAACATTCCTGCATATGCTTCGAATCCATCTTTATGTTGGTCATTACGTCAACTTAGGGAGAATAGTTGCGGTCGATTAGTTGAAGGTATGACAAGCGTAACAGACACGCGTAACTGACAAGCGTAACCTATCATTTTTAACTATCGAAGAGTTTAGTCATGTCTCAGGAGGAGAAGACGACGTTGGGTATTGTCACGTGCGTGGCGATAGTAGAAATGCGCGCGAGAAAGTAGTAAGATATTACTGGAGTACAACTTATTGAGCTGAGAAAGTATCATGCGATTTTCAATATCTCTCAACTCGACCAGATTTTTTCGATTACAAAGAGTTTAGTAATAAACAATTAATGTATAAAAATTAAAACACACATTGCTATCAAGTAAACAAATGATAATTTAATCGTATTTCCTAGATTTTCCTCATTTAAGAACGTGCGTGCGTAAATAGTGAAAGTGTTAGAATAAATAGAATATGTGGAGAAAGTGATTTCTTAAAATGTGCAAATCAGATAGAAAAAAAATCTCAAAAAGTCGTTCACGAAACTGTTGCCGCGCGCCATATAACCATCGCAGTCGTGTAACGTGTCCGAAGGAGTTGTAGAAAGCGGCGATTTGCATCGTAGCGCCACGGAAAGCAAGCAAAATGGAGCGAGCAGGGCATAAACGGCTGCAAACCGGTGGCTGACTTATCGTGAACAGATGGCAGCACCAGCAGCAGCGGCTGGAGGGGGAGGGGGAGGGGAGGGGGAGAGGCGGAAGGGCGTGGCTCGCGCCCTGGCTCGCCTGCATCGTCACTTAGCGGAAGCTGTTCTCGGTCTGCGGCAGGGTGGCGGTAGAGAGCGGCGGAATGGAAGATATACAACCATGGGAGGGTGGGAGAGGATAGTTATGGACTCTAAGAAGAAAGAAAGGCTGATTCGATCGGCAAAGTAAGGATACGGAGGATGATGGTGTTGCGAGAAATGTCATACAAAAATACATACGAAAGTAATAGAAATATTGTAGAAGCGGAGATGGCGGAAATAGATGGCTTAAATAAACGGCGCAAATACAACGAAGCAATAAACGGCGGCAAGAGACAAGCAACAGTAGTAAGAGATGCCAAGTGACGACGGCAAGCGACGGTGGCGAGAGACGCCAAATGACTACGGCAAAAGATGACAGACGAGCGTGGCAAGAGACGCCAAGTGACTGCGGCAAGAGACGACAGATGAGAGTGGCAAGAGTCGGCAAGTGTCGGTGGCCAGAGACGCCAAGCGACAACGGCTAGTTACGTCAAGCGACGGCGGCAAGAGACGGCAGGAAGAGTCCGTTAACGGTCAGTAGCAAGGTGCGGAAGGGCTTTAGGGCGATTCAAAGGCTCATGCCGGCCGATGTTCACAGTAGGATGGCGGCATCTGCGAGTGCAGCGATTGCAAGAGAGGCAGCAACCAGCGGAAGTACGGGCGGCGCAGTGTGCGACTAATGCATTGGCTGTTTCTTAGAAACGGGCGGCGGCCTCTATTGCCACTTCTGCTGCTACTGCCGCTGCCGCCGCCGCCTCTCTCAGGTGGCAAAAACTGCGCCACCAGGTACGACACCGCAACAACCAACATTGACGCCTCTGCCGCCGCCTCCTCTGCTGTAATAGATGACACAGTGAGGCCATACGCTTCCGATGTGTGTGTCATGTGATAATTAGACATCGGATGTTTAGGCACTAAAAAATCGTCTTTTAGGCGCCTAAAAAGGCACTGAAAATGTCAAGAATAACGAGAAAAAAAGGCACTGTCATAAGTTACATACACAATAAAATGGGAAAATTGTAATTTTGTCTATATTATTTTGTAAACTTAAATGCACAAAACCAGTTCGTATATTTTCATGTAAAACTAGATTTACATATTTACAACTCTTCTACATTTTATTCTTAATAGTTTTCATTAACCAGTAATATTTACATATTACCAGTAACTTTTCAAAAATCACAATTTCAGATTTGCAACGACTGGGAGACAAAATCAGTTTGTATGCGGAGAAGGATATCTGAACGATGTGACTGGCATATATTTTAGCAGTCCAACACTAGCAACACTGAAACCTTCTGGGAATTTATATTTATTTACACTTAAAATTTCGGTTCCCTCGGTGTATTGTCAATCGTCCATGTTCTCAGATCATGGCTGGTATTTATGAGATAGGGAAATGGAGAAAAATCAGTTGGTATACTTTCAGGAATTCTCTCGTAATTGTAAATTTCAAGACATGAATTGAAGGTTTCGTAATGCATGGTCAGGTTGGACCATCGCCGATTATCCGATATCTTAGAATTGTATATAAATATAATAAATAAAAGGCAAAGAAAGTCCTAAAAAGGTATTTATGCAAGAAATAGGCATTTATGCTAAAATAAGCAAAAATAAGCATTATAAAACTTCGCAATATGTCATAATTTGTCATGATTCTTGAACATATATTATCAGCCTTTAAATAAGTTCTCTAGAAAAAAATAGGCATTTCCCTAAACATCCGATGTCTAGTGATAATGTATCAACACACTATCTCAGACCGACTCTGGGTAGAAATTGATAGATAAATAGTTTTGAAGAATATTAATGTTAATTTCTACTGTGCATTTCACCGCAATTTCCTCTTTATCACTTGCTTTTATCTTAGCCATTAGCGTCAACAATATCGTTTTACCTCAAAATGTCAAAGTTTTCGATAAAGTATAAAAAAGACAAAAAAAATACTAAGATTCCCCGTCACCTAGACACCTTGTCCTTCAAATGTCATACAATTTCGAAAATTGGTTAAGAAATTATTATCGCCCCATCTCCCGTTACGTTGACGTGTTTATTATCGTTATTACTACAACGCCTGATCTGACTTTTCGACGGCCAGTGTCAAGGAGTTCAAGGACAGTATTGACAGGTAATGTTGTTTCCGGGCTGTTACGGTCGCAAGTCATGTAAGTGTAGTGCATGTGATTTCCCTGGCGGTGGCGATGTTTCTCCCTCACTGGAACGTGAGATCCAGAGCCGACCAACATGAGCGCTCGGAGGGGTCAACATGAGCGCCCCTCTGCACGAATCTCCCCCAGCGGGATATCGCACCAGCCGAGACGAGCTCTAACACTTTTCTCCTGACAACAAGTAATATAGTGCATGCAAGTTTAAGTGTGTGTGTGTGTGTGTGTGTGTGTGTGTGTGTGTGTGTGTGTGTGTGTGTGTGTGTGTGTGTGTGTGAAGAAAAGACCGCCTCGGTCCGTGGTCCATTTGTTCAGGTACTGCTCAAGCATTCATCAGAAAAAAACGATCAGAGCAGCTGGCCGGTAAAAATTCTCCTTGCCCTAGATAGCCGATATCGATAAGGCTTAAGGGCTATGGCTATCTGTGCTCAAAGTGTCGCGGGTTTGAATTCTGTCGCCGCATGGATTCTTGTGTGTGTTCATGACCGTATGTGATCCCTTAATTACCCCAATATCAAAAATCAGAGTGATCGCTGTATAAAAAAGCAGTTACAAAAGCGACCTAAAAAATTCTCCTTAGAGGTCGAATGGACCGAGCTACCTAGCTAGTGTCGAAAATCAGTCCCCGTCGGGACTAGGACCTTCCGGGCAGAAACTCTGCAGTGGGACCACTTGAGACATCTCTCCCGGTGAATCCGAGAGATGAAGAGAACCGCGTTGATGTCAGTAATGTAGGGATGACGACATCGACACCGATGTTTTCAAAACATCGATGTTTCTATAAAAACATCGATGTATTGTGTATTGATCGATGTTTTAATCACAAATATATTGAAAGCCGATGTTTTGTACTCGATTTTTTTACGATGTCGATTTTATTCATGGATAAAAATCTCCCATAATCACAATTTTATTAAAGTTTAGAAATGAAATAAGAACCTAATAATACCTTCTGTGGGTTTATGTGTTCCAACCAAACAAATGTGATTTGTACTACATTCATCAGGCAGACTATCCCTCGCCCGAGACGATCCTGATGTCCTGGAATTTCCTTCGTCTCGCCTCATATTTCGTACATTGAGAGGCGCTGCATAAATTTGTTGTCAGTTACATTTTAACTATACATTAATACACAACGATGTTTAAAAACATCGATGTTTTGTGCTCGATGTTTTTACGTCGTCAAATTTATTCATGGATAAAAATCTCCCATAATCACAATTTTGTTAAAGTTTAAAAATGAAGTAACCTAATAATACCTTCTGTCGGTTTATGTGTTCGAACCAAACAAATGTGATTTGTATAACAATCTTCAAAGAGACACGATTCTGATGGAATTTCCTTCGTCTTTCCTCATATTTGCACATTGAGAGGCGTTGCATAACTTTGTTGTCAGTTACATTTTAACTATAAATGAATACACAACGATGTTTAAAAACATCTATGGTTTTCGGTCGACGTATCATAAACACCGCTGTTTTGCCGCCGCCGTCGCTTCCGCAGAGTGAAGACGTCGGGGCCGCGGCCGGCGCGCCGGCGCAGGCGAGCGCGACGGGGAGGTGATGCGGCAGCAGCGGCCACCAAAGAAAGCGAACAACTTTTAAATCCGATCGCTCTCGCTGCGCACAATCAGCGAAAATCAATTTGCTTTTTCTCGCGAGAGGCCATTCGCTTTTTCCGCCCGCGTCGGCGTTTTCTGCAGCCGCGCCAGCGCGATCGCACAGGGATATCGGAAGCGAGATGCACAGATCGAAGGCGCGGGCATCACAATGCCAGCAGATCGGGCAGTCAGATAAACATTAAAATCCAACAAGCCAAAATCATGTTAAATCAACTCAAACCAATATTGAATGCAAATTCCAAACTCTCGTTATTAAACGCAAATGCCATCTATAAATCCATTGCAAGACTCACAATGCTACCCGCTTGTCTCAACTGGAAAAATACCGCACCGTCCAATAAAAACTATGATAAGAGTAGTTTGAAATAAGTGATAAGTCAACAATACGTATGAGAGAGTGTAAGCTGAACTATGTACAAAAGGGAAAAGAAAAAGCCGACAGAAGGCGTATCGTCAATATAAAATACTCCTTATTTATTTTTTATCCTATGCGATTTGATTGAGGTTTTAGGATGCTTGAATGATTTTTGGCATTCACAATGGGAAAGGAACAGAGATACATGTTTGGAAGATACTACAAATATTTTAGAAGGATAATCCAGAAAAAACGTACATTTGTGAGAACATTTTCGGTTATACTGAAATGTCCACATCTCACAACGTAGTCTGAATTCATTAGAATGTAGAATCGAGAATAGTATTGCATCGTCAAAGCAAGATCCCACGGCGGTTTCCTCAATCTACCATTATACTCTGCATAACTGCCGCAGCAATTCATCTTCATTACAGAGCGCTCCCTCCAATTACATTGCTGTTGGCCGGAAGCAGTGCTTTTATTTTCTTCCTTAATCCTCAGCAAACACATTATGTCCCAGATTTACTTGTTTGTAATCAAATGTAATGCCCTAAATAGTGCTTTAAGATACTGGACTACTTTCATTGATACATCATACGTAGTATAAATGCAAATTTCTTGTAATAAATTTTATATTATTTTTGTTTTAGGTAAGTAAGCAGACGCCAATACCTTCCAATTCTACGCTGATATTGGTGAGTGCTCTGTGATAAGAGAAATTTATTCTTGGTATATATTTTTCTAGAGTACTATGATAGAAGTAGAAATAATGGAAAAAAGTATCGTCGAGATTTGACGACTAATCTAGAGTCTGTGAGGGAACGATGTTCTCTCGTCCTCTATTTTGTAATTCACCAACACTAGTGACGTTATAAAGATATTATTATTGCGTAATAATTTACTACATGTAAATTCTATGTACGTAAGGAAAACTATTCTAATGGTATAACATAATGCTTCAAATAACTTCATTGCTTTGGACAATTCTGTTTTAAAATACTCGGCCCTCCGTCAAGAAAAAAGTTGTTTAACTTTGTAAAACTTAATTGATTCTACTCGGAAATTTCAAGAAAAATGAGCAAGAGGGTGGCTATGAAATTAACGAATAACAGTGATACAGCTTGGGGATTACAAAATACAACTAGGCGGGCCATCCATTGATTTCTTTGACAATTGGCCGTAAAAATGTAAGAAAAAGCTTTAGCAATTGTGAATTGACATTCCTATGTTACTTTGAATTGAATGGGGATAACGCTTGGTTTCTGCAATTTTGTTTTCCACGATTTTCAGAGCGCGATCAAAACAAACGACCATTACCTGTATATTGAACAAAATACCGTATAACACGAAAGAGTAATGCAATATGGATGATGAAGCATGACATGCGTTACGTCAATGCGAAAGGTGCAATGTCGCAACCAATTTCATTACCATTCAGCATATATGAGCAGATAGGGAATAATTTGAAATACCGCTCTAAAGAACACGTTTGAAGCTTTTCTCTCTCCTTAAAGGTATATTTAGTTGTCACGAATAATGTTATGTTTAGGAACCGGACGGAATAACGTGACCTTTACTTTCATATTCAAAACTTTTACTACAACAATTGTCACTCATTTGTTATAACGGAATATGAATTGGAAAGTTTGAAGTAATTTCAATTACAAAACTATTAAATTCTTGTTTTTGCCGACCTGATATTTCAGGGGTACACATTATGTAAGGTAATATAACAATAGCACATTGATTTAAAAAAAAAACATGAGACTACTGCATTTATACCATTTTTTGATTCAATATTGTTATGGTAGCTATATGAAAGGGAGCCGAATCTCAAATAAAGTTTCTGAATTTTCTTTAAAAGCGTTTCCCTTAGATTTTTGTATTGCAAAATAAGATGTTACAGCCGTCATCAATACGTTATTCATGAAGCAAAGCGAGGCTTGGTGATGCATATCGCATATTTGTGGAGCGATAAGAGGGATTCGGGGGAGAGTGAGAGTGAGTTCTCTCGCTGCCGCCTGCTCGGTCGCCGCGCAAAAACGCGCGCCCGCCGCGGTGTGATTTATGGCCGGTGGCACGCAAGCGCACAAACGCGCCGATCGCCTTGCTGCCGGCACGCGGCAGGCAGGGGGGCGGGGTAAAGGCGGGGGCAGGGGACGGGGAGAGGGCGAGGAGGGGTCGGGGAGAGGAGGGGACGGAAACGGGAGGGGTGGGGACGGGGAGGGGGCGGGAGAGAACTGGGAGGGGGCGGGGAGGGGACAGGACGGGACGGGGATGGGTTGAAAAGGGGGCGGAGAGGGGACAGGGAGGAGACGGGGAGTGGACGAGGAAGGGGCGGTGAGAGGACGGAGAAGTTGACCGGAACGAGAAAGATGACAGAAGTGGGGGAGGGAAGGGAGGAGGAGACGGTAAGGAGAAAATGAAGGGGAAGGGGGAGGGGGAATGGCATGGGGACGGAAGGATGAAGGAGATGGGGACTGGGAAGATCACGGATAAGGAGGAGGCGGGGTCGAGGAAGAAAGCAAGGAAGGATGCGGACGGGGAAGGGAGAGATGGCGACAGGGCTGTGATGGCTCGTGCGCGGATAAGGGCAGAGAGAGGGTGATGGATTGCGAAGAACGGTGATGACAGGCCAGAAAGGACAGAGGGGATGGTAGCTACAGTTGTGACTGGATCGGTGGAGACAACGGGAAGAGGGCCAGAAGTGTGATGTCGACCGGGAAGGAGGCATAGGGGAGGGAAAAAATCTTGGGGAAGGAAGGGACGAGAGAGAAGGAGAAGAAAAGAGCGCGCGGTTGGGGGTGATATGAAGTGCTAGGGAAGAAAAGAAGGGTGAAGCTGGAAAGGAGAGGAAACTGGAGGAGGGAAAGAGAATGGCCGAAAGGGAGGGCCGCTGAGTGGACGGACAAAGTGACAAAGGGGCGGCGAGAACTCGAAGAAGTGGTGACGGGTTCAACGGGTTCTTAAGTCTTCGTAGAAGTACTTCACACTCTCAAAATCTTTTTAAAAAGGCTTCGTAATGACTTTGTTCCTGACTGGAATTATTCTCATTCTCGTATTCATGCCAACCATCGAATGAAAACCATTTGCACTATTTATTGTGTGGCAATGAAAATTATGTATTCCTTGTTTTGCAATATCACTGCATATCCTGTGAGTGATAATATCCGTGTAAAACATTTTTCTAAACAATGGTGTTTACTTGTCTGGGAAAATAACTACGTACCTTCACGTTGAAAATTAGCATTCTACTAACTATAAAGCAGAGTATTACTCTAAGCATTTTCCGATCAGAAATACTTTCCATTATACTGCGGTTTTCTCAGAGTTGAGTTTGAAGGAAATTAGTTGTTTCGGTTTCATGCAATTGGAAGGCTGAACGCCACCATTATGACGTCACTGTAGTGACTTGTAAGGTCCCGATCGGACAAAACACAAAACAGCTGATATCCTTCAAACACAACTTTGTGAAAACAGCAGTATACATTTAGAATTTTCAGAACCAAATCATCTATAATATACTCGTAGTTTCATGTAGAAATCTCGTCTCATTTCTAAACAGATCCTTTTCTGGCCTTATCTGAGAAAAAACGGAACCGGAGATGATGTGGAATTCTGATCCACCCAAGCGAGGAGTAACGGAATAGCTATTTATCCTGCAAAGCCGTAGAGTGTAGAATTGCATTCTATCATATCTAAGAGAAAATCTCAGCTGTAATAAAAAGTCATATTACAAACGCAAGCATATTTCCATAACCAAGATTAATTTGTTCAATTACAGTTTATTCTATTACTAATATTAATAGCCTGTTACAGCAAGGTATTAATTTTTCTAATTGTATTAAGAATGTAGTATATTTGCCTTCATTACACTAAGTTTTCTTTTCTACAGCGAGGAGGTTTATTATATACGCTTTACAGATGGTTTCAAACATCAACATGGTTTTTACGTTTTGGAGCTATCAGTCGATGACAGACTTGTTCAGTATACATATTATCCAGTTTCATCAACAGGATACAGAGTTACTGAACGATACGTGAGAAACCTAGGGAAATGAGTAAACTGAATAACAAAGTACTATTTAGTGTAGTCCAGTATTATTGCAAACAATAATACTTTCTTTATTGTTTCCAATAATACTGGATATTAAATGGTATTGCAAAAGTGGATAAAATATGTCATTATACAAGCTAGCCTTCCTAACGATGCTTCGTTGAATTCGAAAATAGAGAATGTAGTGATTTTCTAGGCTCGTATTAAAAAATCAGTTTGATTGAGGACTGGAATACTTAAGATATTCTTGAACTATTTATAGATCTGTTTAGAAGCTTAAGTTACATGAATGCTACATTTCATCTGAGTTTAGTCAATATATTCTATAAATAGTTTTAGCTTAACACAGTTATTCTTTCACGCAATCACTAAGGTTTCAAAATAAAAAGCGACTACGAAGTACAAAAACATTTTTTTGCATTTCAACATTATAAACGACCTTTTTCTTTACAAGGAATCGTTCATAAAATGACATGATATGGCACAGATTAAGACTTATTTTCCGTTTGGGATACGAATAATTGTGCCATCACATATTCAGCCAATCGCTGCGAGAGAATCGAGGAAGGAGTAGCGGTAAACCGAACAACCGACCATCCTTTTTTCCGCACGTCCAATACCCGCTACGTCACAATAAAGTTGTTTCCAAAAATTAACTATGATTCTCTTTTAAATTTATAAAGCTGTGATACAAAATATAATATGCATGCAACTAGTTTTTATTATATCTTCATTGCTTTCGTAAAACCTCGCTCCCAACCCCGCTTGTTTTCAAAACATATACTCATGCAATAAAGCGTAACATTATAAACTAGTTGTTTAATATACTATTAAACGATTTTAAAGTCAATTTTTGAACATGGAAGATTCGAACGCCTACAAATAATTCGGGACCTCTGGAACGTATCGGCTGGTCGTTGATTTACAGACGGATGCTCACTTGTAGCAGCGAGGGCCGCGTGCGGAATCCCGAAGACCCGACGAGCGGAGCGGAGCTGAGCGGAACCGCTTTGGCTCCGACGGCGGAATCCACCAAAGAGGCAAAAATGCCTCTGCGACTCAGCGGTAACGGTGGGCGGGGGGCGGCGGTGCCGATGGAGGCGGGCCGGAGCCGGGGGGTGGATCCAGGGGCGGGGGCGGACCCGGAGATAGGGCCGGCGCGTACCGGATCGCGACTGCATCGGCTCCAGATAAATCACGTGAATAATAATTTGACGGTTCGCCGTTTCGGTGCTTCCCGCCGCCGCCGCCGTTGCAAGATGAAGGATAGCTGTTCCGCTATGCAGGAATCCGCCCGTATCTCCGGCCGCGGAGGCGGAGGCGGGGCGCGCGGCGACGGTGACGGCCGAGACGACGGCAACCGGCGCGGCGGCGGGGCTCCGCCGAACTGCGACGGAGACGGGAGGACGGAGAGGAAAGAGAAGGCGCTACCAAAATCTCCGAACGGTCTCCGCCCATACGTTGGTCGCATTCTGTGACGCTCCAGCGGCCGCGAAGGAGGACGGAAGGCAGAGGAAGGCGCGAGAGGAGGGATGGAGAGGAAAGGGACGGGACGGGACGGGACGCGGAGTAGACAGGCGAAGTTCCGTATCCGCCCCGGGGGGGGGGCGAGCGCGGCGCGGTGCTTTTCAATAAACCGAGCAGTGGCCGCCAGAAGAAAGCTAACCTTTTTCGTGGAGGGCGGCGCAGAAAGGACAAACGTCATGCGACTTTCTCTCAGAATTTCCACTGCCATGTCAAACATACAAAATGGTCTGTTTTCAAGTACAATTCGTTCCGTGGGTTGTTTCTGTTGATTTGTTTCTCGGGGAAATTTCTGTTCGAGTCAAAAGGAAAGGAATTGTTTTCTATTTAACAGTCCATTACAGAAATTGCGATTATTTCGCTTATTATACGAAAGTAATTTTACATCCGTTTAAATAAACCAGTTGGCAGGGAAACGAGGTAACAATAGTTAATAAATTGCACAGAAGATTGCAAATGAATTTTGTCTAAATAAATGGGAAAAAGATGTTATATAATGTCAGTAGTATTTTAGTATGGGACAGACTCGTGGTAGGTTTGAAAATGTAATGACAACGAGAATTTCTTTCCTCGAGAAGACTTTTCATTCTTGAAGATGGGAGAAATATAAAGTCTAAGAATTACGTTAATGAATTATTATTATTATTAAATCTTCTTCGAAAATTTTAATGATTGAGTTTATAATAAGCTAATGTTTTTTAATATTTTTAATATTTCTAAAACCATGATTTTTCAAAAACTAATTTAAAATTTATTTTTTACTTTTATATATTTTATATATTTAATTAAATTTCAAACGAATTCATTGTAAGAACATTTGAGTTCAAAATGAAATACTAGAAGATGCAACACTCTTATGGAACTGAGACCCCTGAATTTTGAACTTAGTACACAGTCATGAGTACATATACATGTGTAAGATGAGGGGAAGTAAGTAATAAAATCCTATAATTTCGTGATTTCAACGAGGGCGACATCAATATTAACCGCGTCAAATATGGCGAAAATAATAGCAATTACAATAATGACGAAGCAGAAATTTTTATGACGATAATGATCAACCAAGATCAAAATGGGGTCGACAGATGGAGTTGGTGATTGTCAAGCAGAAACCAAAGGTGTTACCATACCTGTCTGAAAATGTTCAAAACATTACAACATGTAACAGCTCGTACTTTACAAGTTCTACAGGTGAACATCTCTAGTTTCGATTACATCACGAAACGTGACAGACAATGACCAAGCGAAATGGGCGGGGAGAACATAAGGAAAAGGTAGTTTAACACCTCGGCGGCGAGCGCGCCAGAGGCAGCTTGTAGTCGCGGCGTGCCGGGGCGGGGCGGGGAGGAGCGGGGAGGAGCGGGGAGGGGCGGGGCGGCTCCCCACCTGCCGTGCGCGGAGGGGCAGCGAATAAACTGGCCAAGTTTACGCAAGCGGCGCCGCGCCGCACCGCGCTGGACGGCGCTCCCGCCGGCGACACCGCGACCGGCTCCCGGCCTCGGCGGCGGCGGCGGCGGCCGTCCATATGGACGAGGAATGCGAGGCGCGCTCGCGGCGGACGAGCGTTCGAAGCCCGGTGCAGCCGCTTGATTTAGGGCGCGCCGCAGGCCCCTGCCTCCCCCCGCCACGCGCTGTCCCCTGCCGATGCCGTGTAAATCTCTCGCGCCGAAAGGGGACTTCGCTGCGGCGGTGGCGATGGATGTGGTATCGGTTGTGGCGGTGGCAGTGACGGCGGAGGTGGAGGTGGTGGTGGTGGTGGTGGTGGTGGCGGCTGAGCTTTGGAAGCGATGATGGCCGTGGCGCAGGCGGAGGTGATGGCGGTGACGAGAGGTGGGCTGCAGGGGCGGGGTGCACGCGTGGAGCCGTGTTGTCGGGGTATGAGGTGTCGGGGGTCTTGGGTTTTGGGTAGCCTGATGGCAGAGTGGCGAGGTGGTGTTGTGGCGGACAGACGAAGTGGTCTGATGGCGGGGTGTCGGGATGGCGGGGTAACCTGATGACAAGGCGGGGAACAGAGCAGAGAGAAGGTCCGGAGCTAGTGGAGGTGGAGGCAGCTATGATGACGTCCTCTGCGATCAACGATGCGACAATTGTTGCTACATCCACCGTTGTGACCAGCACCCAACCACATTTGCAAACGGGTGATGCTCCATTATCAACCTCCGCTAGGCGCCTGCCTGCTCTACTACCAATCTTTACGCCGTCTCTTTTACAATCACGAATATCGTTACCTTTGTTGACTAGGTCGATAACCACAACAGCGTAGAATTCATTTCATTTATCGATTTTCTTATTAATTCATGTAGTAATGCATGAATACTGTGTCACCACGTTCTCACTCATCCAGAACATCAACATTTGTTCACATTCTTCAATGACATCGTGAGAATTATTTCATTCATTGCTGAAAACTTCCATTAAACATCACACCTTCCAGCTACTATTTTGCATCCCCGCAAAAATGCCCTGAAATAGCAGAACAAGACGAGAGCAACTACAGTGTTTTTCGAAATAATAATAATAATAATAATAATAATAATAATAATAATAACAACAACAACAAGAAAAAATCGTGTTCTGACGGCGGCAGGATTTTCGACATTAGCTTTTCAGTTAGGTCGAATTCAGTCGCTGTCTGAAGGAGAATTCTAGCGGCCAGCTGCTCTGATCGATAGTTTTCCGTGGTTTCTCCGATCAGCACCAGGCGAATGCCGGAGCGGTAACTTACCAAACGGGCCGCGGACGGCGCGCGATCTGGCCTTCCCCTTCCTTGTCCTATCCTTTCGCCTTACACACACACTTACACTAACATGCACTACATTACCATATATCCCGAAGACCGGTCGGGAGCTTAGAGCTTGTCCCGGCTGGGGCGGTGCCCTGCTGGTGGGAGAGTCCTGGTTAGGTGGAAACCCCACTAGTAGGTCGACGTCGGATTTCGCCATACAGCGGGGGAAGATCACCGCCATCTCCCGAGAAAAAAACACGCACTACACTAACGGGACTAATGATCAAAACAGTTGACGCGCCCGGAAACACGAAAAAATTAATCAATTAAGAAGAAAGATGCATTATTTTTATTGCAGTAATAGGAGACTGCGTAAAGAATGATTACAAAAAGTACAAGGCAAGTGTCTATGCTGAAGTTGGTTTGTTCTAGTACTACTCAGAACGGAGCTGCTCTGGCAGTGACGGTGACGCCATTGGCAACCGCGAGGTGGAAGGGGCTCCGTCGGCAGCGAGGCGACGTGGGCGCGGGGACGACGGGGACGGGGACGGCGGCGGCGCGTGTGGCGGTCCGTCGTAGATCAACGATGCGTCCGCCGCCGCCGCCGCCGCCGCCGCCGCCGCCGCCGCCTGCCGTATCGGGAGTTCGACCGGCTGCTGGATCGGGCGCCCAGCTCAGGTCTCCCCCGGCTGCCCGCCGCGCCGCACCGCGCGCCCGCTATCAAGATCGGAGGGCTGCGGAGAACCACCCGGGGCATTCCAGTGGCGGCGGGGCGCCATCCATCAGCCCCCGGCTCAGGCCCCGCCGCGCCCGCCCGCCCGCCCGCCCCTCGCCCGCCGTTCACGGCGCCCCTGCGCTCGCCGCTGGCGAAAATCCAGACTTGGGTCGCGGTGACCTGGGGTGCCCGGCCCTCGGAGCGTAAGGACATTTCCCTCTTCGCAAAAAACGGCGCATTTCATCTCTTTTATTTCAAATTCAAAAAGCACTAGATGCAACGCAGCAACAAATAGAAGTAGAAGGAAATAGGAATCGGAACGATTTCTTCTTATTTGATTTTCTGGTAACGTTATCCCCAAAGATATAGATCTGCTGTTTATTTCTGATCCCTTTGTTCAGAATAGAGAGCGGGAAGGAAAGAAATTAAAGTGGAGTGTGAAGTGTGATTGATGAAATGTGAAATGAAGATTACAAAATGTAAAGGGCGTATTGTGAAATGTAAAGGGCAGATTGTGAAACGTAGAGGGTGGAGTGTGAAATGAAAACGGCCGATTGTGTAATGTAAAGGGCAAATTCTGAAATGTAAAGGGCGTATTGTGAAATGTAAATGGCGTATTGTAAATGTAAAGGACGTATTGTGAAATGTAAAGGACGTATTGTGAAATGTAAAGGGCAGCTTGTGAAACGTAGAGGGTGGATTGTGAAATGAAAACGGCGGATTGTGTAATGTATAGGGCAAATTGTGAAATGTGAAGAGCGGATTGTAAAATGTAAAGGTCGGATTGTGAAATGTAAAGGGCGGATTGTGAAATGTAAAGGTCGGATTGTGAAATGTAAAGGGCGTATTGTAAATGTAAAGGACGTATTGTGAAATGTAAAGGGCAGCTTGTGAAACGTAGAGGGTGGATTGTGAAATGAAAACGGCGGATTGTGTAATGTATAGGGCAAATTGTGAAATGTAAAGGGCGGATTGTGAAATGTAAAGGGCGGATTGTGAAATGTAAAGGGCGGATTGTGAAATGTAAAGGGCGTATTGTAAATGTAAAGGACGTATTGTGAAATGTAAAGGGCAGCTTGTGAAACATAGAGGGTGGATTGTGAAATGAAAACGGCGGATTGTGTAATGTATAGGGAAAATTGTGAAATGTAAAGAGCGGATTGTGAAATGTAAAGGGCGGATTGTGAAATGTAAAGGGCGGATTGTGAAATGTAAAGGGTGGATTGTGAAAGATAAAGGGCGGATTGTGAAATGTAAAGGGCGGATTGTGAAATGTAAAGGGCGGATTGTGAAATGTAAAGGTCGGATTGTGAAATGTAAAGGTCGGATTGTGAAATGAAAAATGCGGATTGTGAAATGTAAAGGGCGGATTGTGGAATGTAAAGGTCGGATTTTGGAGATGGTCACGGATAGCGGGCGGTGAACAGGGCACAAGAGAGAAGGGAAAGTGTAGTGCGGAGACGAGAAGGCGGAGAATAAAGTGTGAAGAACTGAGATCACAGTACGACGGGCGGAACACAACACGGTGTTGAGCGGGGGCAAAATGAAATGAAATGTCGTGAAAAGGAATTGCAGAGGCATTACGTGAGTCGCTTGCCCCACTGCGGTCTGCTCTGCTCCACGGCTGCAAAAACCACCGTGTGAAATGCCCATCTGGCTTCCTTGCGAAGTTTTGCCGCCGCGCGGGGCAGCCGCGTCAAAAAACCTCGCCCTTCCCTTACCAGCGTTTTACGAGGCGGAAGTTCTGGGAGTAGTGGGCACGGAAAAAGTCGCAAAATGTGAGAAATTTATTTATTGCAAGTAATTCCATTCACCTTCATACTCGATACAGACAAGAAAAAGAATGATAAAAATGTTATTATTCAGGTAATAAAACCAGTCTTGTACCAATGTATAATACATATGTATAATAACGGCACTACTTTGTTCAAATTTTTCGAAATGAATTCAGAAGTAGAATAAGAAGTTCTTATGAATACGTGCGTTCACACGTGAAGACATATTTTGCAGAATTTAAAAACTGTGTAGTTCATTAAATAAAAATTAACTGATCGATTGAAATGTATAAAATGGAAAAGTTTATGGAATTAAGAAAATGCTTTATTATAGAGTACATGTATTTACATAACTTAAAATACATATGTTCCATTTCAGAATTAGTTCTAACTTTTGATTACTGTATAATATGCTAAACAGCGTTGAACTTTATTTATTACGGCGTAATCAACAGACTAAGTTCAATTCTACAATATTTTTAACTGACGTCTGAGGGTTTGTAATGAAAATAAAGCAAACTTACTTTGCAATGCACGCGTCTCTAAGGAAAAAAATCTGCATCAGTCGCTCTGAAAGAGCCATCGCACCCGTGTGAATGCCTATCAAGATATGCAAAGGAGACAGGCGCATATAAATAACCCAATCGGAGAGCAGAGCAGGATTGTCACGATATTGCATCGAGCCAAGGCCATTGAACCCGTTATGTTGCCCATATGTTTCAGGACTCCAAATTCTTTCCTTCACGACTGTCTTCATAGAATGAGAAAACGCAGTTCACAATACTGAAAAAAGCGAATTACCAAAATATTCATTTCACTTCGACATTTTTACAAGAATACAGTCGTTATTATTTCTATGCGCTCTATTTTTTAGGTACATAACGCATCGTACCATGTAAACTAACATCCAAAAATATGTTTTAAAAGCCGTGCACCGTAATTCTTTAGCATTGCTTTACCTACAATACACATGACAATATAGTAATTTAAAATCATATACTCATGACTTCGAGAAGGTTAAAGAATGGAACTTTATGCGTTCCAAGTGCAGCTCACAGTTGAACTTTGCCTTTGCTTTCGGAAGAGGAGACTAAGAGGTGAATAATGAGGAGAGAATAAATAACACTTATGGGTGTAATAAACCATCAAATGTGATAAGTGGCTGCATGAAAATCAGATCACACCGCAATCACAAATGTCTTTCGCAGAATTCGAATGTACAGCCTTCGGCTTTCCAAACTCTAACATTGCAGCAAGCCCCTGCGCCTTGGAGGCAGACACTAAATACCCTTACGTCGGAATGCATAAGAAGGGCCTGGTAGCACTTGGCCCGTGACGTCACCGCCGAGGGGCGCCAGCTCGCGCGTGGCGCATGCCTGGCCGGGGCGCGGCGACCGCCCTGCTCTCCGCGGCGACGCCGTCAATCACGGACACGAAACTCCCAGCGACGGCGCACGGGCGGACACGTGCTGTGGCGGAGGCGGCAGCGGAGGAGGAGGAGAAGGCCAAGAAGATGTCAAATGAAACAGGGCATGAAGGAGAAAAAAGAATGAACAAAGAGAAAGCAAAGCAGAAGCAAAACATCAGAAGAAACCAAACGGGAAGAAGAATGAAAGAAAATGAGGTTATAGAAATTGAAAAATAAGTAAATAAATTGGCATATGTGAAGATAAGGGATGGTAAATAGAGGCAGGTATGTGAAACAAAAAGTGATGAAACAAAAACACATCAAAATGATGGAACGCAAGAGAGAAAGGAAATACAGAGGAGAGACAGACGGCGTAGACAAAAGTCAAATAAAGAAATGGATGTCAGAGAACAAAAGCGGAAACAGAGCTGACCAGGATTGAACCAGAGGTGAAAATGTGACTACAGAGAACTGGGAGTGAGGAGGAGGCACGAGTGTAAACCCGAGTGCCATAGCACTGGCAGTTGTAGTTCACTGCAGCGGGCCGCGGGCGTCGGTGAGTGCCGGTGGCGGAGGCGGCGGCGGCGGGAGCGCGTCAAAAACCGGCCGCTTATCTGGAGCGAGCGCGCGTCCCGCCCTCGCGCCGCCGCCGCCGCCTCCCGCGGCGACGATAGCGCAGCAGGTGGCCTCTGCGCCGACCACGGGGCGCGCGGACGCCCACCAGGCCCCGCCGCCCCGCCCAACCGTCGGCCCTTCACCAAACCGTCGGACTCCTCCAAACGGCGGGCCCCGCCCAACCGTCGGCCCCGCACCAAACCGTCGGACTCCTCCAAACCGCGGGCCCCGCCCAACAGTCGGCCCCGCACCGAACCATCCGACTCCTCCAAACCGCGGGCCCCGCCCAACCGTCGGCCCCGCACCAAACCATCCGACTCCTCCAAACCGGGGGTCCCGCCCAAACTGTCGGCCCCGCCTCAAAAACTCGGGCCTTCCAAACAATCGGCCTCGCTCCAAATCATCGGCCTTGCCCAAACCATCGGCCTCGTCCAAACGGTCGACCCGCCCAAATCATCTTCCCCGTCCCAAATCATCTGCCCCGTCCCAAATCATCGCCCTCGCCCCAAACCGTCGGCCTCGTCCAAACCGTCTGCCCTGCTCAAACTGTCAGCTCCATCCCAAACCGTCAGCCCAACCTCAAACCATCGGCCCCGCCGCGAACCGTCTGCCCCGCCACCAGTCAGCCTCGCCATCAAATTGTCTGCCCCGCTCTATCCCTTCAGCTCCGCCGCAAACCGTCTTCCCCGCCCCGAAACAGCCAGCCACGCCTAACCGTCCGAACTGCCAAACCGTCGTACTCGCCAAACCGTCCGCCCCGCCAAACCGTCCGCCCCACCAAACCGTCCGCCACGCCCAACCGTCCGACCCTCCAAACCTTCCTACTCGCCAAACCGTCCGCCCCACCAAATCGTCCGCCCCGTCAAACCGTCGCCCCTCCAGACCAATCGCCTCGCCGGACCATTTACTGAATTACTGAACTTCCTTTCCGCTAGAATCTAAACTATTTAAGGAAATTAACATTGTAATTTATTTTATAAAACACTATTGCAGTTTTAAAAAAGTGCTGTATCGAATGAACTTTCTAAGCATTACAGTTCTCAGCTCCGAGATTCTTCAAGTGTTAAATCCAAGCTTATACATTACATAACCACCAACTTGATTTGATTGTCAAGTTCATCATTTATTCGTTAATATATTTTGTTTACTTCTCGAAATTTGCATTTCGTTAGATTTACGCAAACGCCTTTCTGGAGAGTTTTATGGTCGCATTAATGTACACAATGTCCATATTAATTATATTACCTCAATATGTGTTGGTGAATCATTAGTATAAAATATTCTTTTTTTCCATCTTTCATATCATACGCATGACATACACGTGTTATCTATTCCAATGCGTTTACATTACTCAGCATAAAAACCAACCACACTTTATACCTCCTTGAATATTTAATATTATCATATGCTAAATCTAAACCCCCTCCTCTTATGAGTTATTCATACTCTCGACCTCTTCTTACCACTTTATCGCCGTAAACAACTGAAGCGCAAAAATGTAATTTGTAACGTGTCTGTTCCTTTACAATCAAAGTATTTAAAACGTTACTTAATGTCAAAAATACATTAATGAACCCTTTTGCTAGTAGCATTGTATCAAAGGAAAACAAGATCGTTTCAAGCTACTTATGTTGCATTTCCAGTCTTTATCCAATTACATTTTATAATTTTCTTCTAGAATCTAAACAAATTGTCTCAAAATATAAAAATATATTAAACAATGAAAACATTCATTATGAAAATAATTAGTTATTGTATTTAAATTTTAATTGAGAGAACAGATTGAATGGATTTTGTGTATACAACTTATGCAGAGAAAGAAATTAATAAAGATAACTACTGAATAAGGATTGTTCTTACATTACCCAATATGCTTATTACAGTAATTGCAGTCTCTATTGTGTCTTCTCTAATCCTAGAAAACGAATCGAATTTTTATTGCTTCACAAGTCATTTTAACTTTCTCAATCTATTTCACTTGATCATTCCACATAAAATAAGAGTTCAAACTTCTCAATCAACAAAACAAACAAACTCAAAATTCCTCCCAATATTATTTCTGAGTAACAAAATTTAAAATGAGCTTGAATGTATTAGAATGTTAGCAAAGTGAAGCTTCACAACAAACATCTGAAAAGCGCCGAGCGCTCCGAAGGCTGCAGTGACGCAGCAGCAGGAAGCAGCGCCTGGCGGATATGCAACCAAGCGCGACAGTCCTGCGCAGACTCCTCCCGTCCGCGTCGGTCGAGAGCGGCGGCGGCGGCGCATGGCAGCTCGGCGACGGCTCCCACCTCGTCCTGGGGCTGGACGGGACCTGCAGCGCCGTCGCTCTCGACACCTCCTCTTCCGCCGCTTGTGCTATTCTGCCCCTCCGTGGTACTCGTCTAGAGGAAGATAACGCCAACGTCCGTCTTCGTTCGTCTGTCCGAAATGTCACTCTTCACTCGTAATGAGTCGCCAAGCTTCATCCATTATCCATCATCATTACACTCAGAGTCAGCATTTTCCCATATATATATATATATATATATATATATATATATATATATATATATATATATATATATATGTAAGCCCATTGAATCCCTTAAAAGAGCAAGGGCCTCCTTTCAGAACACAAGGGTGGTTCTGCTTATTTCTTTAAGTGAGTCAGTACTTAAGAGATTTAGTGTGATTTTAGGTTTTACGATTTAAAAAATATTAGGGTCATCGTTATCATTACCACTATCATCATATAAAATATTTGACAAAAGTATTTTACAAAGTTATTCCGCATTTGCCAATAACGAATCAGACTTTTTTCCCCTCTTTGCCTTTTTGTGGTCTAT
Source organism: Teleogryllus occipitalis (assembly GCA_011170035.1). Classification (NCBI taxonomy): domain Eukaryota; kingdom Metazoa; phylum Arthropoda; class Insecta; order Orthoptera; family Gryllidae; genus Teleogryllus; species Teleogryllus occipitalis. The sequence goes on from BLKR01001237.1 coordinate 237,187, forward strand.
TGTGGATACTTCGAGCACGCATTGTTGACATGAAGTTGAGACGAAAGTATAGCAATAGATTAATAATTTAATAATTAAATAATAGACACAGATTTCAACGAAACGACATCGTAAACTTTTAGCAATGATAATTCATTTTCCTAGTTTTTTCATCACCGCTTGTTCACTATCCACTGTGGCATTTCAACTTACAAACACAATCTGCGAGCTCCAAGCTACTACCTCACGTCTACCTGCTTCGTCCCGCTCCGCTCCACTCACCGCGTCCCGCACGGCCGTCATCTCCACTTCCGCACGCATTACTCCCGTGCCCCGCCCCCTGCTCAACAGCCCCCTCGCCCCGCCCCGCCACTACCCCTGCCCCACCCCGCCCGTCCCGCCCCGTGCCGCCCCGCCCCGCCCCGCCCCGCCCCGCCCCGCCCCGTCCTCTCTCCCTCGTCCTCCAACCCCGCCTCGCCCCGCAACCTCCCGGCCCCGCCCCGGCCCACCCCGCCCCTCCCCGTCCTCCCTCCCTCTCTCCCTCGTCCTCCCGCCCCGCATGCGCCTCTACTTCCACGTACCCCTTCCCCTCTCCCCCTACACCACGGCGTCGGCATCGGCGTCCACCGGCGCCGTGGCGTCCGCGTCTGCGTCTGCGGCTAGCGGAACTGAAAATGTCATTTTCCCGTCTGCCCTCGCCAGATAAAGTCGGCGCGGCCCTCGCTGTGATTTCTTCTTCCTTCGGGAGACTCTTCCCTCCCCCCCCCCACACACACACACCTCCGCTTCTTACTCATCGCGACGGCGCGGGCGATAAGCGCGCCCGGCATTTGTTTCCTGGCGGCGACTGCCAGTGGGGAAGTACGTTTGCTGTGCGTTGTTTCGCTGTAGCGCGCACGACAAGGTGAAGGATTCACTCGACGCGACGCTCTAGGGCTTCTGAGCAGATGGGAGCTCGTCAAGTGTACTCTTTCTCAAAGTACATGTTACAAATGTTTTCTTATTTCGTGAGACAGTTTATTACACAAGTTGAAATAACTGCGTAAGATGAATATAATGTGTTACGAGTCATTTGGTTCCTAGGCATGTGATTTCTAAGCTTTGTTTTGATAAATTTCAGTCAAATCTTTTTAGTTATTTCTTGATACCCATACTCCTGTTTGGGTTTGGGTTTGATTTCTTACTAATTCAAAGAATACCACACGTTGCCACAATCGATTTTAATTAATATTAAATCTTGTGGAAGCACGTACCCGAGACAACACTAAACAAATGCTCTTTCGAGCCGTATATTTATTGCCATACCTTCGTTAGTGATAGTGAAATTATGCTCTAAACCAACACAATTACATTTCTAAATTACATTAAACATTTATAAATAGATCTATTTTCTTCCCTTTTTTTTGATTCGGATCGGTAAAACTTGTTTTACAGAAGAATTAAAATGCCCGAACGAAGTGCGGCATCGATGCCTTCATACGACACTTGGTCTGGCCTCCCCCTCCCTAGCCGCCATCTTTTTTCCGTCACCGCCGCCGCTTTGGCTCCGCCGAGGCCTCTCTGCGCCCTGTGCAGAATCCTCTCCGGCCGCATTCAGCCCGGGTCGCCTCATTTCACGCCACTTACGTAATACCGCACGTTTCTCTAAATCCCGGCCGTTAATTAAATTCCTTGCATTAGAGGGCGCTTTTTTCCGGCAGGCGGCGGCGGCGCCTCTTCCCTCGGAAAAGCAATTAAGCGCTTTGCCCTCGCATTAGGCGGGGGCGGCGCGCAAGAAGCCGCCTCCTCCAGCGCCCGCGACGCAAAACCGCTTCAAAGTCGGCGCCGTCCGCCTCCCGAAAGGGCGCGCGCGAAGTGCCTAGAGCACCTAGACGCAACTGGATGAACCACCCACTGGACACAACTGGACGAACCACCCACTGGACTCAAATGGACGAACCAGCCACTGGACACAACTGGACGAACCACCCAGTGAATACAACTGGACGAACTATCCAGTGAATACAACTGGACGAACTACCCAGTGAATACAACTGGACGAACTACCCACTGGACACAACTGGCGAACCACCCACTGAACACAAATGGACGAACCCCCCACTGGACACAACTGGACGAACCAGCCACTGGACACAACTGGAGGAACCACCCACTGGACACAACTGGACGAACCACCCGCTTAACGCAACTGGACGAACCACCCGCTTAACGCAACTAGACGAACCACCCACTGAACACAAATGGACGAACCACCCACTGGACACAACTGGACGAACCACCCACTGGACACAAATGGACGAACCACTCACTGGACACAACTGGACGAATCAGCCACTGGACACAACTAGACGAACCACCCGATTAACACAACTAGACGAACCACTAACTGAACACAACTGAACGAACCACCCGCTGAACACAACTAGACGAACCACCCACTGGACACAACTGGACAAACCACCCGCTGAGCACAACTAGACGAACCACCCACTGAACACAACTGGGCGAACCACCGGTTAAGATGAGCCAGAGAATTGCTGCTGTATTTGCTGCGAGTCTGATTAGGATATTCCAGGGTTTGCGTCGCGACAGTGACAAGATTTTTGACACTATCTTGGTGGAGATCAGCCGCTGCCCGGAAGAGACGTTTTGTGGCTGGCTGCTCTGATCGGTAGTTTCACGTGTTTTCTACGATCAAGAACAAGAAAATGTCGAAATTATTCTGTAATAAACGGGCTATGGATCGCGAGCGATCTTTCCTTCCTCTTCCTTGTCCTATCCTCACCCCTTACACACACAATAATATGCACTACACTACCACCATGCAGAAAATGAATCCATCATATGAAATGCATTCTGGATTTGGCATGGACATCTAGCCATTTGACACTCTGGCGAATAAATAAGTGTATGTCCACAATTATTTATTTGCAAAAGCGTTTACTGTAGACACATAGAATACGTAATTGTAAGCACATTTCGAAATTTGTAAAATTAGTTTTCGTTAAGTAAAGATCTTCAAGTAAACTTTGCAGAGATCTTTTCAGTCAATCATTGCTAACTATGTTTTCTTCACATCGTTAACTTTGGAAGTCAGATTGTACAAGACCTTAACATTCAAGCTGTTCACAGTTATGAACCTGACACAAAACATGACGTGTGTGTTTCTGAAACCTGACACCAGGTGCCACTACCTCCTGACATAAGAGAATATTCACTTCTAGAAAAGTTGAACATGTAAGAAAGAGTTTTATTTTTTTTTTATTTTGCTATCAATACGCGTATTTCAAAATAATGTCTTCTGAAGTCTATTTTATTTCTATAAGAGGTCGTTACAAGACATCTTATAGACAAATGGTTCATCTAACAATTAACAGGAAATTCAATGAACTGGTGTTGTTAGCTCCATTGAGAACATGATCATGTCTTAGGAGTAATGTAATTTTTAATATTTATTGAAATTAAGATACCTTTCACAATTTGAAAATAAGTAAATTTTTTAACACCATACAAATTACGTTAAATTACCCAGAAGTTTCCTCCTTATTGACCTTTAGGCTGTGGGAATAAAACGTGAAGATTTTAGACAAAAAAAATTATGAACTCTCGCCGAAACATGTTTGTGGGTTTGTTAATTAAGCCAAAATCAGCGAAAAATACCAAGATATGCCAGTGATTTAGTTACAACCCTATTCTAACCTATTATTTTTCATTATCCTATTCAACTAACCTATTCATTTTATTTATTTTGCTTCCAGTACCTAAGACTTACGGCAACACCTGAGTTGATCAGTGAGTGAATAGATAAATGATTTTTACGATACGACTAAAACCGTTATATAGGGATTGTTGAATGAGATGTACAGGGAAAAAGAAATCTACAGGTTCGGTTCACAACAAATTCTACATGAATAATCTGGGATTTGAACCCCGGAGCCCAGAGGCGGGAAAGTAGCACCCTGATCGCTACGATTAAGCTCGTTTCCATTCCATCTTCCACTACTTGCATTCGTGTTTCAGTCTGAGACCGAAGTCCCTAAGCTACACAGAGAAGTGGCGATTAGGGTGTTGGGAGCTTCCAACCTGGAGGAAGTTCCGAATACATCAGCGGGGACGGGCAATTGGTGAGACGGAGAGCGGGGACTGGACGGGATCAGAGCGAGGCGGGATAGGGTGGGGCGGAGCGCGCTGAAGGGCGGTGAAACAAGGCGTAAAAGGACAGGGAGGGGCGGGACGACGAGGGACAGAGCGAAAGGGGGCGCAACGAGGAGGGCCGGGACGAGAAGTGTCGCGGCGGAGAGGGTTGGGATGAGGATGGGCGGCGGAGGATCGGAAGCGGGGGCGTTTGCGCGGGGCGAGACGGTGACAAGGGCGAAGGAGGTTCAGTGCAGATGGGGACGGAGAAAGAGCGGGGAAATGAGGGGCGGGAAAATGAGCGGCGGAAAAATGAGGGGCGGGAAAATGATGAGCGGGAAAATGATGAGCGGGGAAATGAAGGGCGGGAAAATGAAGGGCGGGAAAATGAGGGGCGGGGAAATGAGGGGCGGGGAAATGAGGGGCGGGGAAATTAGGGGCGGGGAAATGAGGGGCGGGGAAATGAGGGGCGGGGAAATGAGGGGCGGGGAAATGAGTCGCGGGAAAATGAGGGGCGGGGAAAGAACGGGGACAGAGCGGGAAGGGGGCAAGGGCGGGGTGGAAGCGAAGGCGACAGACGAAGGCAGGAGCGAGGGCGTGGGTGGCGGAGGGCACGAAGACAGTCAGGAGCGGGGGCTGAGCTGGGGGCGAGGGATGGGGCGGGAGCTGGGGCGGTGAGTGAGGCGCAGGCTGGGGCGGGCGATACGATCAGCGGCCGAAGATCCCCAATTAGGAGAAGGACGCGACGCGTTAGCAGCGCCCGCGCAAAAACACGGCGCGGAGCCACTTGGCTTTGTGCGATCGGAGGCCTCCGCGCGCAATCAGATCGCTTCGCCGCAGATTCCGCTGGAAATTTGCGTTGTAATTTGTAAACGGCTCTCGTCGGGACTACCCTCGAGAGCACAACACGCACGAGATATTGCAGCGAAATGCAAATATCTTTTAATTGTGTACCTGGCTGAGATTTGTAGATTGCGAGTTTCTTCTGTCGTGATGAAACACGCCCATTCATTAGGCAAATTGCTTGTATCTTGTGTTTCCTTTCGGAATCACGATGAATATCTTAGATTGTGTTTGATTTGCGAAGTATACGTGACCTTTCTCTGATAAATGACATTAATTCAATAGAAATATATGCATTTCGTTTCTTTCTCATGGACTCCTACAATACAAAATATACCTATTACGACATTCAAAACACCATTTAATAATTATAATTGATTGAACATCTCTATAGGAAGAAGAAAACTCTGATCACAATATTTAAAGCGATCACTAAACACGACAAACTACTCTTGTGTTTGACATCGTAAGCGCAATAGTTAGGCACTTGCACATATTTATACTTCGATTAAAACGTTAGGTCCATTGACACTTCACCAGCTGTGACGCCGTCATTTAATCGGGAGCATAAACGTCACTATAGTGACGTTGAGCGTCACATCTGACGAAGTGTGAAGGAACTTAATGTTTTAATCGAAGTATAATGGGCGTAATTGACGTGGTGCGTGTATGAAGAAACAATATTTTCATATATTCTCTATAAATTCCTACATTGTACTCGTATTAACTATTAATAGAGAAAAAAATCGTTCACTGCAACAGATGCCTTACGAATATTCCCCCTCATTCCCACATGTGAGCAAGTATCCTCCCCATGGCGTTACTATAGTGAGGTTGAGCGTCACAGTTGACGAAGTGTGAAGGAACTTAATATTTTAATCGAAGTATAAGGAGCGTAATTGACGTGGTGCGTGTATGAAGAAACAATATTTTCATATATTCTCTATAAATTCCTACATTGTACTCGTATTAATGTGCTTGTTCACTGCAACAGATGCCTTACGAAGATTCCCGCTCATTCCTACGTATGCGCAAGTGGCTTCGCCGAGGGAGCGTGCGCCGAAAGAGCTGCGTCCGAGGGGAGACACGCTCGTTGCTGCCTGGCGCGCCGCCGCTCAGACCACGTAAAAACGGAGTAATTGAAGACGGGGGCAGGGGGCGGGGAGCGGGGGTGGGGCGGGGGCGGCGGCGGACGTGGGAACTCGACGGGCGGCGCAGCGGGCCGGAACGCCGCACGTGACGTCACATCCGTCTTGCAGCTTGTGCAAGGCGCCGTCAGGGAGCGCGCACGCTCCGGCTCGGAACGAATGCAAATTAATTGTGTACACACACACACACACACGGTCGATCGCCCGTCGAGGGCTTCTCCGCTGGCACAGTCGGCCGCCCTCTGCCGAACCGCGCGCCTCCGCGGCCGCTCACCGCCACCGCCGCCGCCGCGCTCGTTTCCACGGCGTTGCCCAACAACCCTTCCGCCCGGCCCGCCCCGCCCCCACCGATGCCCCGCCGCCGTCTGATCTCGTGATCCCTGCCCCCCGCCCGCCCGCGCGCTCCTCCGCGCCGGTCGACGCCCCCGCCTCCCACGACCCCCCACCCCCACCCCCTCGGCTGGGATTGCCGATGCCAGACGTCCCTCGCGAGCAGCTCAAGTGTGGTTTCATCATAAGGCATCTCTTCTCCGGATACTTACTTGATAAGAAGCTGTCTACTTATTGCCACGCACGTATATCCTTTCAAGTCGAATTGATGTTTAAGCGATAAAAACGTTGAAGTACCGATTTTATTTATAAATAATCTCTGAGCTACGAGTTAACAAACATTGCACACAGACGACGTTCGTAGATAGGTAGTGTGTGTATGTTGTTAATAACGTCTGTACTCAGGTGGATTTGAAGATGGGTTATGATGCGCAGATATTGTAGTATATTTTCTTCACGAGGAATTTTTGTGTGATGAGTTCTTTATACGATCATATTTTCGTAACTTCACATGTATTACTAGCAAATTATCAGAAGACCCCTTGAGTCTCCGGCATACTCCAAATTATAGCTAAGTTTCTGTTTACTTGTGCGCAGTAGCATGGAAAAGTTTATTTAAAGTTCAATTTCACCTTAACATGCACTCCGAAACGAAATCTCGCTCTCTTTCATGGAGATATCTATCTTCTTTAAGAAATGAAATCTAGATTCTTTACCATAGTTTCTCAATGTACTGTAAAACGTTTCCTCATACAGTGATGTGTATTGGCGGTGTGAAGGCTACCATTTCGAGGAACTGAAGTGTGATTCCTTTATAATACTTTCCTGCAACAACTCCATGAAGTTTCTTCTCGAAAGATATTGGATTCAAATATCTTCACTAGGTATACTATTTCAGCTGAATTTTAGACATGCATTGATGTATATTTTATTCAGGGAAGTTATTCTCACTAAGCGAGTTTTTTCCTTGCATAATAACTTCGAGAGACGATATAATTCATTAACCGAGATTATAACAGCTTTCGTCATGCACAACTTCGTTGCTCTGAGAGTTTATATTAATGCTTCCTTCTCGATCTGAACTCTCCCGATAATAAACGCATAACAAATAAACTTATTTTCACAATAAACTGTAGTGTTTTCGATAACAGGGTAGTTTTATGACAATTATTATCCATAGAATTCCACAAAAGGTTTTTTATAATGTAATTGTCATCGCATTTTCTTATATTCACCACTAAGTATGTACTATTGACGGAGATTGACCACAGAATGAAGAGTAATTCTAAACGAATGCTTTAATAAATTACACAAAATATTAAAATCTATTTCCATATTTCATCACGAATTGTTGGATAATGTGTATATAAAGCCAGAAACTGTCCATGAACTTCAATTTTTCATAAACACAACTTGCAAAAGATCGTGTGGTATTAACTCTTTACAAACCAGAAATTAAAATACCTTGAATTTGACATCCGAATTTCAACCCTCTACCATCCGCAATATTAGTGACTCGATTAGAGATCGGAATATCATTACTTGCCTACAAATTTTCATCGCGCTTAAAAATAATACCAATCGGTCGTTCAGTTCCTAGAGAGTAAATACGTGGGACAAGGAACTCGACAAGGACAGACGCGTGTGGTTTTGCAAACATCGCGATGTATCAAATTTTCATTGGCAGGCGGGATCGACGCTTTCGCGAACTTTCGTCGGCGATGCGGACGCTAAGCAGCCGCCAGTGATTTTCTGCTTCTTCCGAGGGAGGCGTACAACGAGGCATCCCTGAAGACGCAAGGGCGGCGCGGGGGCGGAGGCCCGCCGACTGGCGGGTTCTGCTGTGAAACGGTCAAAAACGCGCGCGTTGGAAAAAGTTCTGAAAACTAGTATTTATTACTAAAGTAACCATCAATTCTAGATAATTCAAATAACACTTAAGTAAGAAAACAAATATATTTTATAAATTTGAACCATCAAAACTTTTGGTTAGTTACACGTTCCTGCAGAATAAAATATCTTGATTTGTAATAGTGAAAATATCAAATGATTTCTTGGCTTATAACCTTTTTGTCCAACGAAATTTCCATTTTTTCATAAATTAATTAGAATGTTTAGAATTTGCCTAAAATACATTTTAACTTCTAAATCGAATGTTGCTCTTGAATTAATGAAATTATATGTACATACAACCTGTCAAAATTGAAATTCTCAATTACATAAATTTGGACGACCGTTAAAAAGATTAATAAATCAGTGTTTTCAAAGAACAATAATAAATATTTCCCTGTTTAAATACGCTGTTCAAACCGACTTCTCTGAAAACAGTGACGGATAATTAGAAGTTAAACTACAAAAATGTGCAGAAATTGCACAATGTTTCAATAAAGGAATTTCGTGACTACTGTAGGTAAAAATGACTTGGAAATGTTTATTATCATTACAAAAGAAATCATCTTGCCATACAATTATTTCGTAATAAATTCTTAGTTGTAATATGTATTAAACCAACATGGATGGGGACGGACATTAAAGACCTTATGGCTTTGCCGATAGAGCGTTGTGGAGATTGGGAGATCGCGGGTTCGATTCCCGCCAGGTGTCGGAAACTCGCTCGATTCGTTTGGGGTCCGTGAGGTTCTCGCGCCAACTGGAATCGCCATGAGCTCATCGCTTCTAGTCTATGCCGGCACAACGCCCTAAAATGCGGGCCACGGGTCCGCCCGCAATCTTTCCTTCCCTATCCCCCCTACCTTGTCCCCATGCCCAGTCCTTAGGCCGAGCTATGGGTTGTTCTCCCACTGATCTAGCAAAAAATATCCGTTTATTGTCGGCGGAAAGGTAAGACAAAACTGATGAGCCATTGAACCATCAAAAGAAGAAACTAGTGGTTCTAAAACAGCATGTAATTTCTCGCCCGTATTTTCATGCATAAATTCGCGAAAAATTACTCAAGTTTTCGAAAAATTGTACGTGACATTATTTCAAAATCTATCTATAAGGAACGGATGTAATTCACAGATAAATCTCTTTTTTTAATATTTTAGTTGTAGGAAGAATAAAAATATTCTGAACTTTTGCAATTTTCGAAAAACCAGGTTTTTTAATGAAAATTAGACCTGCACCATTCTCTTAAACGACCTTCACACTATCCCACAACAAAGTTTAATCACAAACGATGGATCCATTTTTTTTAAATATAGAAAATGCAGTAACATCACGTAAAGTACCCCCAAAGGCCATGACATGAGCCAGATCGATCGGTGAATATCAATTTTGGAGGAAATCAGCTGAACAGTTTAGCCACTAGCGTTGTTCACAGATCAATCGATTTTTCGGTACCAAGGATCCCAAAATTATGGATTTTGGCTACACCACGTGTTAGTGGATTTGTTTTCTACTTTTCGCAACTGTATTTATCCACTTTTTCCTTTCCAAGGCCTTGTAATAAGAGTTTTCTGCCGAAAATTCGCCGTTTTTTGGCGCAGCAATATATAACTTTCTCTCTGCTCCGTAGCCAGAAAGTAAAAGAATCTGTTTTAAGGGCGCGTTGCTCGCCTCAGCCCACTGTGCGGCGTGGCGCGGCGCTGAGCGACGTGGTGGCCGGGAGAAGCGGCGAGAGCGGCCCGCGCACCCATTAGTTTCGCCTGCGGCCACGTCACCGCGCTGCCCCCGCCCCGCCACGCCCCCGCGTCGCGACGCGACGCGCAAGGCCGCACGTGGCGGAGACGCCGACGCCGACGTCGACGGTGCCGGCGGTTGCAGCGACCGCGGATCAGAGCGCACTTTGTGAATTCAAAAGCTTCATTGATTCTTTGATAAGTTTGAGTTTCTGGGCTCGTAATCAGCTAAGGTCATTAGATTCGTAAATGTAGTGTATGTTCTTATCACCGGAGGTAGCGGATCTTTCTCCGGTAGATGTCGCGATCTGGTGCCGATCTACACGTCGCCTGAGGAGTTTTCACACATGCAGGTATCTCCCACCAACGGGGTACCGCTCCAGCCGAGACACGTTCTAAAATCCTTACTGGTCTCCCGGCACGTGCCGTAGTGTAGTGCATGTAAGTGTGTGTGTAAGAGGAGAGGAGAGAATAGGACAAACAAGAGGAAGGAAAGATCAAGCACGCTCCCTCGTCCGCTTGTTAAGATACTACTCCAGTATTCTCCTAGTATTGATCGAATAAACTACAGAAAACTACTCATTAGAGCAGCCAGCTAGAATTCTCCGCCAGACAGGGGCTGAATCCTACCAACTGTCTAGTATCAATAATCCTGCTATAGTCGGGACTCGGACCCTTGGACCTCCCTGTGAGATATTGTACACAGCTACCTCAGCCAATAAATGAATCCAAAAGGATATCTGCAATTAGGGTAAAAGCACCAGTAGTTGCCCCAATTACAAACATTTTCGAACTTTTCTCAAAATTGTTCAGGTTCAGTACTTAATTCGTCACGTGGAACTCGGTGAGCAATTACATCTGTTTTTGAACAGATTCCTTGCCCAAAAATGTATAATTTTAAATTTGTTCCTTTTTCTATTAATTTATTATCATATATAGATTTTGTACCACTAGGTGTCTCTGGAAAATTGCAGACTGTTGACAGTGCACAGATACTAGACAAATAGTAATGACTGATGTGTATTCTACTCCTAAACGCGTTTCAGGCCAAAAAGTAAAAAAAAAATAAATACAGATTCATTACAGTAATATTTTGTGATATGGCAGGTACTTTAAATGACAAAATGAATAAGATGTTTTGAGATTATTCTTTAAATATAAAATAAGAGAGAATAAATAAATTATCTTCTACTCCTGGTCACAAGAAGACATACTCTCCACATTCTGCAAGTTTGAAGCAAGTAGGAAGTCATCAATTCTGTTTTGAAATTTCGAGTCTGATATAACTGCTGGCGAAGTGACCTTCCTTATTCGAGGGAATAAACCATTTCGCTCTTACACTTCACTTATAATTTTGAGATGTTTGTAAAATAAGTTAACATCATGTTACACTTCAAACGTCAGACACCTCCTGAGTCTGACAAAGGCATTTGCGCCTTCTTTCCTCCTCCTCGGAAAATTTACAGAGTAGAGATGTCGAAATCGATGACACTGAGAGTAGCAGTCTTCCCGAGACCATAAAAACACAATTTTGTACTGATCCACCCTTTTCTGTGTTGACCCAAGCCATGCTAAAAGAATAATTACGTAATTGTTCACGCATTTTACCTCTGACAGGTATGAGACTTTCTTAGTAATATTGTATTACGAAAACCGACTTATAGTGATTTTTGGTCTCTCAAGAAATAATCTCGTCGAATCAGAAAATCCACGATTATCAATCACTGTTATCGTCGATGGATATGATGACCACATACGCACGGGGTTAGAAGATCTTGTCACGACAATCTTATTTCGATTACACTTGATTTGCTTTTATATCTCGTGTGAACATTTGAAAATATCAGAACACACCGTAGATTTGAGAGGCTTCTCGCAAGATTTCATTGAAAAAAGAATACATAACAAGAACAGTGACGATCTTACTGATCTGCAATCATTCATCACCATCCATACACCAGGAATTAGGCACATGATTGTTGCGACCTCTTAATAGTATCAATCTCCGAAAAATACCGCAGAAAATGCCCAACGTGACATTCTTTGAAAGGGGGACGGGCGCATCAGCGGGGAGAGGGGGCAGGGAGAGGGTGCCCGGAGGGGGGCAGGGCACCCCCATTAACCCGGTCCCTTCGCGTGTCCCACGCGCGGCCGCCCCTCTGACCCGCGGCGGCGGCGCGGTGAAAAATTGTAACTCCTAATAGAGGCGCTTACATGATTAACGGCCGTTAATTAATGAAGATAATTAGTGTAATCAAGGCGGGCTCGCGCGAACAAACTTCTTATACCGATTTACATCCCGAATCGCGCTCTTCGACGCTGAGGAGGCGGCGGCAGTCGCGCGAAAAAAAAGCGGGGGCGATGCTGAAGCAGCGCGCTCGTGCGGAGGGAATCAGTAAACACGTTCGTGAGTTTCACCGATAAAAACCTAATTTGGCGCCCGCACGATTGGAGGCGGAGAGGGAGCGGAAGGAAGGAGACAGTCGCCGGAACGAGGAGGAGTAATTTTCCTTTCAGTCAGTGCCGGAACAAGACAATTTTGACCGGGAGAGGTGCCTCAGGGTTTCAACTTATGTCACTGCAGGGCCCCTGACCGGGAGGTGCTAGGTTCGAGGATTTTCGACCCTACCTTGTCAGCTAGGTCGAAATTAGTAGCTTCATTGACTGGAGGAGAAAATTCTAGCGGCCGGCTGCTCTGATTGGTAGTTTTTCGTTGTTTCTCCGATAAACACCAGGTGAATGCCGTAGAGTTTACCCTAACAAACGGGCCATCGACAGCGAGCGCGATCTTTCCTACCCCATCCTTGTTCTATCCTCACCCCTTATGTAAATACTTACACTAATATGCACTACACTACCACACATGCCGGAAGATCGGTCGGGAGCTTAGAGCTTGTCCTGGCTGGGGTGGTACTCCGTAGGAGATACCTGGTTGAAGGAAAGCATGCTAGCCGACGGTAGGGTGGCGACGGTTCTTGCCATCCAGTGGGGGAAGATTATCGCCACTTCCCGATGAAAAGACATGCACTACACTTACGGGACCAATGACCTCCGTAGTTGTCGTGCCCGGAATCGGTAACAACCAACCAACCTACACAATTTTGTGTCCGGGACAAACTAAAACAACCTCAAAAAAAATGTTAACGGAGTGTCAAGAAAGTATATGAGTTATTTTACTTCAATCAATAACAAATATTACGTTTAAGTTAGAACAATTTTTTGGAACTATATATTAAATGATAGTTTTAAGTGAAAGTATTCAGTGATCAAATAACACAATTTCCAATTTCGGTAAGCTTAAAACGCTGAAAAAATTTGTTGTATTTAGTTAGTGATTAATAAAATCACTTGTTATATACGTGAACTAATACACATGAATTTCAGTAGAACCTATTTTAATGTTAGTGTCATTTGATTATTTTCATGTAGTCCTACCTTAAATTTAAATAGTTAATTATGGTCATTACTTCTAAAGTTAAAATTAATGTTAAGATAAAGATTAAGGTGAACAAATTTAATGAAATATTGGACAATTGTATCGCGACTTATAAAATTACGATAAAGACTTTGTCAGAGTTCTAACTTCTTTTCCGATTTGTACTGATTTTTTCCCGGCAGTCATCATCGAGCCCCTTAACTTGCGGGGCCCCGGGCCATCGCCCAATCTGCCCATGCCTGGCGCCGGCACTGCCTTCAGCATTCGAACAAATGCACCCGTTGGAGACTGGCAAGTCAGGTTTAGGCCTATTTGAGCTTAAAGCGAAATCGCTCGCATTCAGACATGAACATTTTCAATATGCGATGTCTGAATTTATATTATTTGCTTCATTTTATATACAAAATATTTAATACAATTTTTATTAAATGACACTGCCTTTGAGACCAATATGTCAAAATCATTTCATTTGTAGTATGGATGTAGGGTATTGTGAAATGATAATGTTTTGATTGAAAGATAATTATGATGGGAATGGGGTGACAAATTCGAGCGTATTTCTGAAAGGGATTTTCTTGTTGAAATAAACCTTTTCATTATCGTCTACATTTATTTACCTCAATGAATAAACAACTTCCGCAAAATGAAAGAAATATCCAGTCTAAATGAAGCAATACTAAAATAATTATGGTGAGAAGGACGTCACGGGCAATAAACCTTAGTTAATTATTAGGATTAGAAAAATGAATATATTTCGGGCGAAATAGTTGATGAGACCACATGTTGATACAGGATCAGCGTGATGACGGTAAACAATGAAAGAAGGAGAAAAAATCCTAAAAACAATGTTTGTTGTCACGAAAGGAGAAAGTACAGATATATGAAAATTTGACATAGGAATATTCAAAACTACACTCACATAACATTTTTATGCACATTTCAGGTACAAAATTTCGACCAATCTCAATGACGTGGGAAAGACCTTGGCGTGATTTGTTTACTGCACATTTTAGACAGTAAACTTAAATTATTTCATGAACAAAGTACTTAACTACGAACTGATAACCCAGCATTATGTGGCACATTATTGTTATTTGGGGGGAGGTTGGTAGATCCTTTGAACATGCGTGATTCAACTGCTTTATTATTTTGTTTGTGCGGGTTTGCTGTGTTTGCGGGTCCGTGAACTGCTGTAGTCAGAAGTCCCGAAAGTGTACTGCATGTTACATACAAAAATGTAGCAGTATTCCTGTCCCGCTAGCAAGTAATATCCAGCCCAGATCTACAAGTCGGCTTGCGGTGTTTTCTTCCTCTTCAGATATCTCCGACAGCGGGGCACTGTCCCAGGCAGGACATACTCTAAATCCCCACTAGTCTCCCGACATGTGTGATAATGTAGTTCATATAAGTCTGCGTGGGTAACTGAAGAGGATAGGTCCAGGAAGAGAAAGGAATGATAACGCGCAGTCCGTGGCCTGTTTGTTAGAATACTTCTCCTGCAATCGTCTGGTGTTGGTCGGAGAAACTACTACACGGAGAACTACCGATGAGAGCGGCCGGTCGCTAGAATTCTCCTCCAGATGGTGGATGAACTCTACCTAGCTGCCCAGTGTGGAAAACTCGCCGCCGTCGGGGCCCGAACCCTAGGACCTCTCGGTCAGAGATACTGCATTGATACTCGTTGCCCTAAACCATCTCAGACGATGCATCGACACTGATTCGAGCTAAACAATCTCAGACGAGGCATGATTCGAGCAAAGAGACCGGTTGCAGGCGTGAAAGAGCGACGTGCAGTGGGACAAAGAGGCTGTCTGCAAACGACTGCGGCCAAAGAGCGCGCAACTCGGATCACAGCTCCATCACAATTTGTCTGGTGGACGCAGGATTGAATGACCTCGCGCGCAGCCAACAAACGCGCAATGTAAATGAATTATCCGCCAGCGGCTGCCAAAGGCTCTCGGGAAGAGAGAGATGGCGGAACGGGCGCATGCACTACTATTTATTTATGTTTCTCTATGCGTACTATACATATTGTCACATTATCAATAGTTTTTTTACCTAATAACTGATAATACAAATGACCGAGAAACCGTTGAAAGCTGTGATAGTCTCGGTAACAGTAAAAACAATTGAGCGCAATCAAGGGTTTTTGATTCTTGATGACTAATCATTAGTGAAAATGTGAATGAATTAATAATGACAATTCTAAAAATAAAATTACCCTATTCATATCCTGATCAGTAGTGTTTCCGGAAAACCTCGACATTTTTCTATATAGAATCAATACGAGTTTATTATGAGGAAGAAGCTCTGAGATTTATGATGAACAATAGTTGATACGAGTATATGGCAAGATTCCTCACGGAAATTATCGAGAACACAAGAAGCACTTTCTCTATTCCGTAGAAATCTCCTTTTCTCCTTCTTTTTTCATTCATGAATTCTGAATTTCGACTTTGCTAGAGGTGCTCTGGAGACTTGAGAATCTCAAAATTATTCCATGATTCAGAAAAATATCTATACTAAATCAAATGGAGCAAACTATTTCTTTTCTTTGTTCCAAACGCGTTTTTTTTCGTGAGTTAAGCATCAGAGTGCTAACACCACAAACTAGAGTGAATGCATACATACTTCAAGCTTCAAATTGCAAATTGTCACTTGCCTTGATAGTGGAATATCGGACGATTTTCTAGTTGAGAGTCCAAAGCCCAAATCAATCTAAAAGGAATTTCACACGGTAATTGAAACTTGGGATGAGACTTCGATGTAAATGTTTTAAACATTGATATATTCAATTCGATGTTTTTACATTTTCGATGACTTCTTGATGAATGAAAAATTCCCAGTATTGTAAAAGAAATAATCACAATACTATAAAAATTAAAATATGAAATGAACCATTGTTAGTTTATGTAAGCGAACCAAACAGTGCAACGTTGTTCGCATTACCTTCATGGAGCAACCAATCTCTCGTCTGGGATGACCCAGAGGCCCAGGTTTCCTACGTCTTTCTTCGCGCATGTGGAGAGGCGGTGTAGTACGCACCGTGAGCGCAGGACCTGCCCTTTCTTCCCGTACTCTTATTCGGCGAACTCATAGCTAACCTTTTAAAATGACCCTGGGCGTTCAGGTTTTCAGTTGTTGTTTTCATTATTTGTTTACTTTCTTTTCAGTTAAACATGAATAATAGTTCATGAACACGCCCACTGTCAAATGACATCCTGGTTTGCACGAATTTAATTTTAGAGGTTACTAAATCAGCTTTAAAACATAGATGTTTAAAACATCTATAGTTTTTGTCGAAGCACTATTAACAACCATGTTTTTGTATTGAGCATCCAAGTTTCGAAATATCGAAAAAACACCGATGTTTCAAACCGCCGATGGTTTTTAGTATTATTAACTGTGAATTATTTATGTGTTGATTATTATTATTATTTATGTATTAATGTTTTTATTTCGAATATCGATGTTTCGTAACGTGGATGTGGCGTCACGAGTCGAGGCGCTGGCCGTGGGCGTGGGCGTGGGCGGGGTGCGTGGCGGGGAGGCGAGACCCCGAGCAGCCGCGCCGGGCCGCGGGGCCCGAGGGCCGTGGGGGGCCCCCCGGGGCCCCGCGCCGTGACGTCAGGAGGCGCCCCGCGGCGCGCGGGGGTCGCCTCATTACAGCGCCGGCCCGACTTTTGTCGGCCTAATGCTTTTGACAGCCGCCACTCGATCTAAATGATGCGGCGGTACAGCGCCAGCCACGCAGGGCTGCAGCACAGGCCCCGGCCGCGTCCAGCACGGACCGACGGTCTTGAGTGAGATTTTGAGAGGTTTATTTAGTCAAAAATTGTAAAACACTGTGACGTATGGGGGAGAACATCATCTGCGCACGCTTCCTTGAGTTTCTGAATCCCTTCCCAACAATTTA
The DNA here is from genome assembly GCA_011170035.1 of Teleogryllus occipitalis. Classification (NCBI taxonomy): domain Eukaryota; kingdom Metazoa; phylum Arthropoda; class Insecta; order Orthoptera; family Gryllidae; genus Teleogryllus; species Teleogryllus occipitalis. The sequence continues at coordinate 254,593 of BLKR01001237.1, forward strand.
ACTATTAATAGTTGAAAGATGAAAAAATAATAATAGTGAGAGAGAGAGAGGGGAGGGAGGGAGGGAGAGAGAGAGGGAGAGGGAGAGAGAGTGTGTGAGAGTATTTTATGTTTTCAGGGGCGACAGTTATTTTTGTCTGTAGTCCCTTAGGAACAGCGCGATTACAGCCGGAAATGACGATGCTCCTCTCTCGGTGGAACGTGAAATCCGTCACCGGCCTGCACGTGGGTCTGCAGGCATCCCGCCTCAAGGTGCCTCCCCCACGAGGCACAGCCCCAGATGGGATAAGCTGTAATCTCCGGACGGGTCTCCTGATGTGCCATAGAGCAGTGCATGTGTGGGAATGTAAGAGGAGGGGAGGGGGAAAGGTGAGGAACAAAAGATAGCGCGCGTTTCACGATCTGATTGTTAGGAAACAGCTACGGTATTTGCCTGATATTGACCGTAGAAACAAACCCCTAGAATTCTCTTCCCCGTAGTGGTTGTATTCGACCCTGCGATGTTGCCAGTGACGAAAATCCGTCATCCTCAGCAGCGTACCACACGATCTCCAGACCAATAGCCCTGCAGTGGGAACGGTCGTTATCACTGAGCTATCTCAGTCGGTCTGGTATTCTTCTCCTGCGCGCCACCTCAAGTCTTCCCGGCACACCCAGTCAGTTTTTGTCAGTCTGTCACCCTTCGAAGGTATGCCGTGCCTGTCCGGCTCAATCCAATGGGCACATCCCCATCTGTCCCTTCTCATTGGAGAGTATGCAAAGAAGGAAAATTGAATTCATCGCTCGGATAAAGAGCAACGTTCATTTGTCATAGCTGCATAATCACCTTTCACCTAAAAACTTTTAATTAACGTTCATATTTTGAAATATATGCGTTACATTTTGTGACACATGCTGTGTAATTAACGAGAGGGTAAGGAAAGAGAATTGAGATATTCATTATCATCGTTAATTTCTGACATAGAAAGCAAGGTTCTATACCTTCAATGTGAAGATCCATTTTTTTTTCAAAATGGGACATTTTAACACCCATATTCAAATTTAATTGGTATTCTTGGAGGTATTGTTAATTATGTTCAGAAGACATTAACGACAAAGCTTGAAGCATTTAAAACGCTATAATGTCAACTTCCATTCAGTAACATAGAGCCGCTTATTTTCGAGGTACAGAATTTATCACTGGGTAATTTTTATTAATGACATATAACGACACAAATCTAAAACCCGCCTTCGCTTTACCAGAATGATTTTTTTTAATGTTAGATTCTCATTCTTACATGCTGATTCAATCCCTATGATCATCGTAAGAAATTACGTTATTCCTGCATTTTCCTAAACCTCTAGACCTACTAGACCCCTAGACTTGCAAGTCCTTCCAGGAACCACTACGTAGGTGGTTGTATCACTTAAAATTCATTAGAAGTTTTAGAAAACGAGATACTCTGCGAAGTAGTTGGGGATTGGTAACAACTCTTATATTTCATTTTTTCTTTAAGAAACATGTTATTTTTCATGCAATTAATTTCTATTAACGTTGAACCAGACCACGGAAATCGCCGTTTAAAGAAACGAAATATTTTGGAAATGCGCGACATTCAAACACATAATTAGCGCTACCCTACATTTGCCGACATACCAGGAAGAGACGCATGCTTAATGCTACACAACCAACGAGACACTGGCAACACTCGGAAGCAAGAACGCCGTATCGGCGATCCGTCCACAACAAGAACGCGTACAGAAAACGCATGATCGAACCACAGCCGCCGACACCTGTGTCCGCCCAGCGGCGGCAGACCGGGAGCGCGCCCGCGCCGCCGTGCTGGCCGCTTGTTCTGCCAGCGCCCCCATTCCGGCGGCGACGCCATGGCGGCGGCGGCGGCGCGGCGTTGCGTCGCCCGGACACGTTAAGGCGGCGTGGGACCGCGACGGGGCGGGCGAGAGGCGCGAGGCGCGGGCGCGGGCGGCGGGCGCGGATCAAAGGAGCCGCCGAAGCGCAGCGCGCGGAGGCGGAAGGAGACGCGCGCGCCCCACCTCCGCACGCACCAAAGCAATGCAAACACTCGCAAATTATAACAATAACAATAATGCAATAATAATAATAATAATAATAATAATAATAGTTAAATAAAAAATAATAAAAATAATCAATAATAAAGGAAATAATAAATACTTAATAGTTCATAATAAATAAATGATAAATGCTTAATAATTAATAATAAGGAGTAATTAATGGAAATAATAAATACTTAATAATTAATAATAAAGAAATAATAAATACTTAATAATTGATAATAAATAATAATAAATGCTTAATAATTAATAAATAAATTGTAATAAATAAGTAAAAAATAAAGGGGTGAGATTTGATAGCAAAAATGAAGAAATGCAAGTGTCTTCGAAAACGTAAAGAAAGACTTGTGGAATATGGATGGAAAAAAAGAAGAAAGCAAAAGAGAGCGGAAAGATAAAGTATGAGAATGAAAGGAGAAAGAGGATATTATGAGTAGTGGGCCTTGTCAATACACAAGAGGAGAAAAACATCAGTTGATCAGAGTCCATCAAACACTCAGCATTCGAAACTAAGGTCATATATGTTATTTTTCTGACGTTTCGTCAAAATAAATTTTACCTATTCAGAGAAACATACAAAACCGAGAAATTGATAGAATTTTGCATGCGTGGACTGTTTGACATTATTTACAATTAAATCAAGAATTGTTTTTTAGCCTTGTACTTTCAGTACTGCAGGTTCCAATACTGCTGCAGTTAAAAGGATGCTAGGATCCTCCGTTCTCCAACCTTCTTCCGTTTTCTGATTTACTACCCATTTCTATGGCATTTTGCCATGCCTAGCCATTTCCAGTGGCCCTCAGTACAATGAACGTAATGGGCGTCGCTAGAGACGGTCGTATGCCTGGCGTGGGGTGAAGACGTTGTGGCAAGGGCATCATGCTTGGAACCGGATACTTTTACTCAATATTTACTACTAATAAAGCCAGTAAATTTGCTACGCATTTGTAAAGAAGGCTCAGTGAGCCTTAGGCCCACCATGAATAGGTCATGACCGGATAAAATGGCCCGGAAGAGAACCCGTCTCCCTCAGGTTAGCAAACGTATGTATGTCCTAACTACTACGCAAATGCGACACACAAACAAAAAATTACCCTGTGTGAATAGCAAATCATCACATTAAATAAGTACATTAATCACATATGGTAATTATTAATTTATTATATTATTATTACTCATTGTCGTTAACGGTACAAGCAAAATTGTAACAATCTCTCTCCTTTTGAATCGGTTCTCGATGTCAAATTTATTTTGACAAAACGTCAGAAAAATAGAGGTACTTTTTCAAATTTTTGGATCAATCAGCAGCCACATCAACTTGGCAATACAAATCAATAAGGAAGAAGAATAAATTAAGAATAATACACTTGCAATTCATTTTCCGAGGAATAAACTAAATGTAAACGAACACTGTAATCCATGTATAATCCTGAATCCTTATATTTGTATAAATTTGGAACTAGTATGCAGACCAAAAAAATTTGATATCGTGTTCTTTATTTTCAGGACAATATGATTAAATGAATATGCTATCCAAATAAGTGTGAGAATTCAGATTTATTATGTGAGAAATCAGATGGAATTTCTCATTCCAGCCTTGAGTATTGTATGGTGAAAACACCCAATACATCAGGTTTGAACAAGATTATTATTTTTTCTATTTATTCATTTATTTAGCTTCAGAAACAGTAAAAATTGTATCTGGGGCAGAAGAAAAAACCTTATTTAGTGTCCAGAAATAAAGTAATATTAATTTTGCATTTGCTTGTTGAACAATGGATAAAGAGAGCTGGATGGAAAACTTATTCAAAGTTAGGAATCAAAGGCACAGACCTTTTCAATCGTTGTTACAGATATATTCAGTGACTATTTGCTGTACGGTTCTGCACAGTATAGTCACCACCTACGTACTGTCAATTAATTTCATGATCTTCTGTAATTAAATTAAAAGCACTATCAAAACCTTAACTACCATGTACGTTTCTGGTTGATTTCGTGATGTTGTTATCAGAAATGCACAAAATATTACAGTCATTGTATTGCTCAATGGATGAGGTCTGCCCTTACTCTTTTAAAAATTAGATGACTTTCATAGGTTACGCGTGAACACAAGCGATTCATGAATGAGATAATGCACACGTGATACACTTAGAAAGAATATTTATTTAATGGCAGTAAAGTCCCAAATCTCACACCTTTTGATTAAGCATTTAAAAATAAATATTGTTTAAAAAATCACTTGAAAACAAAATGGGTGAGGAGAAATATTAACCTTGTTAAAAAATACAGGTAAATTAAAAGAAACCAATAGTATGTAAATGTCTGTGATTAGGATTTAATTTCTTTCATCCGAGTTTACTAGTCTGATAAAATTAAAATAGTGCATACATAGATATAAACCGTTCAGATATTCATGAACATGAAATATTGTTATAGTGCACGTTTTTCAAGAGGCATAAAGTTGAAACCTCCTAAAAAAGTGGACGAAGACGGTGATTCTTACAAGCGCTTCGAAGATACTTCCTCGGAGTGCACATATTAATGCTGTTATATTGTACTTTCGCCCTAGTTTATTCTTTTGCATTATGAAATATTTATCTATATGATCTATTATCTATTAGTTAAGCTCAAGATTTCTTCTCCCAGTGAAACACTAGGTACTAGCTTCTAATAATCCTCTATACTCATATTACGGAAAATTTCCCAAATACAAAATAATATTTAAACATTTTGCCAACTTCTTCAAATATTTTCATTTAATATTGAATATTACAACCCCTTAACTGGGAGAAGTAATTTTTTTAAGGTCTTACACATGAGAGTTTAAAAATATACTTCTCGAAAAAAGAAGATTGAAACAAAACCATCACTTATGAAAAATAAGGTATGTCATGTTTCAACATTGAAATGATACATATAAACACCAGAGAAATCTCATAGTAAAAAGCCAATGATATTTTATTATTGGCCTTTTACTAAAATAATTTTTAAAGGAGACATACAATAACCATCAATGTTTAAGAGAAATCATTTTAGAATAGATACGCAAGTACAGATTACTCTAAGGAAAGGAAGTACAAAATTGTGAAATATGTATGAGGAAATTTTACTCCAAGTATCGATGAGAAAACACCTTGTGAAAACGAAGATTTTCTAAATGATAGATAAGCTGAAAAAAAACAAGCAATATCAGAAATGATTACTCCTATGGAAGCATTGCAATATCAAGAAATGAGATATTTCCTAGGGATCACGAATCTATTCGGGCTCAAGCCAGAACTTGGAGGCCGTCGCGTGCAATACGCAGGTGCGTGCACGTGCTGACACATGAGCCTAATTCCATGCGCTACGTGACATGACGCCCACGTTTATTAGTTTAAGCCACGTCACGCTTTCCCCATACACACCTGATCCACAACCAATGAATAGCACGTGGCCGGTCAGTCTAACAAAGAAAATTCTGACAAGGAGAAGTGGGTCAGTAGACTATTGTATACGACTGGAGGGTTTCATTACGTGGATATAAACAACGTTTTCTTTCAATGCGTTCAATGGGGTCATAATAAGTCCAATAGAAGGTCATATCCGATATCCATTTCTATATAGACTACTGGCCCCAAAGCTGTTGCATATAGCATAGACAAAATGGATGTAAAGTAAGATATCAGGTGATGAATACAAACTACAATTGAAACCATTAGCTTCAACGTTATACTCGATCGGGATTCGTCCTTCACTCTCGAATCAAGTGTAATGTTCCACAAAACTCCGAAACGATTTCCTGTCACTTAAAACTGCCTGGTTAATGTGTTCAGGTAATATCAAAACGGAAGTACGTATCATTCAGAGATTTCTCCTTCACACGTTTCCGTTAAATTCCATGTCCAGCAGAGAAATTTCGTATTTTCAAATAGGATGGTGTGTTAGTTAAGAAATTTTGTAAGCATGGTTGTTTTATTTAAATTCAAAATCGTTGATTATTCAATAACCAATGAATATAAAATTTTCCTGTACTTGATGAAGAATGGCTATTGTAGTTTCGTTTTCTCATTATTGAAAATCAAGAAAGAATACTAAAGAATTAAAGACTGATTTATACAATGTCCCTTAATTAATTCGATAAAAAACATGTATTCTTATCGTTACTTAAGTTTTATGCAGTTTCCAGCCGAAAATGTTTGTATTGGTTCGACAAAACCCAACTTCCTTGCTTCTTTTGGCAGTATAATTGAAATTCTCTACGCTGTATAAACAGAGCGTGTATAAGCTGCAGCTTCAAGCTCTTAAGATCATTGCTAAGCGATCGAAAGGTCTTAGGTATTAATAGCTAAAAAAAACATTATTTTTCAGTTTATGACAATGTATCAACCTCTTTAGCATTAATATATTAATAAGTAGAATGCATTAGAATTTAGTTTCTAGTAAGAGAAATGGATTAATAGAGCAATTAGTGATTAGGGGAAGGTCAGACAAATCCAGTTCTTGATTAGCAGACAAATATTATTATTACTATTAATATTCTTATTCTCATTCTTCTTCTTCTTCTTCTTCTTCTTAATAATAATAATAATAATAATAATAATAATAATAATAATAATAATTTATTAAATTTTATTTCATTTTTATTTGGGGGGGGCGCAGATTGACCGTTTATGACTACGCGGACATACACCTGCACTTACCGAGGCTCAGTTACAAGTGAATGTGATTCCTTTTCGGAAGGATCAACATTATGCTGAAACCAATGATTTTATTATTACTATCATATAACATCGTTTTTCCCGGCATACCCCAGGTTTTTAGTTGACTCCGTGTCCGGTTAGTACTTCCGACACAGGTCAATTGAATCGTTTATTTCAGAAACCCGTCAAACGCCAACATTTAAAATGCGCGTTAATGGTGGAATATTGTTCCACGAGGATACACATCGCACATCGCTTATTCCATATTTGCCTGAAAAATATTAATTAATTAACTGCTTTATTATTAAAAATTATTTTTAAATCTGAAATATTGGAATGCTTTTTCAAAATTTCCTCGACATGAGAAATTTGGCGTTTGACGGGTTCCTGAAATAAGCGATTCAACTGATGTTTCGTCGCACGGCGTTCGCAACGGTGCGAGAGCAGATGAGCGTCGGCCGCGAGGAGAGAAAGCGCGGCGCGTGCGCGGTGCCCGCGGGCCAGAAGCACCGCCCACGCACGGGGGCCTTCCGGGTGGGTCGGCGCCCAATTCGGCTTGGCCGCGCACGCGTGTGGGCCGGGGGCGCGTCGCGCACGCGCACGCGCACGCCTCTCTGTATGTGAACGCGCGCGCACGCGTGCCCGCCCCCGCCCCCGCCGCTAGCGTCTGGCGCGTGTCGGCAGCGCAGTAGGTGCCAACACCCACGCGCTCGCTCCTGCCAGCAGCGCCACATGCAGTAGCCATCGCGTTGCGTCGCTCGCAGCGCGGGAGCGGCTGCTCGCTGCCACAGCCGGATGCGCTCCTTCGGCTTCGACTAGTGATCATTTCAAGGGCTATTTTCTTTTTCCTTGGGCTTTTATCCAGCCAACAGCCGGTTACCCTTTACGTCCCGATGGGACGTATATTTGACCATACACTAGACACCAACACACTTGCGGGCTCCTCTGATCTGGGGTCAGCAGAACGCGGGGCCCTCCGCGACAACACATACAAAGACAAGGGCCAAACAACCATGCGCGAGGCGGGACTCGAACCCGCGACCCTTCGGAAGCGCTGAGTCTGTACTCGCTCTTAGCCACCTCGGCCATCCAGGTCGGCTTCAAGGGCTATCTAGTGCCAATAATCATTATTAGGTCCGAATTTTGACGACATATAACATTGCCAAAAATGATCAATAAAAGGCTCTTAAAATGTTTAAAAGATGCCTGGCTACCAAAGATATATGACCAAAAAAATTGATAAAAACCAGTTCAGATGAACAACTCAAATTGTTGGATATGTTGCTGATGTAATAGAGGTATCTTCCTTTCGTTCACGGAATCAGCTTGCAAATTTTTGACTTGCACCTTTCTTTGCCAGGATACCTCTGTCTTAGTTATTTCGAAATCGGGCGAATCGACAATGGTTCTGATACGTGTCACAGAAACCTTAGAGTACATACAACGGCTGTCATTACAATTACAGAAATCAATAGGCATCTCAGGAGTTCTGTAAAGAACATTTGTTGCATCTCGTAAATAATATTTGAAACAAGTACCATTAAAATTACCTTTAAATCGATTACATCAGCTTTGCTACGCTTTAAAATGACGGGAAAAGGTAAAAATGACTTAATAGTTCAAATCGACGGAAAATACAAAAAATTCCATTTAAAAATGGATCATTTGCTTTTGTCATAAAATAATATTAATGTCTATACTAAAAAGGATTGCTCTAAAATGAAAAGAAAGAAAATAATATTTCATTAAAATCCGCCCCTAATCATTATACTTCTTTTAAATTGGACTATCAGTGCGCAAGTGATCTTGGTCCCCAGACTATGCTCCACGGTGTTGGTTTTCATTGAACATTAATGCACAAAATATTATGCATCTTCAATCTTCATGTTATTCTAAAATTTTATACACATTTAGGATAGTATCACTTGAATGTTCTACTTCTCTCCTTTACAATATGTGTAATGAACACTACTCTTGTAAATACTAATCTCTGAATCAATTGTATTTTCCACCCGGGCAACGTACGATGTAAATTAATTACAAAGCAGTTAATGACGTAAGATTATTTCCTTCCAGGTCCATACTCTCCGAAGCTTTACCTACATGATCCTCATCTTTGAAACAGTATTATCAGAGAAATTCATTTATTTCACCTGTAGCGGTTAATCTGTAGCAGTCGGATTGCTTCTCTTGGTGTTTAAGGTTTCTCCCTGCCCTTCACACCACTTTGCCGCTTATATCTTCATAATAATAACAACTTATCCATTCCAAGTATGGCCGCAACATTCAGGCACTAGAATCATTTCAAAGGGTAAAGTATTGATACGTTGATGAAGTCCGTAAATGTTACAGCTAACGCTGCAGTTTGTAGCGTCTTCCTTTCCGTGACTCTATAGTGCAATTCCAGTCTTGTTCACGAGTTTTCTAATCAATAAGAGAAAAATAATGTAAACTTGTGCGGGGCTGGTTTTGGGATCCAATATCCACTACACTCCAAAAACAATATTTCCTCGTGTGTCGCACATGTCGGCAAAATTAAGATGTTCAATGCACTAAACCTGATATGCTACCTTCTGTGACGTAGAATCCAGCACAACCGACAATCAATGACCAATAACACGATTCTCATAGCGAACTGCAAATGCTAGACACACACTTTATGGTTTTATTAGTTGGGAGCGCTAGTTTTCCAACACCCCTTTAGAGATCGCCACTGCAGTCCGCACTCCCTCTCTACGAACTTAGCCCTTCTAGAACTGGGCTCGAAATACTGCGCGTAGCCGCTGTGGCAACCCGTGTGCATACGGCTACCCTAGCCAGTGGCTTTAGGACCACTGTTTTGGCAGGCCCGATTTAATGAAAACCTCGCCGACATCTTAACGAGAGATGTGCGTTCATGAAAACTGTAACGTGGAGATTCAACAAAGGAGGGAAGGAGATACATGCACTTCACCATCTACTTCACGATTACATTGGAAAACCGCGATATACTGTCGGCGGGCGTTTGTCGCACATATCCCCTCCATCGCGTGGGTGGAATATTTCTTTCTTACAGTGTTCATGGGTGCGTCGATGCGGCGACGTTGCCAAATATCGCCCCACCCGCGCATGCGGGCGAGTGCGGCCGGCGGAATGGCGATGAGCGGAATGGCGGAGAGAGTGCTCTCGGAAGACGTTCCATATTTATTCCCTCCTTCGGCGCCGCCGCGATGCAGGCCGCATCCCCAAGCCCATCCGCAATGATACCGATTCCAAAAGGTCACCCCGCGGCGGCCGTTCCGTGATGACGCCATGTGCGCCTGACGGCATGCACCCGCACGACAACTCCGTGCACAATCGACGAAAGAATTTCGATAGGCCGAGAGTTATGACACTTTCAAGGTGAGGAGAATGATGCGAGGGATACGCGGAAGGATTTGGTCCTGGTCAGTCTTAACCTTGAGAATGGAATTGAGGGTGAATTTTTGGGCGAAAATAGTTACCAAAATTACTGATATAACGATTACGAACACAAGTGAGAATTTTAGAATATCGCTAGATACCTTTCCAAAAAAGGGAGTTCTATAATTTTTTTCATAGTTTCTCGGACAAAAGAATCTTTACACAAACTCTCTCTCATAGAAAAATAGGTCTATTCCATCTTTTCTTATGTTTCCCCTATGACTATATTGGTAGAACATATTTCTCGACCGACAAAATATCGCAAAGCTTTACTTTCGTAGCATTAACGTTCAATAATTTTAGGAGTACTGCACAGCCTGCTGGTTGTACATAACCAGGAGTCTACGATGCAAATGTAACAACATAATTACTCACACTACTCTATAGTATCTCCTAAGCGAAATCAGTGAAATATTAAGAAGAAATACTAAAATTTAGGATTAAAAAAAAAATTAACAGAAAATCATAGCTGAAACTTCAGTTACAATGAAAGCCAAATAGACATATTCAACGCTGTGCAGTAGACATCGATAGATTGGCAAACAAAAAGTGAGGCGGGCCGCCTCCGCACTAGGCCATACTTCATGTGCAACGCGAGTACCAAACAGGAAATCCGTGGCGTATCGTTATTCCATGCGCGACGAACGAATTTTGTTCCGTGGCGCGACTGCATGAAGCAAGTCCCAGAGGAATGCGCATGCCTGCGCACTGCACGCAGCCCCCGGCGCAGCCTCTGTCTCCTTGGGCGGCGGAGGCCACGCGCCCACCTGCGCCCACCCGCGCGCACCGGATGCGCCGCCCGCGCCCCACCGCTCGCCCTCGCCCTTGCCCTCGCCCGCGCCACAGCTCTCGCCCTCGCCCGCGCCGGGCCCGAGCTCTCGCCCTCGCCCTTGCCCTCATCCGCGCCAGAGCGCTCGCCCTCGCCCTTGCCCTCGCCCGCGCCATAGCCCGCGCCCTCGCCCTCGCCCGAGTTCTCGCCCTCGCCCTTGCCCTTGATCTTGCTCTCGCCCGCGCCCGCGCCCGCAACATCGCCCACGCCCTCGCCCTCTCCCCCGTCCTCGCCTTTGCCCTCGCCCTTGCCCTCGCCCTCGCCCTTGCCCTCGCCTTTGCCCTTGCCCTCGCCCTTGCCCTTGCCCTCGCCTTCACCCTTGCCCTTGCCCTCACCTTCACCCTTGCCCTCGCCCGCGCCCCTTGTTTGCGTCAGAGCCATTGCGTCAGAGCCCTTGCCCTTGCCCGCGCTATCGCCCGCGCCATCGCCCGCGCCCTCACCCGCGCCCTCGCCCACGCCCTCGCCCACGCCCTCGCCCTCACTCGCGCTCTCGCCGTCGCCCGGGCCCTCACCCGCACCCGCAACCGCAACCGCAACCGCACCCGCAACCGCACCCGCTCACTCGCCCTCGCCCGTGCCCTCACTCGTCCGCGCCCACGCCCTCGCCTATGACTTTATTGATCTTATAGACAATCATATATTCGCTATTTTACAATCCATCTCTACCCAATAAATTTCAGAAAATTTCAAACATACTATGTCTACTTACTTTTATAAACGTATTCAATTACTTATTTTGTACATTTTTCGTGTTATTTTTATTATCAATATTGAGTTCGACTTGTATTACAACGCCAAATATTCAGTGAGGTAGACTGAGCGTCTGGTGCTGAAGTGCAGGGTGATGTTCCTGCTGCGAGGAAGTGGGGGCGGGGGGGGGGCGCTGCGCCGGAACTCGGCGCGGAGGGAAGTGGCCGGGTGCGTGCCGGAGGTTCTAACGAAGGCGGCGATCAAGACCTCGCGCCGCCTGCTCCCTCTCCCCCTCCCGCCACCTTTCTCTCCCGCTCCAACTCTCCCTTCGCCCGGGCCCGTCCACGACATCCCGACGCCGACTACATTCAACTCCTACCACGAACCCATCCTAATGCCGTCCGATTATCCCACTTCGATTCTATTCCAAACCATTCGCCGACTCAATCCTATCCCAACATCATTTTTCTGCAGCTCACCCCGACCACAATGTCTGGCTTCAATCTCCCTGGCCTCAACCCCTGGACTCCAACTCCTCACCCACCTCGACCCCCGACTCCAACCCCCGACCTCAACCCCCGACCTCAACCCCCGACCTCAACCCCCGACCTCAACTCTCGACCTCAACTCTCGACCTCAACCCTCGACCTCAACTCTCGACCTCAACTCTCGACCTCAACTCTCGACCTCAACTCTCGACCTCAACTCTCGACCTCAACTCTCGACCTCAACTCTCGACCTCAACTCTCGACCTCAACCCCCGACCTCAACTCTCGACCTCAACCCCCGACCTCAACCCCCGACCTCAACTCTCGACCTCAACTCTCGACCTCAACCCTCGACCTCAACTCTCGACCTCAACTCTCGACCTCAACCCTCGACCTCAACTCTCGACCTCAACTCTCGACCTCAACTCTCGACCTCAACTCTCGACCTCAACTCTCGACCTCACCCCCCCTCGACCTCAATCCATGACCACATGCTGACTTTATTCCAATTTTACTGAAACCCAGTCCAAACTCATTCGCATCTCCCCAGGTATGTATTACCTCAGCACCTAATCAATCCAATCCAACATCACTGGCCCATTTATCAAATGCATTTTTTTAAACATTGCTCCCTTATTTTCTCAACTCACATCCGATAACGCCACCTATTGCCATCCATCTACCCACTCACAATACCCCACTTCCTCACTCTATACCTCACCGACCATTTCCACCATTATCTCCAACTACAAGCGATCCCAAGAGGATGACTTCCAGCAAGTCATAAACGACCTAACGGCACCAGGCCTCTGAGAATCATCAGTTATAAATGGAAATTATATGCTAATATTCTGTACCATTAGAACAAAATGCAAAGTAATATCTCGACAATAAATATAATTTTTTAAATGTCAGCTGCGCTTCCCGTCATCGCGTGGCCCATGGATTCCGTGACTTTTCCGGAACCCAGCGCACCTGGACGCCATGTGCCTGGATGCCAGGGCATATGTTAGCCCCGCCCCACCCTCACACCGGACCACGCGAGCGGCAGCACAAACCAACGGCGTAAATCTCTCAGCGTGGCGCGGCGCGGCGCGACCCGACGCACAGTGGGCCGACCTAACTCGTATCACGCATACTTTCTCTTATTTCCGCGTACTCATTTGAGTCGATAAAAATACATTTTAATGTATGAAGTGACTGCAAATGGAACTTTTGGGGATAAAACTTACGTCTCAAAATTATTTTAGTTCATAAGTTTTTATCATGCGCTTGACCCACGGGATTAAGATGGGATTATATTTAATTTTTAATGCTATTATTTTTATACCTTAAGGTGGAGTATTGCAAGTCAAAGAGCATACATATACACATTGAAATGCACGCAGTTTCACAAAACTTCATAGATTCATGGCCGTCTCTCTGATAGGATTTGAACCTCAGCCGTTTTGGAAAAGAAGCTGCGACGCTCTAGAATTGACATTTTTCAGACCGATATTTATTATGGATTTATGGTTTATTATGCCTCTAGGATGGCTCCTGAGCAGTCATAATCACTTCTCCTGATGTGATCCACAGTTCGATTCCCGGTCGTTGCAAAAACAGAGTTGTAGCTTTCGTTGAAAATCGTCTCGGTTTCTGCAGCTGTGTAATGAAGAAAAGTTCAGGCTGGCGGAGTTTGCTAGTTGTGGTGAAGGGAATATGTCATGTTCGCCACATGTCTCTCTTCCCCTTAAGTTAAACTAGGCGCAGGGCTGGAGGACACCGTTAGCTAGACGGCGAAGTCAGACAATCAACCCAAATGCCCAATACATACAGTCATTATTAGTTCTGAATTAATTATTTACTACGAATTAATTATGTAATATGGATTAATTATTTATTATGAAATGTTTATTATAAAATAACTACTAATTAAGAACTAATTATTTATTTTAAAATAATTATTTCGTATGAATGTATTATTTATCGACTTTTCAAATGCTGCAACGCCCTTTGGCCCAGTGTGTGTAGGCGGCGGCGGCGGCGGCGGCAGCAAGACCAACAGCGTAAATCAGAGAGGCGACGCGGGCGACAGCGGGCGACGAGGGGCGATGGGCGCCGAGCGCCGGCGGGGGCCGCTATTTCACAGTAATGAGGCGCGTTTAGGGCGCACTTACTCATCGCCCAATCGTCGCCCGCGCGCCGCCCGCGCCCTCCAGGAGCTTCCCCTGCCGGCCTCCGGCGCCAAGGACTGCGCTTCAAGGAACCGCTCGGCCGCGGTTCCCTACCCGTGGGACGCGGACCTTGAGAATCGGTCGGGTCAAAATCGTCTTCAAGAAGGTCTTGGTCTAATGCGAGCAAGCATAGCAGAATGCGAGGTTATAGTTCGCGAAATTCAAAGTTCCGAGGTTGAGGGTTTTTAAATATAAGGATTCGTGATGTCACAACTCAATGTCCAGCGATCTCTTGAAATATGGCTCCCTTCACAAGATCAGTTATTACAATTCCATCTGATGCATTCTGCTTTTAAATTAAGGTGGATAGCACGATTTCCTGCTACAGGCCGCTACATTTACGTTCAATCTTGTTAAATACAAAATCATTTCAATTACGTTTTCAGAAACATTTTAAATCTTTATTCATAGTGACTAGTTAAGGGAATGTTCCAGAATTTTTAACTTTTCCTCATTTTATTAAATTATAGCACTGAAGGACGTGAAATAATATTTTGGATGAGTTTCGTTTAACTGCAGTGTGCATAAGTTTTATTTTTCTGTTGTAACTTTACTTGAGCTCTTCATTTTGTGCGATGTTATCGCTAGGGTTCAGCCTGTATTTTTTTCAAACATCACTGATCCCACTTCGGTAATAATATTCAGCAAATTAATGAACTTTCTTTGATGCATTTAATGAAGTTCTCAACCGCTTATCTGCGTGAACGCGCTTTCTCAAATTAAGTTTTTTGAAAATTAAGAAAAAAAGAAACTGAATGTAGAAAACCAGGCTAAAATATGAAAGTTTTAATCTATACATTGATTCTGACATGGGGAACAACAGTGTAAAAATTTCCATTTAATTTTTTTTTCTTCAATTTTAGAACTAGACCGTTTGTTTTTGAGTTCTCTTTCGTCGATACAGCTAAGAAATTACTTGTATGTTACTTGTTGAGAAAGACGGAATGCATCGATGGCTCGCGATGTTTATGCTGAGGCCAAGAAAAACACGAGAGTGGGGAAGGGACGAGGGTGGGAATGAGGAGAGAGGGTGGAGGTAGGTGGTGGTGGCGGGCAAACGTAGAGCCGAGAGGTCGGAGTGGAGGCGAGGGTAGTGGTGAGGCGGGAAACGCGGAGCGAGGACCAAGGGAATAGCGGGGGAGTGGATGGTGACAAGACGCAGGCGGGCGCGAGAGCAAGGGCAAGGGCAAGGGCAAGGGCAAGAGCAAGAGCAAGGGCAAGGGCAAGGGCAAGGGCAAGGGCAAGGGCAATGGCAATGGCAAGGGCAAGGGCAAGAGCAAGAGCGAGAGCGAGAGCGAGAGCGAGAGCAAGAGCAAGAGCAAGAGCAAGGGCAAGGGCAAGGACAATGGCAAGGGCAAGAGCAAGGGCAAGAGCAAGGGCAAGTTCGGGGACAGCGCGAGGAGGGGGTGGCTTATGAGGGTAGCGCCGAGCACCTGCACAACCCGACAAGCGCTCTTCGTAATAAATACGGACGTGTCCCCGTAATGGGCCCTGACAACGAGAACCCCTAACGCACGAATGGGGCCATGCGTCATAATAAAACGGCCATGAATTTCCTCTTGGGGCGGGGGCGGGCGCAGCGGCCGCGTGGGCGGTGGCTAACGAGCCGATGCTATCGAGGACGTCCCCTCGCTGCACCTGCAGCCGCAGCTATCTCCCTGCACTTCCTCCCCCTCCGGACCTGCGTGCGTCAAGTGCTCAAACAGAGCACGCAAATCACTGTCTACGCCAAGAAATTAAATTGTGATCATCTCTTCGAAACAACACATCAGAACTTATTGAATCCACTTGTCAGCCTGCGTTTTTAACAATATAACAACGAAGTGCCAACATTTCCTTCATACTTTCAAGTGTTCTCGGTTGGCGAACATAAAATCGGAGGAAAATGTGAAATATTTCTCAATTCTATACAGACTGAGATTACTTCCGTTGTGCTGAAGCGGGTAATTTTTTTATCTTGAAAAGTTGATATAAATTCAGCCTGTACTTCAGAAAATGTATCCCTAAACATTAAAAAACACGTAGAAATATTCAATTAATTTTTCTCAGGTTAAATTTAAGTATCTAATAAAAAAATGTAGTTGAAACATGTGAACTATATCCTATCTTATTATTAACTGGAATATTTTTCTTTGAAAACTTCCGGAAAATGATCCTGAAGTTATCACCGAAACTGTACCAAGTTCATTGCGTTAATGGCTATCGTAATTTGGTGTGGTGCTTTCACTAGCATACGTACATTGAAATCGTGCATGTTATTACCAAATCTTGGTTTACCTAAGAATGCCAATTCTTCGTTACCTAAGGGCATGTAATATATGATAGCTTAAACCTACGTATGTGTTTGTTGTGTGTATTTGTGTGTGTATGTGAGAGAGAGAGCATGTGTAAGTTCAAGGGAGTCAAAACAAGAGAGAATGAATAGTTAAACAATTAGTCTGATGTACTTCTTTTGTTTCAGGTAAGTAAGCAGCACATTTCGAGACGAACTCCGAAAATTGTAAGACTGTCCTCAAGTTGTAAGTACACAACCAAATTACGATAGAAATTAATGAATAGATGAAATATATTTTTTTATTATTTTGTCAACGTGAATAACTCTTAAACTCTATCGCCTTTCTTCAGAAAAGAATCCTTCCATATTTTCTCTCGGATCTTTCCATTTTCTGGATATATTAATCAACACAAAGTTGTTACCTATGCATGCAAAAGCTGAAGTATAAAACACCGCTCCTATTTATTACCACAGTTCTCATACATCTTCACTTTAAGAGAATAAAGAAAAAGCTATACATTGTATTCGGCAATCCACATTTCAAAGTTTACCATTCGAGATTAGCGAGTGTGAATTCATTTTTATACCTTTTTAGAGCTTCACCTCTAAGACACTCTTGTTGGTGCAAGATACATACGCACAGCTACAAAATGAAATTTATGAAATCAGCGAGCTAATTTGTAAAGAACAAAATGATCATTTGATTAATAATTTTAAACTGTGTATAATACCGGTGATATTTCATTTTCTAATCGAAATTCAAATTTCATTAATTGAAAATAATATCATAGTTACTTAGTGAATTAAGAATAGTAAAAAGTATTTCAAGGTAATTTATGAAACCTTTTGCATTCCCACATGCATGTAGATTAAGAGTATGTAAATACTTAAATTATAATTACCACACATTGCTGTTAAAATGAATCAGTCATTAAGTATACTTCATTTAGTGTGTTTTCATTTTATGATACTAGTGTGTTTTAAGTCTGTTAATCTCCGAAAATCAAATTACCAATATCCAAATGGTCCGTGTGTGAATTAGCAATTTTCTCAAGAGAAGGAAAATTTAAACACCAGGAGTGATGAATCGACGAATCAATATATTAGCTGGTGAAACGTTGAATTTGCTCAGGCAGCACAGAATGAATAAATTCTAATAATACTCTTCAGAAAGTTTTGTTTTCTTGATTTGAACATTTCGAAGTTTCGAACTTACAAACGAGGTAACTAAGTAGAAACAGTAGGTAGAGATTGTATCCCTCGCGATCATAATACTTTGTTTTATTAATTTACACATATTTTTTGCAAAAATATATTATTATTATTATTATTATTATTATTATTATTATTATTATTATTATTATTAACGACAACGTAACTAAACAGTGGAACTAAAAGCCACTCTGAACGGCCGGAGTCCTTTCGGGAATTAACAGTCTTCGGTTGAGAAAACTCAAAACAAATGAGTTTCAGCTAAATACGGCGCTCGAATATTGTTGTTCCAGAACACAGTATTTCCTGTTCACCCAATTTGTTTCTGGCAAGATGGTATTAAAGAAAGTATTGAGCGACACAAGGCAAATGACACAAATAAATGAGTGTCTCGATCGGTGTTTATCGACCTCAAGGCGTAAATAACTATTCCAAGAGATAAATCAAAATCTCCAGTGAGAAACAATCATCAGTATCCACCTCCTCAATACGCATCTTGCACACGACTCAGCAGGGAAGAGCCGGGGAGAGTTTTCATCGCCCAAGGCGCTCTAGGTGCTGTAGAGCCGAGGGCGGGGCGAAGCCCACCGGAAGGGCGAGGGCGGGGGCGTGTGTGGCGGCAGGCAGGCGCCGCGGCGCCGCCAGCTGCCCCGTTAACGCTTCGCCTGTCCCGTCGGCGCCGACGAACCGCCACGAAAACACTCGACGGGGCGGGCGGCGCGGCGGACGAGCGCCGGACGGACGGACGGACGGAGCGGGCGAGGGGGCGCGCGGCGCGGCGCGGCGCGGCGCGGAGCACATATCCATCTGGGCGTCGCCCGAGCTCGAAACAATGGACGCGGTCCATCATAACTCACGTATCGCACACGCGCCGCCGCCGCCGCCGCCGCTGCCCACGCGACCGCGCCGCCGTCGTCGACATCGTCGCCGCCACCGCCGCTGTCGTCGCCGCCTCCGACGCGGCGTCGGCGTCGCCCTCCGCACTCACACACACACACACACACACACACACACACACACACACACACACACACACACACATAAGAGTCCACGCGCCGCCCTCTCGGGGCGACGCGGGCGGGCGGGTGGGCTGAAGTACTGAACGTGGCGGGGTGTGGCCGGCCGTGGCGGAGGACCAGCAGGGTGCGCGGCGCCAGCGTGTGGGGGCGACGAAAAGCGGGGTGGAGTACAGCGCTCTGTCGGGGAGCGCCGAGTGTCACGGGATTTAGACGAACGTGTCGGGGAGTACCGGAACGCGGCAGAGAATAGACGACTGTGGCGAGGCTAGCGCGGTATGGTTTAAGTGTAGCGAAGTTTGGTTGGAGCATGGCGGGTTTTGAGGAGGCATGGGGGTGATGGGAGTGTGGCATGATGTAGTGGAGGCATGTTGGGACTTGAAGGAGTCTGGCGGGTGAGACGGGGTGAGACGGGGTGAGTCGGGGTGAGTCGGGGTGAGACGGGGTGAGACGGGGTGAGACGGGGTGAGACGGGGTGAGACGGGGTGAGACGGGGTGAGACGGGGTGAGACGGGGTGAGACGGGGTGAGACGGGGTGAGACGGGGTGAGACGGGGTGACGTGGAGTGAAGCGTGGTGAGGAGCGGGGCTAGAGGGCGGGGCAAGCGGCTGGGGTGAGCGAGCGGGCGGGGCGTGCGGGCGGGGCGAGCGGGCGGGGCGAGCGGGCGGGCGGGGCGAGCGGGCGGAGCGAACGAGCGGGGCTAGCGGGCGGGGCGAGCGGGCGGAGCGAGCGGGCGGGGCGAGCGGGCGGGGCGAGCGGGCGGGGCGAGCGGGCGGGGCGAGCGGGCGGGGCGAGCGGGCGGGGCGAGCGGGCGGGGCGGGCAGGCGGGGCGGGCAGGCGGGGCGGGCAGGCGGGGCGGGCAGGCGGGGCGGGCAGGCGGGGCGGGGCGGGGCGGGCGGGCGGGCGGGCGGGCGGGGCCAGCAGGCGGGCCGGAGCGTAGCGCGGCTCTTGGGGCAGGCGGGCGGCCCGCCGCCCCTGTCATCGCCCGGTTATTTGACGCCGTATTTCAGCGGCCGCGTCCCACAGCCGCCAGCCGCGCGCATTGTGCCCCGCGCCGGGGCCTGGACACGCGCCCCCGAACCTCATTACGAATGGATGGGACTGCGAGGCGCGGTTCCCCACGCCCCATTTACATACGTGTCCACGGGGACACCAAATTGTGAGGGGCTCGCGTGCAAAACGTATTTATAATCGGGTGTACGCAGATAATATTTTAAATTTAAGGGGCACGCTTGGTCATTGAAAATTAATAGTTAGTACATGTATTTTGCTACAAATTTCCTGGAGACGCAATAGTAAGCAGCAAAGAATGGCATGTTCTAGGTTTGCAAATGGATTTAGGTCTCTGAACTTCTAGATTTTCCACAAATGATATGGAAAGTAGTCAGTTGAATATGTACACTAAAATTATACGATTCTTTTTTAATTCAAATGTTTTGAAAGTGTTAAGGAAATACAACTTTTTCTTAGATTATTTTTCTCGGTGAGTATGAATGCCGTCCCACATATTTTGAACAACTGATTGTAATAAATAGTCGAATTAGACATGGTAGATTAAACTCCTGGTGTCGAAAATGTTACACGCTAAATGAACATGGATTTTCTCAAATGCACTTTATTAATTCGACTTAAAAGAGATGGCATTGATATTATAAAAGGTGTGATGAGTACGTGTTTCATTCGTTGGACAAACCATTCCTAATTTTCTTTAAATGGAAGAATCCATTATTTGGCAAGGACCATTGTTTTCAAAATGTTCTCAATGTAACTTTTGAGTTACATTGAGACTCAGGCAAGAACTGCGAACTAAATAGTGAAGAAAATCAGCACTTGATCTACAATTTTTTCTGACAAATACATAATGCAATATGCACACGAAAATAACTCTATGAGCTTTAAATCCTTGAATTATTATGCGAAAATTAAAACTTTTATTCATGCAAATTTAGAGTACATTTTTACACGTACAAATATACCACTTCAGAACGTGTCGTGTGTAAATGATCCCCCTCTTCATTCTTTGCATGAAAGTACCGCCTTGAAATAAACGGCGAGATCGTAAATAGCAGGGTGCCGTAATTTTAGTATGCACCGCTTTAGTATGCGCAGCGTTCTCACCTACGTCTATAAAGGCGGCGCGGGACTGCGGGATGGGAAACCCCGGCCGCTGCGGCCGGGCGCAACTGCGCAGCGAAGTCGTGTGCTTTTCTCCAATGTCTCCTCCACACTACCCCCATAAAGGCGGTAATTTGTTTTTGTTTTTAATTACATACACTGTGCTATTGCCGTACGGCTTAAGCAGCTAGAGGAGGAGATTTTCTTAATAACTAAATAAGTCTAACTTAATTTTAGCTCAATCTAATTGTTCACTTAATACGTGTCAACTTTAGGAAAGCTAACTGGATTTTTTTTACTTTTCCCGTGATACTCAGTAATATATTTTTTCTTAGTTAATTTTCGTTTCTTTTTCATTCACGCAACATTCATTCTTATAACATACATAGGCCTATGTATGCTATGTGTGTTAGACTGGTAGTGTCTCCACCCGGTCTAAATCTAATCTTGGTCTCTTTTGTAATATACATGCTAAAATACACAAAATGTGGTCTCTTGAATGTTTCACTTTTTCATATAGTCTCATCTATTATTGTTAGATTTCAATTCCATATTTTACTGTTGTAATATCAGTCACCTACTAATTGTCCTTTTCTTTTGATACAGAATGCAGTTAGGAAAATTTGAGATTTTTATTTAATGTAGATTAAGCTTCATTCAGAACATTTGACCAGGAACGCATTCGAGTTTATTCTCAGCGGATTCAATTACACACAACCTATAATTGTATATTTGCACATGTAAAATTGGTATTTTCAGATCCTAATGGTAAACTAGGCAATTTAAGATACTATAAATGTTGTTCTTTAATATTTTAATAGCATAAATGATATTAATTAATTACATTCATAACAGAGAAGATGAAACACACTGGGTAGATGTGCCTCAAATCTTACAGATTGTTTTATCTTGATATTATCTGTTTTATCTAGGCGTCATTAAGAAGTTTTTCATAGTTTGACATCATAAAAATAAACTTACAATATGCATACTTTAAATGATTCACCGGACTCCCTCGATGGCAGAGGTGGCTAGAGCATGGGAGTTTTGCTTTGTCAAATTTCATGGGATCGGGCAATAAGCAGACAAATCTTTTCTTGAAGATATAATATACTTGTCAACAATTTAATGAAATTTAAGGGTTGAATTTTCATCTACCTTTTTATCTTTATACTATTCATTTTTAAAATATATATTAACCCCTTAGTTTATATGGATATTATTGTATACTGCATCCCTTAGCTAATTCGACCATAAATAATTAATAGTGAGTATGTAAAACTAATAGATTGTCTTATTCTATGAACACTGAAAACGTAGTATTGTTTGAACACTGCTTTGGAATATCAGTACGAGAAAATCCAGGTGTCATTAGAAGTTTTATTCCGCCAGTCACTTGTCACTGTCCCTGGGGTATAGCCTACAATATACTTTTCATTCGTTTGAAACCCAACAAAACGCCATTTCCACTTTCGTCGGAGCGTCGCCATCTTCAGAATCTCCCAACCCACGCGGTGCCACACAGCCGCTGCCGCCGCCGCCGCCGCCTCCGCACTCCCATCATAAGCAGTTCATTGTTCCGCTCCGGCAACAGAATGGGGCGCCGAAGCACGTGCATTTGTTTACACGCCGCGCAGTGCGTCTGCAGGGAACAGAGATTAATTCCACTAGCGCCGCGGCGGCGGTGGCGGCGGCGGCGGCGGCAACGCACGCGGCGACAGCAGCAAACACAGTGGGCCAAAATGACTACGAATTTTCTTCAGTTTCCGATCATTTTCATGCCAAATCTTAACAATGTGTAAGAGAGAAAACGACGACACAACATTACATGATTATACTTCGTTTTTTATCACCACCCTTCACCGTGCTTATTAGCGTTTTCAAATTGCATTTTATTTTTATGGTAAGAGATTGTCAAGGCAAAAGAATGTGACTCGTAATATTTCTCTTTAAGTACAGAAAGAAATGTTTCGTTTCTTTTTGTTTTCGTGGTTTTGTGAAGTTCTCCGTACTAATGCATCACGTCAATGGATGATTTTTGTAATATTGTTGTAGATGTACATAATTGTCTTTAAAACCGCATAATTTACTTTATACGTGGTCCATTAGGCATTAATTGCCCTACCCTCGAGAAGGCAGCAAATAGAAAGTAAAAGCTTTCATTCATTGGTTGTTTGTGTTGTTTTTTTTTTTTTTTTTTTGTTTCTTTATTTTGCAATGCACGTCTTGAAGCTGGTCACTATCATAATTTTTATTATGTTGTAGTTTCTGTGTAGTTTATATACGGCTGGGCAGCTTTAAGCCAAGCGCGGACCGCGCGTTTTCATGAAGTCGGTTTGCACCCTAATTGCGATTCTAGAATTACATACGCATTTCTCAAGCACAACGCCTGTTGGTGCCTTCAAGCATCCTCGCTCCCTTTCCTCCTTTTCTCTTTCCCGATAATGAATGTAGCATTTTGAAAAGCAGGAGTTTCTCGCCAATTTTATTTTTCGCCCGCTCCGCGCTCCTTTCGCCCGCTTACGGACCAGTGCACTCGCGCGCGCCGCGGCCGACGACAGCAGCGCGGTCGTCGGCGCCCGCCGGAACCACCACGCGCGCGGTCTCGCGATTAATGATTCGCATTGTCCCGCCCGCCCGCGCCGCCCAGCGCTCGCCCGCGAAGATAGCATCGCCCGCGAGTCCTGTTATTAGGCTGGATTTATGCGCCGGCGCCGTCGCCCGTCGATCGGAAGACGATTGTCTCGGGCTAATGGAGAGCAAACAGATGAGCCGACGCAGATCCCACGCGGGCTAATAGATTATCGACGGGAAGCGACAAGATAAAGAGCTGCGCGGCCCACGCGACGAGGCGCTGTGCGCATGCGCCAACTGCTCACCCCGCGCCGCGTCGCGCCGCACGCCATCTTGGTCCAGCTCTGGGCTTTCCCGAAATCTTCAATGGACTACGACCAACCCTGCATGAACATCCAGCTAAATAAAACGACCGTTTCACGTGACAATGTATTTACAAACTTTTGGTATTTACTATTTAATTACACGCTTTTTAGAAATAGACAGCTAAATCATATACGTTTTTAATGAGAACCAGACAAGCTAATGAATAAATTTATTAGGTATGTTCACATATTTGTTTGGTTAACGAATTTCATTTTTTTCTTATTCCCACTACAATTATGCCAACAGATTGAAAAACATTTCAAAAATTTGTCAAGATCACACATGATTTTTTTTATTCTTCATTAAAACGAATGGAATCTTTTCAATGAGGTACACGGATCTGTAAGTTCCGGAATCCTGCTACTACGAGATACACCGTATTTTGATTCACTGACATTTCAACTATTCATTCAATTTTTGAAATTCAGTTTAATGTACGATAATGTATATCGCATTAAAAGCGTGTAAATAAATTGAGGTTATTTTTATTTCAAACCAAAATTATCGACTACAGTAATGCTTTTGCGAGATTTGTGTAATTTCATTGATGCACAAATATGAAATTTTAGCACAAATCCATTTCCAATTAAGGTTCAGGGTTCACGTTCATCCCCCTTGTGAGAAGACCACTAATCACTAACGTTTGTGAAAATGAGTTAGAATATCTTAATGAATGAAAGATGATAAACATGTGATATTCAAAAATTACGTCAATTACCCTAGATGTTGAAGCGCTCTTAAAACCATAATAATAATAATAATAATAATAATAATAATAATAATAATAATAATAATAATAATAATAATAAATTACTTGCTACTGGTTATGACAAAAAATAGGAGCTTCTCGATTCGGAGCAGATAAATGGAGTGAAGACGAAGAAAAGTAATAGCTTCCTCGTCAGCTTCTACATTGCACTTTTTGTGAAATACATCCTCCATATAATCATTGCAGCTGAACTCACCGCGCTGTAACCGCGACACTCAATAACCCAAAATAGGAAAACGGATGTTGCAGAGTGCTCCGGAGTAGGTGGCGGATTTTCTCCCTCCAGCGCTCCGGCTGGGGAATTCTCGCGACGGAAATCCGGGAGGCGGCGCGGGCGGCTAGAAGGTCGCTCAACGCGCGCCGGATCCTCCGGGAGGTGAAACGGGCTCTGAAATAGACGCCACCGCCGCAGAATAGCTTTCTCTCGCCCTGCCTCATGGATGGGGAGATATAACATATGGAAAAGTTTACATAGAAGAGATACTTATAATGAAGCCTAACGCTCTTTTGGAACCGAATAAGCGTGCTGACTTAAATGGTTATTTTCATGTTTCTTGTTTTTATATTTCGTATTTTTTGCTGCCTTCAGAATGAACGCAGTTTCAGTGAATACCAAAATTGTGATCTTATTTAAGAAGTGTTCCTGGGTTTCTAGAAACTCAAGAAGACACTTCGTATTTAGAAAAAAAAATTATTTGCTCAAATTAGTTAAATAGGATAGGAAATATTTTTTTAAACAAAGATAGAATATTGATTGAAAATTGTAGTTCACTGAATTAGCCATGTAGTAATGCGGCAGTGCATCTTTTCCCTTTGATAATCCTTTTCGTCTGACGAAACATTACTTTGCAATATATTACGTGTATATTGCAGATGATGACATCAAAACAGTACAGTGATGCAATAGTATCTCGAAGACTTGCTTTGAACACATTTCCGCCTTTAGTCTTTATTTACACTAACGTAACTTTATTATTCTGTTCGTCTCCCACGCACTCAGCGTTACTGAAACCCAGAAGAATGGGTTATAACCGTCTTGGGCGGCGCCTGTATTTCCTCCCCTGCGGAACACCACAAGTGAAGATCGAGCGAGGGCGGTCGAAAGGCGTTGTCGCTCGCCCCACAGCTGCAGCCCCCGAGTTGCCGCCCGGCCGCCCCCCCCCCTCGAGCGCCCCGTCCCCCCTTCGTCCCAGCGGCGCTCGGATGCTTATCGCGCCCTGGAGAAACCGAGGCCCGCTCCAGCGGCCTTAATTCCAGAGAAAGCCGCCGCCGCCGCCGCCGCCGCCGCCGCCGCCGCCATCACCACGGGGTTCCACCTGCAGTGGAAGTTTTCCTGCGGACTCTTTCTTCGGCGTCATTGTCACTGTAATTGAACTAGGAGAGGGGATGGTCGTTCGAGGCTCTTTCATCGAGCTAGGTTGGATAAAGCCCTACGCCTAGCTCTCCTTGCCCCAGGGAATATCTTTCATTCAACGCAGCTAATATTAAGAACAACTTTAGAGTTGAGAGCTGTGTTGGGCATCACAATTATTCGCAAGATAAGTAGTACAGCAGTGATACACCTGTGATAATTCAACATCATTCAGAGAGCGGATACGTACATTCTGATGTTTTGGGAAGGAAGGCACCTCATCGATTTTGCAGTTTTTTCATGTTTTGTCCGACATATACAAACTTTCTTCGGAAAGACCTCACTATGTGACAACCTATTGTTCAAAGATTATGTATATCATTCTCGTTTTAACAAGGTGAATATAGGCAAGAATGAAAGAAAACGCATTTTCCCGGCAACAGTTCAAAAGTTGTAGACTCTGTCGAATGATATTATCTAAAAAACTCTTACATTTCTCACAACAATCAGTTAGGGGTTTCACTTTATCTTTAAGTTGTTGTCGAATTACGAGTTTAACGGATATACTCTTCGACACTTCTATCATTTCAAAATAGAATAAATGTGAGAAAGTTGAGTATTCTGTCCAGTAAAATAATTACCCTATTATCAACTAATAATGTCGCAAATTGAATTGCTATCTGTGTACTTTGTAGGCACACAAAGAACGCCACTCGGTTCTCAAAAACTGTGCACTTTTACATAGTCACCTTCCTCGGCCTCATTACTTTATGAACCTCATCAGCGTTACAGCAACTCCACCAAATTTGTTGTGGATGTCGTTTGTGCCACATTGTCTCCGACCCTTCTATTATCTGCGCCTACTTTTCCGCCGTACGCTCTGCTCAACTACTTTCTATGGCGACCCGTTGGGGGTGGGAACATCGTCGGCGATGCGACAAAAGACATCGCCCCCGCCGCCGCCGCCGCCGCCGCCGGCAGCGCTCTCTACGCCGTAGCAGCGCAGAGCACGCGCTCTCGCGAATTAATCCGCAATTAACGAGTGGAGTGGATTCGGCGCGGGCGCCGTAGACGAAGGAGAAGATGAAGACGGAGAAGAAGGAGGAGGAGGAGGAAAGGAAGGAGGGAGGGAGGGAGAGGGCGGTGGGAACGCGCGCCGCGCGCCCCAGTTGCGAGGCCGGGGATCGCGACCCCTCGCGTTCCCACAAGAAATTTTCGCACCGCTAACGACGGTCAGAGACCCCGAACGCGAGCACGCTAACTCCGAAGGGGAGGCGAGAGGGGGAGTGGTGGTGATGGTGGAGGGGAGGAAGCGGTGGGGATGGAGGGGTGCCGGCAGAGGCAAGGGAGGTTGGCGTGGACAAGACAGGTGGTGAAGGTAGCGAGGTTGATGATGGGAGATCTGATTGGCAAGGTGGGGGTGAGGTAGTGGTAATCTGTTTGGGGGTGGCGGTGGTGGACGTGGTGAAATAGCACTGGTTGGGGTAATGGAGGTGGTAGCAACAGTGACAGCGATTCCGGTGGTAGACACTCAAGGTGGTATTAGGCGCGGCAGCGCGGGGTGGTGTTAGCCGTGATTGAGAATATGATGATAAAGCTGATGATGATGATGGCAGCGGCGGCGGCGGTAGTGGTAGTGGTAGTGGTAGTGGTAGTGGTAGTGGTAGTGGTAGTGGTAGTGGTAGTGGTAGTGGTAGTGGTAGTGGTAGTGGTAGTGGTAGTGGTAGTGGTAGTGGTACTGGTAGTGGTAGTGGTAGTGGTAGTGGTAGTGGTAGTGGTAGTGGGAGTGGTAGTGGTAGTGGGAGTGGTAGTGGTAGTGGTAGTGGTAGTGGCAGCGGCGCGCAGTGGCAGTGGCAGGCGAGCGGCAGCGGCAGTGGCAGTGGCAGTGGTGAGGAAGTAGTGGTAGTGGTAGTGGTAGTGGTAGTGGTAGTGGTAGTGGTAGTGGTAGTGGTAGTGGTAGTGGTAGTGGTAGTGGCAGTGGTAGTGGTAGTGGTAGTGGTAGTGGTAGTGGTAGTGGTAGTGGTAGTGGTAGTGGTAGTGGTAGTGGTAGTGGCGGTGTGTGTGGTAATGCTGACAAAAGCGATGGCGACCCAAGCGGTGGTAGCAGCGCTGCAGGCGGCGCCTTTGGGAGCGGGAGCGCGCTCGCGTCGGCCGGAGGACGGAGTGCCGTCCTCAGAGCGGCGTCCTCGTCGTCGCCGCGGACGGCGACAGGGCGCCGACCTCTCACCTCGCGGGTCGCCCGCGCGCGCGCGCTTCCCACGCGGTCGTCGCGACGCCAGCGGCGGCGACGCCCGCGACGCAGGATGCGCCGCCCCCGCCTGCGCGCCTTACGTAAGTGGCGGGTTCAAGGCTCACGGGGTTTTTCGGATTTCGGCAGACGAGCTGGCTCAAACTGGAAATTGCAAGTCGTTATACTTGCCACACAACAATAATCGCTACGAAATTTGACGAAGGTAAAGATATATGTCAGTGATTCCTTAGAGATAGAAGGTACGGGTTATTTTTTTGAACTCGTCTCTGGTTAGATCTCCACGAAAATTTTACATGTATAATTTGCAGGTATGATCGTGACGTGAGGTTAGTTGTGTTGCCAAGCAAGGACAAAAACTGCATTATTATAACATGAATCAGTATTACAGTGAAGGTTGATTATAGAATGAGAATAATATCTTTTGCATTACGTTT
Source organism: Teleogryllus occipitalis (assembly GCA_011170035.1). Lineage (NCBI taxonomy): Eukaryota > Metazoa > Arthropoda > Insecta > Orthoptera > Gryllidae > Teleogryllus > Teleogryllus occipitalis. The sequence continues at coordinate 283,374 of BLKR01001237.1, forward strand.
CTAGGATTAATGTCCGGCTATTAAGTTTATATAAGCGCGTTTAAAATCGCACATTAAAAAGGGACGCAAGAACTACACGTATATATTTGAACCTCATAAACATTTTAATTCGATTTCCGTGTTGATGTGTTTAATATGAAATGGTTACTTCTAGAGAAAGAAGATGTGCTTTCGGCGATGAAAAAAAGGTATGAAAATTCACTCTCGCCAACTGCTCAATTTCACACAAAGCATCCTCCCCGGAAAAACGTTTTATTAACCCGCCACCTAATGAGAGCGGCAGGCAAGCATTGTCAGCGAGAGCTGCACATGTGGGTTATTTAGCATCATAATGGGGCTTCGCCTCTGCCCTAAGCTGCGAACGGTCTCGTGCAGCGATTACATGCTGCAGTGGCCGGCGGCCAAGCGGCAAGCGCCCGACTGCATCCCGCGGTCAGTTTTCCCTCACACTCGCTTCGCAGCTAACCCCTTTTGGCTCTTCGTGATCTGAAAAGGTATAACCCAACTGCAGTGCGTTACGTTTAATCGGTGTTTGAGAAGGAGTAAATATGTTAAGTCAGCCCGGTGGCCAAGATCGCTAAGGCAGTAGTGTCGTAGTGATCTCGGGCCGAAGGGTCGCGGGTTCGAGTCCCGCCTCGGTCATGGTTGTACTTGTGTTCGTCCTTTCACCCCTTATCATCACTATATCGTTTCATCTTCATAGTTACCATACCGTTAACTCCAATAGTGGTCGCTAATGACCTAGATGTTGATGCAACCTTAAATAACAAAAAAAAATGTTAAGTAAGCAGCGCAAATAGATGCTCTCGCACCGGTCCAGAAAAAAATTCGAATGCAGGTGAACGGGGCGGAATCTTCGGAATTGTGTGTGTTTAGACAGCGGGGTAAGAAGATGCTTGTAATAGGAGTTTTCAAGTTTTGTTTCCACAAACGAATAAGTGGGGTTTCAATACTGACAGTGCTTTAAAGGGTTATGCAAATGTTTCTTGAAAACAGACAGAAGTAGCCTCGCCCCAATAATACTAAGCAGATTACGGTAAACGTAGAACTGAATCATTACTCTGAGGAGAAAAACCGACCGGGTGCAGTCTGGCTATAGTTTTTTTAAGGAGGCGGATAAACGCCGTAAGAAAAGTCGACCGCGGGATGCAGTCGGGCTATGCATTTGGGCCACGGGATGCAGCCGGGCTATGCATTTGGGCCACGGGATGCAGTCGGGCTATGCATTTGGGCCACGGGATGCAGTCTGGCTATGCCTTCTAGGGGGTATTGTTAAACGGCTTAGAAAAAGTTGACTGCGGGATGTAGTTGGGCTATGCCTTTTTGGGATATATTGGCCACGGGATGAAGTCGGGCTATGCCTACTAGGGGGGACTGTTAAACGACACAGAAAACGCTGGTTGTGGGATGCAGTTGGTGTGCAGGCAGGCTATGCGATGCGATGCGATGCGCGCCGGCGGCCGCAGCGCCGCAGCTGGGGGGTGGCGCACGCGCCGCTAATTGCCGGCGCACTTTTCGCCCGGCGCGCAGCCGCCCACGTGCGTTCGACGGAGCGTCACCGCGCCGCGCCCCGCCCCGCCCCGCCCCGTGCTCATCACCCACTGTAAACAACACCCTGGGATCAAAATACATTTCTGAATGAGTGAGAACCCGCGCTAGGGTGTCTCAGTTGAGAGCTCCTCTCACAGTTATGTGAATTTTTCACTTTGACTTCCCCACGAATAATCGTACAACGATCTCCGCAACGGCAATGCGTAACTTGCAAATCGGAAAAACGGTGTAAACATCCGGAATAACTGTTTGCGTTCGATTCGTCACATCCTTCGCAGAGAAAAGCGCCGCGAAAAATTTTCCGCTCGGCTCGCGCAGGCGACACATACCAGCCCCCGCGGAGGCCGCCCGTCCGGTAGCAAGCGGCTTTCTTGTGAAAACAGGTTCTTGCAGTTTTCTGCCCAACCATGAACCCCGCTCGAAATTGCGCCTAATGAGGGGCGGGGGAGGCGGAGGCTATCTGTGCGAAGGGCCGGGCCGGGGAGGGGGTGGAGGCGGGGGAGATGGTGAAGCGATAACGCTCCACTTCAGGGTGACCGGAAGCTCGCCAGGCCGGAACCGGGAGATGGCGCGGCGATCGCGGTGGTGGGGGCGGGGGGCGGGGAGCGGGGAGCGGGGACGAGAGGAGGGCGCGAGGGCGACCGGGCAGGTTACTGTTAGAGGCCATGCTAATTAAATCGCGTCTTCCCACACGTTACATGCTGCCGTGCCAAGACCGCGTTGCCGTTGATGTGGGAACGCGCCGCGCCGCGGCCTGGGAAAACCTCGCGTTGTCTGGCGCGCGCGGGCGGGCGGGCGAACAGGAGAGCGCCGGGCGCCGAGGCGAGCGACGCAGTGGGCAGCAAACTCCGCGACTCGCACCAAGTGTAGAGGACAGAAAAGCGAACGTCACGTCAAAATCTCCAAAGTAAGTACTACTTAGTGACACTGAAGAAAAAATTGGCTCCCAATACCAGTGAATGCTTGTTCATTGGTATTCAGGTAACCTCAAATGGAGCACTGATCCATTGACATCATACCAAATCTCGTTCTGTGTAGTTTATTTATCATCAAAATAAGTTTTTAATGAATGGTACATTCTTTCAAAATAACGGTCGCAAAATACGACAAGTATGCAATAGAACACAAAGCATGCCATAGGTTTTTGTGAAGCTATAGCTTCGGCATTGCTTGGTTTCAACTGTGGATAGATAAAATGCACAGTGATTCAGCGTTCAGATACTTTTGATCAAGAAAAATAATTTGTAGTTGTTTATTAAGACGAGTTGCCCTACGGAAATTATTACGAGAAGCAGTGGCGGGAATAAAAAAACTACAAAAGAAATTATATCTTGTTTTGACAATTTTTAAAGTTTCGGTTCCTTTTTAGATTTTATTTTGAAGATGAATTGTAAGCTCTTGAATGGTATCTCCTTGGCACATAGAAGGCACATTTTATAAACATTTATTGAGAGTTCAGCTCTATGTAGTTCGAGGATAATATTGTACTTTTCTGGGACGCAACATAGTCTTCCTAACACATTTCAGAAAATGAACACATCTTTATATTTTTCCGTTTCCGTACGTCTACTTAAGATCTCCACTTCGAAAAGTACTCCTCAAACCTAAATGTTTGCGTATCGGAAAATACTAGGTTTCACGCAGAGCGCGCTTCCCGGCTGGCGCGTCATTCGGCCCACAGAGGCCCAGCGTGCGCCGCCGGGAGCCCTCTGGTAGAAAGTCGCCTCCCCCACCCCCGCCCCCACCCACGCCTCCGGCGCTCGCGTGCGCGCTCGCCCCCTCGCCGCACGGCAGGCCAGAGCAGAGCAGAGCGCCGCCCGCCGCCCCCGCCCCCGCGCCCAGGAGCCGCGCGGTCGCCGACCCCCGAATCCACCAAGCCCTCGGCGGCGAGGGAGGCGCGTAAGCCCCGGGGGCGGAGTGCGCGCTCCCTAGGCGTGCAGGGGGAGGGGGGCGTGGTTCCTCTAGGAGTTTTCAAGAGGACCTCCTGAACGTAATAGGTGATTGTCCCCTTAAATGTGCCTAATCTTGGATTGTCCTCTTTTCTTACCTGAGAATTGGGGAACTTGTCACACAAAATTTGGGGAAGAGGCTTTAAAAGGCAATCCTGTAAATGGACGTAAAATTTGGCAACCGCTTGAATGGATCATCATAGCATTCATTATATTTACAAGCATTAATTGTAAAACTGATGTGGTATGATTCATTTTCCCTGTGGTATGCTTTATTTATTTTCTTACAAAATACGGAGTCCTTTATAAATAAGAAATTTTAATAGAAAAGGGGGAACAAAAATGTAGTAGTTCGTGGCTGCACACGTCTAATACAGGCTCGAAAGAAACAATTTTTCTTAAAGGCCGTAGGTTGGGAAAGCTAATTTTGTATAGAAGTAAATATTGTTGGAAATATTACTTCTGCAGATTTTGTATCTAAAGTCTCAAAGGTGTCAATTGGAATATATAGTATCGACATTTCGACACAATTTTGAAATTGGTTTAATTTGAATTTTTGATTCACAATATTCAATTAAGACTCCGATCCAACATCATGAAATTCAATCAGAATGAGCTCCTTTACTAACAAAAGTATTTAATATTTGTTGCTAAACATGTGCATAAAAAACAATTTTCTCATACCTATACAAGAAGTCCTTTTTTTTGACTTTCATGTTTTCTCAATGGTAAGTCATTACCCATTTCGCAATGCTGAGTAATCTTGTCGTCCAAACTACATGACAAATTGTTCCGCGAAGCGATGAAGGAGCCGAGGGAAGTGGAATCCGGAGCGCCGTCGCCCCGCAGCGGTTGCCTCTATCGCCGGTGCATCGTCCGCGGGAATTAAGCCGGCGCTTGTCGGTGCGGGGCGGCGCGGCGCGGGGCGGCGCGGGGCGGCTCGGCGGCCGGTCGCCCCGGGGGCGCTCGTGCGGAACGGGCTTCTGGTAAATTAAATCAGAGCGAGGGGACCCGGCCGGTTAACGCCCGCCCGCACCTGCCGCCCGCAGCTCGCCCCGCCATTCACCACGTCCAGCCCTCCCTTCTGCACGCTGGTTCATCCACGGTCCATCCGTACAGTTTCTCCTCCTGTTCTGCCTCCCCGTTGCAAACGCTAATTCTCCTGTAGCGTTTTTTGTCACTAATGAAACATCAACAATTATTCTTTTGTTCTCTTACAACTCTAAAAAAAATACCTATAACTGCGATCTATGTTTTTTGTTAAACGCCCCTTCGTTTAAACGCGTCATTTCCCACTCCATTAACATCACAACTTCCCACTCCAGTACTCCACGTCTCAAGAAACAGCTCGTTCCTTTCACTCACCTTCCATTCATCAATTATTGCACCTCTCTCCCTCGCGCATTTTGCCCCCTTTCCGCCCCCTTCCTCCCACACTTCGGTCCGCGTGCTGCTTTTCGCAATAAGGCCCTACGTTTTGAGGCCGCTGATGGCCTACAGGGAAGCCAATATCAATATTTCGTTATCAGATTGCGCCCATCGGGATTGAAATCGCAGCGACAGCCCGGAAAGCCGCTCCGGTGGCCCGGAGACTCCAACGCTCGTCGCTTTCGCCAAGACACGAACCCCAAGGAGTTGGCGATCGACCCATTCCGTATTCTGGAAAGTGCGCGCTACTGCTATTGGACTTTCGCTTGCAGCCATCTAGTCACGTTTAATATCTTGCTTACAAAAACCTCATTACTGCGATAGGGACTTTTGAGGTAAGATTCCGCAACTGGCAGCAACCACACGGAATGTTTGGATCGATCACTTTGCAATTTTAAAAGTTCTCCGATATCTTAATGTCATTCTTTTTGCTTGTTTTAATCGATAGCTGGAGTATTGATTTGAGCGCAGCTTATGTGATTCTCGACGGGCAAACCACTGACTGCACTCATCAAATACAATGTCTCTCTCCGAATAGTCCCCATTATACAACATCAAATTGTGATTGATGAGCAATCACTAATTAAACATGTTACTCTCCCGTAATTAATCATTCTTCGACTGCAACTGCAAACAACGAGTAAGCGAAGAGGTCTTGGATGTCTGAGTCGCAACATCAACCGACTGAAAGGCAGCGGGTGGAAGGAGTGCGGCACCGCCCCCGCCCATTTGCAACCCGCCCCCGCCCCCAGCCCCCGCCTCGGCTCTCGTCCACACCCCGACCACCACGACCCCGCCCGAGGGCCTCGCCAGTGCCAACTGGAGTGGAACAGAGGCGAGCAGCCGCGCATGGGAACGCGGGGATGCAAATCTTTCGCCCTTCCCCCGCCCCGCCCCGCCCGCCCTGCCCCTGCGCGTTGTACCGTTGCCTCGTCGCCTTTGTCTCGCACCCGCGCGCACAACCCGCGCGCCGTCGCCTTTTACATTTAAATCCCTGGAGGAAGTCCGCAGAACGGTTGCGGCCCGCAGGAAACGAAGAGTCAGCCGGGAACGAGCTAAATTTACTAAGCCTACATCTAGCTCCCTCCTCTCCATCCTCGTCCGCTTCCACCTCCTCCTCCTCCCGCTTCGCTTTCCGCCCTGCCATTTTTTCTATAAAGGTGCTCTCGCAGAAAATAATAATAATAACAATAAGAAGCAGTCCACTTCCTTCATTCCAGTATAATACGGTCGAGATAGCACCAGTAATTATACAGCCGACGGAGCAGCCGTGCGGTTGGACATTCATCTTCGTCTTAATTACGGCGAGGCATTATCAACAATGAGCGTTTGCGCCTGCGCAGTCGAGTTGGTTCCGTGAGAAAAGCGCGGGCCCCGGCGGTCTTATGATGCTTGTTAGTTCTCATGTTCAAGGAGGCCTCGCCAGTTCCTTTTTTTCCCCCTTTCTGCGTCTTTTATTGCCGTGCGGTTGCTTCAGCGGCGCGGGAGGAAATGTACAGAAACGTACACGCCATCAGTCTGGCGCGCTCGCAAGTCTTGAGAACCTCGCGCGGGAGGGAGCGAGCGACAGTGAGCGCGCGCGGTGACTCGAGGCGTCGCGACGACGACTGCGGCGGCGCCCGGCGCGGACCTGCTCACGCCCACCGGGCTCTCACGGACGCCCGCCCGCCCATCGATTCCACGCTAATGAGTGATCGGTTCGTTGGGGTGATCGCTCGCCGGGACTAGTGACAGTGTGCGTGCGTGCCTGCCCGACGCATTGGTCTTCGTGAACACGTGACGCGGTGGCGGATATGCGCGTTTAGTCCGCGGGTGGCCGACTGTGAGCGTGTTCGTTTCGACCGATCGATCGGTGGTCAGTTCGATCCGAGGAGATGGAGCCGACGGACGCCGTAGGGGTGGATCAGTTCGCCCCGCCCCCGCTCTACCCTCCGCCGCCCGCCGCCTGGGACGACGACGACCCTGCCAGTGAGTACTCGCTGCAGAAACCATTTTGATTTACTTCAATCAATGAACCACAATAGGATTTGTTACACTGTATTACCTAAAACGATTTTTCGCTTAACAATTAGCATGCAATTAAAGTGTGAATTAAATTATTTCCTCAATAACATTCAACTCCTCTTGCATGATTAAGGTAATTTTCGTACTTTATATCAAAATCATAATTGTGTATTCCAATCAATTCATGTTTTAGGCCTTCAGTTATAAGATTAATGTTGACTAGAAAAGCTTATCTGAATTATTTCAATTATTTTCGAACAAAACCGAACATAAATTAATTATGAGACAAGGTGCACAACTTTATAAATAATGTTTTGAAATTCAATTTTCGAGTAATAATTTTAAACCATCCATTTTCTACTTCCCTCTAAATGACATTACGAGTAGCTTTTATCTGAATAATTAAACATACAATACCGACGATTAAGAATGATTAAACATGCAATACCGAAGACGAAATTGCAAATTATTAAATTAGGCTTAACATTTATAAAATATGTGTTCTTTAAGTTCTAATTCTTGTACAAGGTACTTACGTTTGACTTACGAGTTGTGCAAGTTGATTCGCGTGATTCCCGACTCATAATTATCATGGGAAGGTCGCCGAGTTTTTTAAATTATTTCTTTATATATTTTCAAACATCCCTGAACTCTGGCCAGAAACTTTATTTGCACACAGCAAATCAGATCAACTTATTCGACACGTGACTAATGTAAATGAGTATATCTAAGGTAGTTACTGAGCATTGCAGCTACATTGCCTTCAAGCAAAGAAATCTTGGCGCATTAAAAGGCAGTGATGCAAATTACTTACGTCCGTTGTAAGAAGAAAAGTAAAATGTCTACCAGTTAATGCTCAATGTAATTAAAAAATTTCAAAGAAAATATTCTTGTTAAACTTTGCAACTTTAAACTGCATTCGGCTCTAAAACGGTCGGGATATCGTCATAAAAACTAAAATGAAATGATATGTATAGTTTGCCTTTCTGTATTCATACTACTTACATTTCCCAGTGTGAGGTAACATACGTAGAACAGACACTGACTTTTTTACAGGAAATCTCACATTTTCGATGAAGTCGATCATTATTCTTTGTCAAACAAATCCCTGCTTACAATGTCGCCTGGATAATTTGTTCCTGGGAGGTCGCCATTCCAGGAAATAGCAGTCTCGAAAAGAAGTGAATGGGCGGCTTTGGACGTGGTGGGGGATAATAGGCACGTCCCTTTAGTCCGTTCAAAAGCCAGAACGCCGCAGCCAGCGCCGTCGCCCCAGGAAGGCGAAACCGAAAGGAAGGACGAAGGAAACGCAATCGGCAACGGGGGAAATCGAACCAGCGACCACGGACGAGAGGGAAAGCCGCGAACAGGGAGCTAAATTTGCAAGTGGGAAGAGGGCGAACGCTAAAGAAGACCGACGCTGGCGAGGCAGAGAGAGAGAGAGAGAGAGAGAGAGAGAGAGACTGATGAGATACAGAACAGACGATGAAGTAGCACGCTCAGCAATCCTTGCTCAGGTGGGAACTTGCCGATAAGGATCGAGGGGCGGGTGGTGGCAGGCTGGTTCACACGGCGGCGGCGGGAGCGGAGGAGGTGGTGGGGGTGGCTGCTCCACGCGACGCCTCTGATACGGATCCGACGCACGCCGCAAGCCCCCGTCTGAGCGCAATCCGCCGGCAGTAGAAAAATTTCCGCATGCCGCCACCCCCACGCCATGCTACCCTGCGCTAAGTTAACTAACTGTGCATTAGATAATGCTTACTAATTGGATAAACTTTCATTTGCTGTGAATTTGAATTCAGGTACTTGGCTAATACGAAAAAAGAAAAATAAATGGACATGAAAAAACATTTAGAATACTTACGATATTTCATGTATGTACACCGTATGCAAATAAAGCACAACTTGTGAAAATATGGAGCATAATTTAATGAAATAAATGACAATGCATTTATTTATTATCATGTGGGCAGTGATTTCATGGGTTCTACGGCAAAGAGCACTCCTAGATTTCAATTTAACATCAAATATTGAGTTTAAAATGTTGTAATTAGGCGTGCTTCTATGTTGTTCAAGCTCGCAAAAGACTGTTGTACAAACGAAACCCCATATTTGCCATCGAAACGGCCGCAATGTGTGTCAGCACGTGATGCCAGAACCAAGAAAAGCTATTGAAAATGCCGTAAAAAAACGAAGTTTGGTACAGTTGATCACACTTTTCAAAAAAATCTAAATATTCGTATACCTATAAAAATTATACTCCAATTAGAATATATTATAAGACTCTAAGAGTAAATTAAGTAGTTATACTAATAAGTTTCAGGAGTAGAAATTAGCCGTATTTTCAAACCAGAAGGAAGTTACAACGCCCAAAATAAATAATCCTATTTGAAACGGATCTTGTTGAGTCTGCCTAGTGAACCAGCGCGCAACAAATCTTCCCCACTTCTACAGCTGATATCTGCGCATTACCCCCCCCCCCCGCTGGGAATCGTTTGCGGCGCCGAAGCAGCGCCCCGAGGCAGGACACCCACTACCCGCGGCCGCGCGCGCCCGGCGACCTTTTTGCGGCGGAGCGAATGAAGCCGCGGCAATCCATTACTTGCGGGTGCGCGGCGCCGGCGCGGGCGGCGGCGGCGGCGGAGACGGCTCGCGGGCGGGCGCGCAAAAAGCGGTCCCGGCTCAACTCCCAGCCGCGTCCTCGCGGGAGTCGCCAGCAAGCTGGCGAGCACACGCCGACGCGACGTCTCAATACTCGCAGCGGGCGCGCTTCGCCGCGACCAACGCGGAGACGGACGACGCCGCCGCCCAGTGGTATACGGCCTTCCTTCCATCTGGCCGACTCGTCAAAGCCCAGAGAGCTCTTTGTGTTCACGGTTCCCGATATGGTAGGGCGGTTTTCGCTCTGGGGTTGCGGTGCGGAAGACTACCGCAAACTTCCAAGTTGCTCATCGAGTCATCGCGTTAATCGTTTATCAGTCGTACTTGCAAACAATGCGTCGATTCTTGGTTGCATAGATATATACGGAATTTCCAATGGATCAAACTAAGTGTTTTAGGTATTCAAAATATATACAAATGTAAAGTTGTTATGCTGTACTTTAAAGACTGAAAATGGAGAAAGTGCGCAGAAAAGAAGAAAAGGAACAAATTATTTTTTAAGAACGATTGGAGAAAAAGACTAAGAAGAAATTCACACTCTGATATTCGAAAAATATCAAAACTATTAAATACACTATAATAACCATCATTCATATTTTACATTTGATAACTGCCCAGTAAGGATGAGAAATAGCTTGTTAACATCTCGATAGTGACCAAGCACTGTAAGAAAAAAAGGAGAAGGAATAGCAGTAGAAGAAAAGTATTTAAGCACATTTCATATTTTGTATTTAATATATTAAATCCCCAGAATATTTTTTTTATATTAATGACTTCATCAGTGAAATTCAAAGTCATCTCTCGCACACGCCGCATCAACGATTACAGCACCCACAAATAAACTTCATGTAAAAGAAACCACCCAAAATATGAGCTCTGTGCGCAAACCAGTCAATCACAACCGACTCAGCCAACGCGTCGTGTTTACGCGGCGGCCTCCGCCCACGGGCGCCGCGCCCGCGGCATCGCTTGGCGGAGGGGGCGGGGCGGGGCGGGGCCGGGCGGGGCGGGGCGCGCATCGCCGCATAATGGGCAAAGCGCGCGATCAATCGATGCCTAATCGATACGCGCCGCTCGCTCGCTCGCTCGCTCGCGCCAACACGCGCCAACCGGAGCGCCGCCTGCCCCGAAAGGGCATTGCTCGTTAGGCATTGGACACGCGGAGGGGCGTGCGCCGCCGGAGACAATTTCCAGGCGGATGGCGCCCACGCCGCGCGCCCGGCCAGACGAGGCCCGTGCGAGAGGCATGTAATCCCGGACGCGTCAACCAAAGATGTCTTTAATCCCGTAAGTGTAGTGCGTATTATATCCGGGAAGATGGAGGTGTTCTTTACCTCTTGAAACGAGAGATTCGGCGCCCACGTACAAGTCAATTTTTGGGTTTTCTCTGTCCAGGACTCTCTCCAAACAGGAGCCAACTGAGGCAAGTACTGGTCAGCCGATATGTATGGTGGAAGTGAAATGCATGCACGTGTGTGTGTATGTGTGAAAGGGGAGAGGAAGGGATAAGCTGAGGAAGAAAAGATAAGAACCTTCACCCTCTCGTTAAGGTTCTGATCCGGCATTCATCTGATATTAATCGGATGAAACACGGTCAACTACCGATCACAGCGGCCAGACGCTACAATTCTCCGCTGACCGCGGTTAAATTCAACCCAACTATGAAAAATCCCAGAGAGAGAGAGAGAGAGAGATAGGGAGTGGAAGGAGGGCAGAGCCAAGAAAGGCTACGAAGGGAGGCACGTCTGGAGATAGAGTGGATGAGAGAAAGAACTATGGGAGAAATAATCTTTAATCTCAAACCTTCAATAAACACTTTTCAGTTATACTCGCTTATCTATATTATCTAAATAAAAAAATAATAATATGGACTTCACCGATCAATATACAAAGAATCCACTAACAACTTAATAATGAATCCTTTGAATGCATTCTGCAGCTGAAGACTAGGACATTGGGGATGACGCGGAGTGGCGCGGGCTGGAGCGGGCGGGCGAGCAGCGCGGGTGGGCGGGCGAGCGGGCGGGCGGGCGGGCGAGCGGGCGCGCGCGCGGGGGAGGCGGGCGGTGGGCGAGGGCGGGCGTCGGCAGAGGGCGTGTTGGGCGCGTGTTTATTGAGCATAATTGCAGAGCCTGCGCAGAGGTTATCTGCGGCCGGGTCGCGCGGCGCGGGGCGCGGGGCGGCGGGGCGCGGGCTGGTCGCCGGCCTACGCCGTCTGGCGCGGCGGAGCGGCCCGGGGCCCGAGTGGCGGTCGCGTGCGCGCCGGGGAAGCAGAGCTCGCCTTCAGAGCAGACACCGTCGTCGGTCAACAACCCGCACACTGTCCAAGTGGGCTGGGTTGATTGATTTTTTCATGTTTACGGGCTTTGGTCATTAGTCCCGTTAGTGTGGTGCATGTTTTTTCTCGGGAGATGGCGGTGATCTCCCGCTGGATGGCGAGATCCGGTGCCGACCTAACTTCGGCTACTGGGGTTTCCCTCTAACCAGGACTCTCCCACGAGCGGGGCACCGCCCCGGCCAGGACAAGCTCTAAGCTCCCGACCGGTCTCCCGGAATGTGTGGTAGTGTAGTGCATGTTACTGTAAGTGGGTGTGTAAGGGGGAGGATAGGACAAGGAAGGGGAAGGACAGATCGTGCGCGGTCCGTGGCCCGTTTTGTAGGGTACTGGTCCGGCATTCGCCTGGTGTTGATCGGAGAAATCACGGAAAACTACCGATCAGAGCAGCCGGCCGCTAGAATTCTCCTCCAGACAGCGACTGAATTCGACCTAGCTGGAAAGCTAGTGTCGAAAATTCTGCCGCCGTGGGGAGTGGGAACCTAGGACACATTTCAGTTGCATGCATTATGTAATCCAGAGCAGAAAATTCGGCCTAAAGATGTTTAGAAAAATGTAAAGATAGTGAATAATTTACAATCGTTCTTCACCATAAAGTTCATATACTGAAATACGTTATGTAAATCTTTTACACTTTGTTGTAAATATAGCATCACTGCACTCCACCACAAGCAAAATACAGTAATACGGCTTTAATGACAGCGAGGCTTTCATCGTGGGACTAAGTCCCATGTAATTCACATCCAGCCCATCTTTCCATTGCGCTCGGCGATCGCTAAGGGAAGCACGTTTCGAGAAGGTCTGTCTGCTCTAAATCCGTAGAGTAGTGAACACTCAGATAGTTACCGAAGAGTTCAACCGTAGTGACCCTGGTGACGAATCGACGGTTTCGAAATGATGACCACAGGTAGCCCGTCAGATGTTAAGGCGGTTGTTGTGAAAATTGTGAACGTTGGTGAGTAACGACAGGCCAGTTTGAATGGAATTGCGTGATGACTGGCATGAACGAGTGACAGTGCAAATTTAAAAATTGCGAGATGAATGCAAAGAATGAGCGATTCCTTGAAGTTTGTAGCGAGAATGTACTTGCTTACTCGGAAATGATAATCATTTCTATTTATTTCTAGTAAACTACACATTAACATCCAAAACCGTTTTAAAATTAACTCTATTATTAAGAGACAGATGTATTTACAGATAATTTCCATTATTTATTTTCTTTATTATCATATTTATATTAATTTCAGGACTACATTTCAAGTATGAAGTAAAATTCATATTTATCTGCATTCAGGCTGAAAGAGTGATTAATTTTTTTTACAAAAATAAAGAGATTTGGAATTTCTTCCTTTAACGGAGAAAGAACGTAGCGAATTAGCGAATTTTCGTTGCACTTAAATAACGCAAAATATCAATCACCTAATAAGTTATTCGTCACAATTCTCTGGGAGTAAAAGACTATGACACGTGGAAATATCCACTAGGATCTTTCAGTTGGGCGCGAGTGCAGCAGCAGGCTAATACGTTCCATAGTACGCAATGGCTAGGTATTGCTCGTCTAGAAATCTTCGCTGGGCGAAAAACACCGATTCCTGAAATTATCATTTGAACGAGACTAGCTAGCAAGAAATCAACCCCAAGTCGTTCACCCCCTTCGTGGGCACAGTACACACAGACCGTGGACATGTCGCGGCACAAGTGGTACCTGCAGTGGCGAGTTGATATGAGTGGGAGTGGGAATGGGGAGCGGGGGCGGGGCCGGAGGTGGGGGCGGTAGCTGGGGCGGGTGCGGGGGTGGGGACAGGGGTAGGGGAGGGAGTGGGGGCGGGGGAGGGGGCGGGGGCGGGGCGGGAGCGGGGAGCGTGGGCGGGTGGGGGGCGGGGGCGGGAGCGGGGGTGGGGACATGGGCGAGACCGAGGGTGAGGGCGGGAGCGCGGGCGGGGTGGAGGCGGAGGCGGGGGCGGGAGCGGGAGCTGGAGCGGGAGCTGGAGCGGGGGCGGGAGCGGGGGCGGGAGCGGGGGCGAGAGCGGGGACGGGAGCGGGGCGGGACTGGGAGAGGTTGTGGGGGCGGGGTGGAGGCGGGGGCGGGCGCCCGTACGTAACCCCCATGTCGCAAGCGGCTGTGCGCCGATCTGCATACAGGAAAGCGCCCGCTCGCCTGCTTCCTCGCAGTTGAGCGGCGACACGCTTGCGTAAGGCGGTGGCGGCAGCCGACACTAGCGAACAACAGCCCAGCCCCGCCGCGCCGGCCCGCCCTCCGCTCGCTGCTCCCGTGTCCGTGGCGCGGCGATGTCGACGAGGATAAGGGGGTGATGGGTTGCGCTGTCGCGGTGATCCGACAGTGAAACGGGACTCGAAGACGCGGTGACGCCTCGTTGCCAACCGTCGCTGCATACGCACGAGTCAGGCGACCGGACTTCACTTCTTTACGCTGAAACGCGCAATCGCCAGAGCGGAAAAGGACCCTCTGCAGACGAGTCGTGTTAACTAATTTCCAAATCCACCATGGTGGATCGGGAAGATAAATAGGAAATCACTGTTCTTTGCGTATTCATGATCGAGCAGAATTTCTTCTTTCAAAAACTACGTGATTTTACTAATTCAAGTAATAAGAGGTTTTCAAAATATCAGAATTCCGAAATAATATTTTTTTAATACCGTAGGGTTATAATATCGACTTAACGCAACCAAACAGAGGAACGAAAAGCCACTCTTAATGGCCGGCGTCCTTTGCGGATTTAAGTCCCCTGTCCTTTAAGAACAATCGAAACAAATGAGTTGTAACTGAAGATGACGTGCGAGTTGGCTTATTTCAAGAAATTGAATAACTTGTTTACATGAAATTTTGTCATAAGTAGTCTTTCGAAAGGTTTTAAACGATACACTGTCGATAACACAAATAAGATACTTAGTTCCTTATAGCCTTCTGCTACCCCTTCGGTATTGCGTGGCTGTTATTTTCTGTTTTTTTGGCTTCAATACTCAACTTCCCAATTTTTTTTTCTGCTCTAAAAAGTAGTCTGTTGAAATGAAATTGAATGAGTACTTACATACATAGAAATAATTATTCAAGAAAAAACTTATTAATATTTTTTACAACTAGCGATGTGCAAAAGCATGAGCAACCAATGTGATTTACGAAGGTGCCAGTAGTTATAAATGTCAAGATGAGAGACTTCCATTGTTATTTCTTAACATGAATTTTCTACTCAAGTAATTTTCGAGCCAGTTACATTCTACCAAGAAAACTTAACGTCAAAAGTTGTTTCTATAAAGAGTGATTTTGACTGAATTTAAAACAAGAGAATATAGGGGGGATAAAATCCGGTAGGAAAATCGAGTGTTTTACTTCAGTATTATAAGCAATTGGAGACGGGAGCCGAGTAATTTTGGCGATATTGCAAACTCATGTTACATTATTATTCCCTTTTAAGTGCCAATAATCATAGAAGGGTATGAATGTTTGTGAGCAGTGGCTTCTGATTTAATCGTGAGCAACGTGGTTCATACTTAAAACACACGTGCAGTTCAGGGGCTAAATAAATTCATCTTCCCCTCTCGTGATAAATGACAGTTTTAAGTGAAGTCAGCAATTTCACGACATTCACGCGAGCGTGGCAACAATCATTACAAGTACATGTTAAAATTTCGTGTTCCTCTTTCGCGAAATGTTACAAAATATCATGTGCGTTATTTTTGAACGTCTTTCAATCGGGCACTTGTCGATTTCGCCTCTGACGAAAACTCTGGTTCGGACCCTAGCCAGAGCGGTTGCAGATGCGACGGCGACGACAGAGGTGACTGGGCCTTTCAACTCGTGGTGGAGACCATTCTATTGGCGCGCTCTCCTGTATCCCCTTCTTACAGGAATTAAAATACGAACTGCTGCCAACGATACTTCAAACGTGCATGGCTGCTGCGTTGGTTCGCAAGACACAAAGCAGGCGCGTAAAAGTTTCAAAAGATGTTGTCGATGTTCGCGCTTTCTTCAGCATTTTATTATATGAATATATTACGGATACTTAAATATTTGGAAGACCCTTTTCGCATTTCTCGCAAATTAGCCAATTTTTATGCGCGGAAGTTGGCGAGCCTAACCAGCAGCTGTACCCGGCGACACTAACGCTTCCTATAGTAGCACCCTCCAGCTTTGTCGCCGGTTTTGATGGAGAGTTATTGACCATCACAAGGAAAGTAACATTAATTTTAACACTGATATTTAATGTATTATTTACCATTGGACTGTATAATTCTAAACAATATGTAACAAGTATTGTATCGCAGCTTCTGGGTCAATGCCCCCGTCTCGATCAGGTTTTTCGTCCAGTTTCCCTGATCCATTGAGCAAATGCTAAGATAGCCCCTTGTTTTGCTTCTGTAAACGTAACTTCATTATCTGTGCACGTCTTGTAGAATTCAGTGGGAAATACAGCTATTCAAATGATCGTTTCCATGTTGTCGCGGCAGGAAGTATTATTCCGAAGGATAACATGGATAAGAGCCCAAAATTTATTGCTTATTTGTCCTTGAAAATAGATTTTATTACATGGGAGCTTTTTTTTCTTTTTTTAAATTAGTATTTAAGTAGTATATGACTTAGTGTAAGGATCACAGAATTTGGTAAATGTACACATAATTCACTTTTCCCCCATGGCACGTCATACGCAGTTTTAACTGTTTTTTTTACGTAAAATAAATAAATAAAATAGAGTTGCAAGGCGCTGGAGGCGACGAGATGGTAGCTTCACTGCCACCGCGGCGCGCGACCCGTAAATCAGAGTCGAACCCCTCAGCGCGACGCGACGCGACGCGGGGCAACCAGGGCGGCGCGGCGCGGCAAGACGCACGGGACGAAAGCCCAGCCCGCGCGCGCCTTTGTTCGGGCGGCGTCGGCGGCGGCGGCGGCATGCGCAATGAGCGCCGATCTAATCACCAGGCCGTCCTCTGCGACCGCCGCCGCCGCCGCGTTCGCGCGATTCAATGCAAACGCCCGGGCCCGCGCCGCCGCCGCCGCCGCCGCCGCCGCCGCCGCCGCTGCTGCTGCTGCTGCTGCTGCAGGATCCGCGGACGAATTCTCGCTGTAACGAGCACCCACCGCGGCCGAGCTCCGGCCTCGCCACGTCCACTGCCCCGCGCCGTACGTCTTGCGATCGACGTGGATATTGTCACCGCTGCGAAGGTGATGACCGCTTTCAAGTTGGGTGCGTGGATAGCTAAATGTTTATTACGCTTATTATGAATCTTTAGGCATGAGTTATTCATAGATCGCAAGCGATCCTTATACTAAATTCTTTCAAACAACGTATGTGATTTAAATACCACTCACCTGGCATCTCACGTAGAATTTATTTTAGGCACAAGAGCTTTTCGTAACGATTTCAAGCAGTGCTGCAGATTCTATCGATATTCCAATCGCCACCTTTTCTCTCTATTTCCTTCAACACACCATCATTATCATATTCACACATATTGTCAGATTATTAAGTATTGGATTATTTGAGTAAGTGACAATTTTATGCCTTTCCTTTAGTTTTTCTTCCATTTAGTAAAATATACCAAAATCCAGTTAGTGTTGATGACTGCTGGTTCAATCGACGTTGGAACATACAAGAACTGAACCATCTATTTGTTTAGACCTTACCGTTGAACTATGAAAACTGTACGTTCAAATGAATCGATTATGAACTTATTATAATCCTAAACAGTGTATGAAAATTTGATCTCATTAGAAACTGCAACTATGTTCCGTCTGACTTGATCATTGATAAAGAACAAAAGGTAGGAAATGGTGCATCATCATTTGCATCATGTAAATGAACGAAACAACGCCTCAAATTCATTTAAAGAACAAAAGTGGCAGAAGAACTGCACGCGCCTCACGCCTTGCAATCTCGCAGAGCGCTCTGCGCGATCGCCTCCGACGTCGGGGCGGGCAGGCGCCGGGTAATTCCGGTCGATGTGCGCGCGGCGCGGCGTCTCGTTACCGCGCGCGCATCGCATCGCATCGCATCGCGTCCGAGGCGGCGAACCGAATCCCGCGCGATGGCCAACAACGATACGCGGTCGGTGCGGGGGGAGGGGAGACTGCGGGCCGCACGGGGCTCGAACCGACGGCCTCGCCGCCGCCGCCGCCGCCGCCACCTCCACCGGAAGTGACGGGGCGCGGGAGGCGCGCGCAACCGTGACGCTTCCTCCCGCCCCTCCCCCACCACCACACGGCCTTCCGTCAGGCGCGTCTTCGACTTCTCCGCCGCGCGCTATCGGTGCCTGGCTGACGCGTTCACATCACGAACTTATTCATGCAATATTTATATACATTTATTTTTTACTGAAACGTTATTTCATGTCATCACTTTGATTGATTGATTGATTTGTCGTGTTTCCGGGCACGTCAACTGTTATGGTCACTAGTCCCGTTAGTGTAGTGCATGTTTTTTTCTCGGGAGACGGCGGTGATCTTTCTCCACTGGATGGCGAGATCCGGCGCCGACCTACCGTCGGCTAGTGTGCATTCCCCCTAACCAGGACTCTCCCACCAGCGAGGTACCACCTCAGTCAAAAATCCTGCCGCCGTGGGGAGTGGGAACATAGGACCTCCCGGTCAGAGGCGCTGCAGTGACATCAGGTGATGCACTGAGCTACCGCTCCCGGTCACGTCATCGCCTTTGATATACATTCATATAGTGTGTATCGCCTTCCAAATACACTGCATAATTTACCTGGAGCGATGTAATTATTAGGAAAATATGAAAACAATTGAATGGTGCTACATGTCCTCTTATGGAGGGCATTATGAAAAGGAATCATTAAAGGGAAAGACAAACCGAATCAAGTTAACATGAGTTAATTAGTAAATAAGTAAATCTGAATCAATAAAATTAGGTAAAAAAATAAAACCATGTACGTACCACGGATGTTAACTTGTTCTAATGATTGCGAAACCCCCTCGGGCTTTTTGTGGCCGTTCTATCATTAGATTCTTTTTAACTCCCTTGGTGCATAAAACACTATTCGTATCCCCTTCCGCTTTTATACATTTAAAGAAGCACCCGCATTCGGCTTAAAGGAGCATAAACACAGGAAGTGGCTCTATGAAATAGCAATTTCATGCAGGCTTTTCTAGAATTACAACTGACCTAAAGATGAAACCTACGATTTACGTTTATTAATTATGTTGAGTAAATTGGAGCTGGTTATTAAGAATACATTTTACCTCTATGCAGTTAATATTGTTTGCTTCCTACCTTTCCCTCCATATGGCTTTCCGTTAGGTACCTCTTTTACTTCTCTGCAGGACACCATCGGTGCTGGAGTGACGCGTTTCTGCTTATCCAGATAATTCTTTTTACCCGACGGCGTGATGCAACGAAGGGGAATTTAATTTTATTTACATCGCGCTCCTTGTGCGGTTTTTTTGTTCTCATACATTTTAAACAATCAACAAAGATTGACGAGTGAATAACAAAATAAACTATTTGCACACTAATATTACTGCCAGACCAGATACAAGCGTTTAGCCGACAGAACGAACAAATGAAGGGGAAGTTGTGTTTTATTTTCCCATTGTGGATGTCTTGGGTTTCTCCCCGCCCTCATAACCAATAATATAACGAATCAACAGATTTTCCCGAGTGAAGTTCAAAACGACCTATTTCCAGCAATGAAGTGATTTATGTTGGCTATAGTTTCTTGGAAATTATTATGGCCCAAAAATATGTTGCATAAAAGTAAAAAGCATTCGAGTGATCAGCTCCGATTCAATAAACTAACAAAATGTAGGCCGTAATTTGTATCGAGTTCCATTCTAAAACTAGTAACCCCTACAAGTGATCAGCATTTCATAGTAACTCTTCTTTATTTCTTCTTCTCTTTGGAATATAGGGGCGCGTTATAGTAAACATAAGTCTTTGAGTGGAGGAGAGATTTTTGCTACTTAATTGACTGATATTCTTATTCGTGCCGGTATTTTAATTACTCTACATTAAGAGGGTCGAAAAACATAAAATTTAAGTACATTAGTAACAGATGAAAGCCTTTCTGATCAAGAAGTATTCGACGCCTATCAGTAAATGGCATTATTTTATTAAGGAAATCATTATATCACTAAAATAAGTAAAATGGTATCAGAAAATCATACCTCAATTATGACTCGACAATATACTAGACAAATTGGGAATACCTAGTTTTTGCGATTTTAACGACCTTTTACTACGATTAAACGATTAAACTTGTGAAAAAATCAAACTTGTAGAAAACTACGAGTACATTAATTATTCTCCGGCAGCAAAATAAAAAAAATTAATATGGATGCACATACATTTGAATATACTCAGAGTTTACAAATATCGCAATTCAATTTCAATTGATCAAATATTTCTATATCTATTGTAAGATCAACTAAATACATTCTCACACACAAACAGCTAAAAGTAGATTTTAACATAAATTTCACATTCCTAATTAATTTTCTCATTATACATACATATTGTATCTTATTAAAATCACAATTAAGAGGTGGAAACGTGTTTGAATTCCTGAAAAAGATAAATAAGTATTCAAAGTACAGGAGACAAAAACTTGTTAGAGCCTGTTCTTGAAGAATAATTATTAGACTCGTTCTGCCACCGGAATATCTTTTTAGAATGTGCTCATTTGTGGTTGATATGTTAGTAATTTATTACGTGTTTGCGTGTGTGTGTGTATGTGTGAGTATATGTGTGTGTGTGTGCATTAGAAACATTTTTATTTTATGATTAGCTATTTGTTATGTGCATATGTCATTTGCAAAGTTCTTATGAAGTTCATGACAGGAGAGCAAAATCACTTCTAAAACATAGTATTTTGCTACTTTTCACCTTCAATCAGACGGCGAGGTTTTAGATCAGACGAGATTTTTCGTTTATAATGAACTTTCATCGCTACAATTAAAATAATTTCTCAAAACTAATTTACGCACGACATTTTATCGCATTATTCATGTTAACCATATACAGCATTGAATTAAGGATCCGGGGATCGGGATTGCAGCCGTTAGCTTAAAATATAACAAGAGAGAATTAATTATAATAGAAGCGACTTAAAAATAATATTTCTTAAAGCTTTCTTTCTTCCCGAAACGCGACATATGTTTTTGAAAACTTGCACGCAAGAATTAACTTCGGTAAACGGCCTAATAAAACGTACGTTTGCATCTCTTAATAAATACCTAATTACACGCGAACACAAATAAAAATTTTCCTCTGAAAGACGGTATTAACGAATCTGTTTTCCCAGTAAGCCAATAAAAAAAGTGTCTAAACACAGCGCGTAACAAGCAAACAGAGCTTAAGAGCTCGTTTCTTCAAAGAAGCGCGTAATACGCGTGTAATCCGCTCAGCTACAAAAAGGCTTCTTTCAGAAGCTGTTTGCACATCGTGCGGTAAAAAGCGGCTTCGCCAGTGATGATGAGCAGGAGGCGGGGCGGGGCGGGGCGGGGCCTGGCGGGGCGGGATGCAGGGGATGGGGGACGGAGGCGAGAGGACAGGTGCGCAGGGGGCACCAACGCTACTCCGGCGGGGAACGAGAAGCCAGACAACGAGAGAAAAACGATGGAAAACGACGGGAAGACGGAGAGATGGAAGTACGCCGAGACACACAAATTCGAAGAGATTGGAGAAAGAGTGGAGATTGAAGGAGGGGAAACGAAGTTATGAGTGGCAGTGGAACGGTCGTAGAGGTTGGGAATGATGGGGCACAGGGGATTTGAGAAAAATGGAATATGGAGGGGGAGATAAAAAAATTGGAAGATGGTGATTGGTATAGATGTAGGTAATCGGAGATTGGAGAGAAAGAATGTAAGGCATAAACGACGAGTAGAAGTGATAGTCGAATGCAAAGTTGGGAACGGAAATAACCTTGTCCCAGAGGTTGCGACGAGAGAAGGGAACGAGATAAAGTGCCCTGTACCGAACTAGCCGCACAGCGAGCCTGTACTGTTTGCAAAACTGGCTCCACCGTAACACTTGCCCTGTACCAACAATGAAGTACGTAGCAGCGGTTATAGAGTTAGAACGGGCGCGAGGCTGGTTCGTTAATCAAGGCTTGCCGGTGATACGTAGCTTTCGGTCGGATTCGACGAGAGATCCGCAGATTACTTTTATTCTAAAGTTCTTTATTAGTAACATAATCTGAGACCCTCTTCCCGACTACCCTTCCTTATCGCAAGATCCAGGACTTGTCATTATCAGCGTCCTTCTGCCAGTACTTCAGTACATTTTCCCGAGACGAAGCCCTCCCCTTTCTTGGATACGGAGGCGACCCGTAGGCCTATCTTTCTATGGATCTCCGCAGAATATAACAAAAATAATTAAATGAGTTTCGCTTGCTTATCGACTTTTTATTATTAAGCGATGTGAAGGAGAAGAATCCTTAACGACCATGTATATAGTGAAGACAGATTTATGGGGTTTCGTCAGTGGAGAAAAAAATGATAATAAAAAATTGTTTCTCCACTGACCAAGCCCCATAAAAACCTGACTACACTGCATCTGAAAGAGAATAACAGAAATACGATATTTTTAACATACGTCTGTTAAATGAACAACTTAAACGTTTGATTGGCTGATTTCTTTTTAATTTTGAACATTTGAACACGGATTTACCGACCCGCAAAATTCCGGGATGTGTGTTGTACACGTGTTTAGCACCTTATTTCGGCCAGCTTTTCGTCCTTTTCGCCCCCCCCCTGGGCCGGGTGGGCTGGGAGGACGGCCGAAGCTGAGAGCGGCGCGAGAGGGAAGGCCGGCAGAAAGCGAGCGCAGCGCATCGGCGCGGCGGCCCGGGCCGCACGCGTATTTTCAATTTTCCCCTCTCCAGTTACCCTGGAGAGGCGGAAATTTGTTCAATGAAGGGGATACATCGCAGCAGACGTTTTGGCTTTTGCAACTTTGAAAGAGCCTAACTTAAATGAACTAGACTAAAATTAACTTGTAACTGAATAACAAGACCAGTTGGGCTCTCTTAGTTATACACTGTCAGAATTTTCTGCATTATATTTAACGTACTAGTACATGCAAGTACTTTGCATGTACATAAATTAAATTTAATATAAACATACAGTAACTATAATGTACGCGTACATTAAATTTAATGTCATATAAAATTAAATTTAATGTACACGAGTAAGTTAACAGTCGTGCATTACATCTACATTGATTTTAATTTAAGCATTAAAGTTAATGTACAGGTACATTAATCTCATTTTAATGTACACGGTATATTAAAATTCATGTACTGTCGTATATTAAACCTACATTAAAATTAATGTAATTCCTGACAGAGTACATAACCAGGGAAAGATAATAAAATATAAAAGTTCCTTAGATTGTTCTTTTTGCTTTTTTTTCCTCCGCACACGGAAGGCCAGGGAGCGGTTTTAATAAGGCAGCGCGGCGGCGGCATGGCGTCCGGATTAGCTGGGCAGGAGCTCATCACCGCGCCGCGCCGGGCCGGCCTCTGCGCGCTAAGCGCCTCTTTCTTTCGGAGGGCGCCCGTCCACGCCAACGCCAACGCCAACGTCAACGCCGGCCAATTTGCGGCGATGCGCCGACGCGCGTTGCTCGCAGTCACCGCCGCTAACGAGGGCGCGGCTCTCGACGGCTCCGGGGGGGGGGGGGGCAGCCGTGGTACCGAGGGCGGGAGCGGCCGCCGCGCTTCGCAGCCGCCTTTGCAAATTATACAAAGTAAAGTTTTAAGAAAATCAACACGGTCACGGGACCATGATAACTCTAAATTATGGAAAGAGGTGGACATTGATTCCGCAGGCTGCGTTACTCGGACATTATTAAAACTATAGTTTTACTCGTTAATTACAGATACAGCTTGCGTACAAGAATTCAACCTGTAAAACTTGCAGCCACGGGCGGGGTTGACGAGGGGAAGGCGTTTGTGGGGTCAGGGGGGGCTGAGGGAAGGGTAGGCGATGGTGGGGGAGAGAGCGATAGTGACTACGGGAACGATAGTGAAGGCGATGGCGATGGTGAAGGCTGGGGCGACGGTGAGGCTGGAGGAGATAGTGAGGTGGGAGTGATAGGGAAGTCGGGGTGATGGCTATGGCCAGGTCAACGATGGGAGCAGGAGCGATGGTGAGAGCGGAGACGATAGGAAAGGCGGAGACGATGGTGAGGGCGGAGACGACAGGAAAGGCGGAGACGATGGTGAGGGCGGAGACGATGGTGAGAGCGGAGGCGATAGGAAAGGCGGAGACGATGGCGAGGGCGGAGTCGATGGTGAGGGCGGAGACGATGGTGAGGGCGGACACGATGGTGACGGAAGACCGACGGTGTTCGGCGGGGGCAACGGTGAGGGCGGAGCAGGTGATTGGGGGCGTGGTCGAAGTGTCTGTCGAACCCAAACACGGCGGGGCTCGCGAAAGGGCGCGCGGCGGCCAAGGCGGCGACGGAAACATCCACAGCAGCAACGCGTCGTCTCCTCTCCTTCATCCCGCTCGCGCCGCCGGGGCGTCGGGTGAACAAATGAAGTGCGCCTCATTCCTGGCGCATCGTGCGCGACACCGAAGCGCAATTACGCGGGACGCGGCGCGCGCTCTCCCCTTACGGCGCGCGGCCGCCACGGAATGCGCGCGCACACGGCGCGACCCCAGGACGGGACGCGACGGCGGCTAGCCCCCCACTTTTTGCACCGCGCGCCGCCCGCCCGCCGGCCGCGGAAGTGGTTTGTTCCCGGGCGCGTTCTCGCTTTACGACCGCTTCCACGCGCGAATTTCTACACCGGAATCAAGCCGCTTCGTCTCGTATGAACACGCCTTGCCGATATTTTTGTTACAAGTACTTGCGGTTTGATCTTGCGGTGCAATCATGAACGCTTTTTGTACTCCGATAATGGAATACCGTTTTTTTTATCGTTGTGGTGCTGTCTGGAATACAAACAACTCCACAATATCATTAGGGTGTTCGTAATTAAAATTATTTTTGTTTAGTACGTGGGAAACTCGTTTGTAGAACGGTCACAATTAGTAGGATGCGGAAGCTTTCAGAATTTAATGGTAATTAAAGGAACGTATGTATCTAGATGAGATCCAATTTTGTAATACGTTTGTAGGAAACGGATATTTATTACACAACTTACACTATACCTTGATAATTTATTTTAATCGCCCTATGATGACTGAATTTGTCATATACTGTACATATACTTTTATTTTAATGGTAATGAACTCCAAGATATTACCTCCCTTTTCTGATTGCCTACTTGAATGAAAGAGAAATGTTAGCCTTTCCGCGAGATAGTTTTGAATAATGCATGGAAATCAAACCGTTCATTTTTCACATAATATTCGGACCGAATTTGTCCTTTTATCCACTACTCGTTTGCATTATTTAACGTTGTTAGTAGCATCTCCTACTACATCCGACTCTACGCCTGCCACTGGAGTGATGCGAACCCTCTCCAGGCAGGAATGGAGATGAAAATGGAGACGAATTAAATGGAGAAGGAGTTACGAGTGGGTATTGAAGGGGCGGGCAATGAAGCCGTGGCGTCTGTGGTGGCGTCGTTGGCAGTGGCGGGGAACGTGGATTTCAAGTAGTTTAGTTCAAATATTCTTATTTAAAGCAATAATAGAATGTTCATTCCCAATAATTTGTCTCTATAATAATTCGCTTCCTTGTGAATGTTTAATCTCATCGAGAATTTCTGTTTCACTTTCCCGAAATACAATCTGAGACAATTGAAGGCAGTGATTTTCAACCTTTTCAGTTCCAATACCTCAAAAAAGGAACAAAATGTATGTAATGAATATTTCGTTACTTATCAACCCCCAGTGAATGAAACTTAGTTGAAGTTGCGTTGGTTAAAGCTCAACACATTTGAATATCTATGAAGAGAACTACTATGAGTGGTTTGTTTTGGACGCTATATATATGTGCTCCTAGAATAATATTCGATCTGAGAGGGATGAGTAAATGTTTTTGCCCATTATTGAGCTCAAGTTTAAAATATAAGAATGCAATTTTATCACTTACAAAAAGCATTTGCCTTTGTGAGTTTCTATCACACATTTACATAGAAGAAAATTATAAATGAAAATAAACGCAACCATCTCATTACTTTATTTTATTTACATATTAACTTATAACTAAATAAAATGTTAATATTAAAAAGTTATGAATTTGTTTTGATATTCTCCTTTCATATCTCTAGAACCTTCCGACTGAGAAAGTCTAATGTAGGTAATCACTCAACTTTATCTGAAGAACGAATATTGTACATTTGTATTGAATAATTTTCTTAAACATATCTTAATATGCCAGTAACAAGTAATGTACTTCAGCTTCCGGGTCAATGACCCCCAACTCGATCAAGTTTTTGTCCAGTTTCCCTGATCCATTGAGCAAATGCTGAGATGGCCCCTTGTTTTGCTTTTGCATATAAATGTAGCTTCACTATGCGCACGTTTTGTTGAACTTTCCTTTTGCTTGTAGTGGTAAGAGTAGAGCTGAGGGTGAGTTACTATATTGTTAGCAATGCAGAAAAATCAAATCTGCAGTTCGTTTACTATTACAAATCGTTTTTCTACGACTCGGGGACGAAAATATCTACTCTTAGTTTTTCAAATGTTACTAATCTCGCGCTTTATTAATTTTTTGGGGTGGGTTCCTGGTTCTCAAGAAAACGTGCGCAGACAATCTTCTCCCACATACGTCATATACAGTTTTACGGTTTTTTGACCAAATAAATTAAATACAAAAACTATAAACCCTACGAGAATCATTATTAAGGCTCTACGTCGAAAAGACACACAGTTCAAACAATGTTCCGATTCAACCGTCAGAGAGATACAATAATTTAAGAACTTAAGATAATTAAGAATCAACATTAGTTACCATAAATTGCATTCAAATTGTGTGCATTTCTCGCGAGAATCATGACATGTACTGCGATTTTTTTCTCAGGCCACCTCCAGTGTCCGCTTCTCTTGAATTCTAAGGGGTCAACGCTTCTTTGTCCCCTCTTCTTTTTCTCAACTTTTATTACTTTTTTACGCAGCCCCCTCTCCTTTCGCAATACTTGCGATACTTCTCCCGATAGCAAACGGCTTATGCAAAGCTGCGCAGCGGCGCCGCCGCCGCCGCCGCCGCCGCCACGTCGTGTTTTTGCGCGGAGCGACGGCGCGGCCTGGGAACGTGTACATCCATTGCGCATTATAGTAAATACGTCAAGCGCCGGCACGGGGGGAGGAGGAGGGGCACGGGGGGGGGCACAGAAGGAGGGGGCTGACGCTCGGGAGATAGGCGACGGCGGCAGCGGAGGCGGTGGCTGCCGCGACAGCGCTACCGCTGCTACCACTCACGCCGATCACTTTTATAAGAGATAACCCGACAGAGCTTCCAACTCCCGGCAATCGCACCGTGGTTGGATACCAACCGAGGTGTAGATCGCAGTGTCTCGGGTACAGATGTTTTAAACTTTCAGAGAATGGATTTTTACGAAGTGGAAATATTTGATTCTATCAAGATTCGAACTTCAAACTTTCTGTTATCCACGCAGAGCATCTGTTATTGTGTTATCGATACGGTTGCTCTGTGATTGGATGATTGATAGAAAGTCTTGGGATCCCGGTGGAATCAATGTGGAGTCAATGTTGACCTTCGTGATAATTGTATCCTATAATCCGATAATAAGCCCAGAGATCCCAGAAATGCCCATTTATACGGCATAAGAACGGGAGAAGAAACCCAAAATAATTGTTTCGGAGATGAAAGCTAA
This sequence comes from Teleogryllus occipitalis, assembly GCA_011170035.1. NCBI lineage: Eukaryota > Metazoa > Arthropoda > Insecta > Orthoptera > Gryllidae > Teleogryllus > Teleogryllus occipitalis. The sequence continues at coordinate 311,067 of BLKR01001237.1, forward strand.
AGTTCTGAAAGACCATTTAAAATATTTCTCAAATCGTGGAGCATGTAAATCAGAATCTAAAACTCTTTCTGAAGAGGTTGTCGCCTCATCAATAGAATACATGGGATCACAGCACTCAAATCAGTCCATTAGAATAATCTGTTAAACTAACATCTGGTGTTGCTGCTGGGAAATTTTCCAATAAACATTTTCAACCTACTACGATTACAGAAACGTAACATTATGCATATTATCGAGAAGAATGGAGTGTTTTCCTAATTATCCTTCTCTCTTGACAATGATGATGAGAATGAGGATGAGGATACTGGATATGGCAAAGTATTTTGGGGTATTAGCTTAAAGTCCATGTACTATCAGAATGGCCAGTCTTTCGCATCACGAGAATGGGTCACTGCGATGGAAAATCGGCCAATTACCCACCTAAGAATTGGGAAGGATGGTTTGCGCACGACTTGTTGCGCGTTGTTTAAAGAACTGGTCCTCCATACACTTGGGTTTGATCGGAGAAAACTAAGGAAACCATCGGACAGAGCATCCAGTTTTAATACTCTCATTAGAAGAGTGGAGTCAGATTTAACTTCTTAGATGGAGCCGAAAATCCAATAGCAGGACTCGAATCCAGAACTTTCAAATCTAGAAAGCATCAGACACCAACACGCTAGAATTTGTACACACGATTGTAATCGGTGTAAAGAAAATCGATCGTAGCGCTAGATGTGAATTGGCAAAGAATACGCCCTGTTCCGCCTTCCACAACCTTACACCACCTACGAAAATTAATGAATAAAATATTTTCTTCGGCATTTCAAACATTATTTGTCAATATCCAATGAACTCTTAAGGGAATACCATCTTAAGGAGTCAAAGATGTCAACAAAAATTCGACAAGCCATTTAATTACAAAAAGAGCAATTAAATAAAAGTAGTAAACGAGAAAAATCAATATTAGTATAATATTTTAATTACAAAATGTTCTCCTACATCATTGCTTTTACTTCATTTTAAACAAAATATGCACAAAAGTCTTGAAGAAAAACTGAAAACTCATATGTCTTGTCGAAATACGAAACACGTTCATCCATCACCAGAGAATAAGTAAATAATGGTGGCTGCGTGTGACGTACACATAAACATTAGAACTTCACTAACCAATCAACGCACTCGACTCCAACATCTAACGCTCCAAGTGGTCTGGCATTTTGTTGTCGTCTTCCATATCTTACCACCACCGCTGACTACAAAGCTTCCGATGCGAACTGGCGACTGCAGCACACACTCTCTCCGTTATTCACAGAAATTTTCTCGCACGTCGTGAGTGCGGAGGTGAGGTAGCGGCGAGGGCGGGCGGGGGCGGGGGCGGAGGCGGAGGCAGAACTGATGGTAGAGGTGAGAGGAGGTGAGGAGTGCGGACCCGAGATCTACTGCCCCGGCGCATGCGCGCTAATGCACCGCCAGAATGCCCGCTGAGAGGTGGAGGTGAAAGTGACGCATCGTGGCGTTTCGGTAATGCGATCGTACGTTAGGCAGCGCGGCGGCGCTTTGGCGGCGGTGGCGATGGCAGTGGCAGTGGCGGTGGCGGTGGCGGTGGCGGTGGCGGAGCGGAGAGGCAGGCGGAGGCGGAGGCGGAGGCGGAGGCGGAGGAGGAGGTGGAGACGGAGGCGGAGGCAGTGGCGGAGGGGCGGAGGCGGAGAGCGGAAAACGGAAAGTATTAACCCAGTGAGTAGCGGTGGCGAAGCGGCGGCAGCGGCGGCGGTGGCGATGGCGGTGGCGGTGGCGGTGGCGGTGGCGGTGGCGATGGCGGTGGCGATGGCGATGGCGGTGGCGGTGGCGGTGGCGGTGGCGGTGGCGGTGGCGATGGCGATGGCGATGGCGGTGGCGGTGGCGGTGGCGGTGGCGGTGGCGGTGGCGGTGGCGGTGGCGGTGGCGGTGGCGGTGGCGGTGGCGGTGGCAGTGGCAGTGGCGGCGGTGGTGGCGGTGGCGGCGGCGGCGGCGGCGGCGGCGGCTGCAGCAGCGGTCCGCACTTCGGCTTGCGCACTCTGAGAGCACGGGGTATTCCATTATCCTCATGGTCGCGTCCTCGCGTCTCCGGGAGCTGCAACCTCAAGTTTCTTTTATATTTATTGCTCGTCAACTACCCACATCAATTTACATATTGTATTAAACGCATTACGAACTAATATTGTATTTTCTCCCCCGACGTCACATACAATTTTAACGTATTTTTTAAATCAAAATTAATCAGTAAAATTCCGACCAACGAAATGTATCGGTATAATGTATTGTTCGAATTTAATATAAGTGATTTTAGAAATGATGCAATTCTACTGCAGAAAGAAACGTTTACACTGTGTTCTTCTCTTCATATTTTTTTTAGAAATATTTGAGAAAAATGTGACATTCACAAAATGCAATGATCAACAATTGATCGTACTTCATAGTTTTAGAAAAAAGATTCTTAGCTGAATTCAATTTTTTGCACTCAGGTTTGCTACAGTGTCTGAAAACCTCTTACTCAACAACGACCATGATGACAGACGCATCGTGACACTCGTTATTTTTGAGAAAAAAATCGCAAAGACCGGATTTATGTACAACATGTCCCACTATTTGATTCAAAAATCCTCACCGTTGGAAATCAGAAAACTTTAAAATCTGCTTGAATCGACATCTGCAGAAAAATTCCTGTTGTAAACTCTCCGGCGTCAGAATCAAGTTCTTCTACAAAATTAGGTGTCAACCGTTCTTTTATCCAGAAAGAACTCATCAAAGGCTGTTCAACAATTTTTTCCGAGTTTCTAATGAAATTGAAGATCCCTCACGTATGGCCGGAGGCTCCACAGTGTTCTTTCAATTTCTTCGCGTACTGGAAATTAGTAAGAGGTTAAATATACCCCATCGTCTCACGCGCACTTCTTTGTGGCCCTTTGGGAGCAGAGCGCGGCTGCTGGAGCGGTGGCGTCGGCGGCGAGCAATTACGAGCCACGAAGCCTCGCCGCGGGGCGGGCGCCGCTCGTCAATCGGATCGGGAGGCGGCGGCGGCAGCGGGAGCGGTGGCAGCGGCGGGGACGGTGGCCGTGGCGGAGACGGTGGTGGCGGCAGCGGGGGCGGCGGCGGGAGCGGTGGCGGGGCGCGGTGTGGGTGCTGGCGTTGACGGGGCGGGGGCGGGGGCGGGAGGTAAGCGGCGGGGCGGAAGTCAGGGGCGGTGGCGGGACGGTAGGCGGGGGCGGGGCCGTGGCGGGGGTGGTGGTGGTGGCGGTGGCGGTGGCGGTGGCGGCGGGGCGGGGGCGGGGGCGTTGGCGGGGACGGGGGCGTTGGCAGTGGCGGGGGCGGGGGCGGTGTCAAGGGCGGTGGCGGTGGTGGGGGCGGTGGCGGGGACGGTAGCGGGGGCGAGGGCGGGGCGGCGGCGGGGCGGGGGCGGGGGCGGGGGCGGGGGCGGCAGCGGTGGCGGCAGCGGCGGCGGCGGCGGCGGGGGCGGGGGCGGCGGGGGCGGGGGCGGGGACGGTGACGCCCGCGGGGGTTCCTCGAGCAAACGCCCCCTGGCAGAGCCGGCGCGCCGCCCGCCCAGCCCGGCCCGGCCTCCTGGACAGCAACGCCGAGCCCTTCCCGCTCCGTGCGGATTTACGGCGTCGGAACGGCTTTATTTCGAGCCGGAATGAGCCGCGGGCCCCGCCTCGAGCAGCGGCGAGCTTTGTGGTAGCCGCGACACGACCGAGCAGAAATATTGATCCGAATCGGTAGGGAAGACGAAAATAATGCGCTCCGGTTTCTGAGATGTTTGTAAAGTTGTGAGATGAATCTGTAAAATGTCAAGTTGACCTTTACACAGATTCATGTGAAATAACCAAAAAATCAATAAATAAATATCGTGAGAGAGGGAATCACTAACATTTTTTAAAAACAGAAATTGCTAGTCGTTTGTATCTTTCAACACACATCTCTGTTTCAATACAATAATAATCAATCCTAGTCTGAAGCAGAATGACCATTACTAGTAGTGCCCGTGCGAATAATTCGCACGGAGTTCAATATTTTTAAAATTCCCTTAATTACAATTTTCTTTTATATATACCGGGAGTTCATTTTTTTATGTATAAAATTTTTAGCCACTGCATCTAATTCAACATTGTAATTTAAGATTTTTATCACAGCAGAATGCACAAATTTTCTTTAACTCAGATTCTCTGTAGGACACTAACAAATCAAAATATATGAATAATGGGACTTATATGATTAATTCTTCCCAAATACATTAATTTAAGAATAAATAAATTCAAAATATCAATAACATTCATGATAATGTTGACCAACACGATCAATAACAGGACAAAATATCAATAACCTTTATTATTGAAAATTACAATCCATGTTCAAAAATCCATCACTAAAAATAAACTATAAAAACCAACAAAGAAAAAAATTGCCACAATAAATAAATAAAGCCTTTCTTGCTCGCGAGTGAATATAACTTACCACTTTCATTGAATTGGTCCTTCCCTTCAACAATGGATGTGAACACATTTATTAATAACCTTGCTTGTGAAAATGCTAAATAAATGTGGAACAGGCATAGGTAAATAAATACTAATTTGAGAAGAAAATAAATAAAATTTAATACACAAATAAAAATAAAATTTATACACTATAAAATTAACATCATTAAATTTAACAAACAAATAAAATTTCAGGTCACTTCCCTGAATACAATATTTTGAGTGAATAACTTGTCATTTTCTTTGAATTGGTTATTACCTTCAAGCACAGAAATGAACACATTTCTAAACGACCTTGCTCGTGAAAATGCTACATATAGCTGGCCAAGTGAGAAAACAGGCATAGGTAAATAAATACCAACTCGCTCTAGTGTCTGTCCTTGTGACTTGTTAATAGTCATAGTGAAGGCAATTCTTATCGGGAATTATTTTCTTCACAACATAAATGGAAGGCTTAAATCAGAAGGACATAACTGAATTCTGGGTATTAAAACAGTCTTCCCTGAATCAATAACTACTGCAGAAATACAGAGGTCATGCAATGCCTTCACAATCATGCGCGTTCCATTTACCAAACCTTCTCTAACATTTAAATTTCTTATTAACATCACAATTGTGTTAATTTTCAGTGTAAGAATATGAGGTGGGGGACCTGATGGAGTTAAACTATTCAAGAATTCTAGAGGATATAGAACTGGGCAGAGGAGTGATCTTCACTTTCAACACTGTCAATACTATAATATGTTTTAGAAGGACCTTCCACCAAATTTTCAACAATGTCTTTATTAATTTCTGAACAATAGTCATTTTTGTGCACAGTATTGCAACATTTGTTAGAGCGTCAATATTTGTTTCATTAATTTTGTGGGTAAGAAATACATTGCTTATTAAGTCATCGTAATTGCATATACACTGTGAAGGTATTTCCACCAATTCATCTTGTAAGTGGTGAGATGACAATGTTCCATTTCCTAATTTTAATAACCACTCACTAAATTCTTGATCAGCAGCTGCTCTAATATTTTCTGTAAGTTTTCTTTTTTTAATGAACTTCCAAAATAAACAATTTTTTACACAGTTTTCAACAATGGATAAACGGGTACCACGTCTAATAACTGGAAGGGTCTGTCTGAAATCTCCTCCAAACAGAATAACTTTCCCACCAAACAACGAATCACATTTCATGATATTCTGTAATACTTTATTACAGACAATTAGAGCATTTTTGGGAACCATTGATATTTCATCCCAAATAATTAGTGATGCTTTTTGTAAAACCTTTGCTTCCACAGAATCTTCTCTGATTTTGGCCACAGATGATTTATGAATAGGAACTGGTAATTTAAAAAGAGAAAACTCAGTCATACCACCCTCCAATGTAGTAAACTGAAATTGTCACGAACTGCCAAACGATAGCAATAGTACCGCAGTTGTGTTGTAGAATTCCTAACTGCAGTTCTATATATATCAACATGCTGCATGCCTGGCTGCCATCCTGAATCACCACAGGGAAACAGGAGTGGATAGCTCATAGGGTCAACATGAGGATTCATGTTCGATATAATGAAAATTCTCTCTGAGCTTTTTGATCTTACTACGAAGTCAAATTTTCCTGGTTCCTCCCCCTCATCAAACAAAGGCTGCAGCTATTTCCTCCGATACTGGAATATTGTACCGACGCTTATCAAATGAATTTTCCAAGGAGAATTTTAGCTCCATATTTTGAACATGATCCGTAATGTCCTTCATGTGTTGAAAAAACTGAACAGAAGGATTTATATGGAGAATAATTTCCTGTAAATTCTGCATAATATATCTATTACAAAAACGATTTCCATGCCTATCTATACGTTTATTTAGAGCTTCACTTGCATCTAAAATTAATAAACCTGCATATGATGGCTGAATGTTATTTTCTGGAATCAAAGGCCCAACAGCATGATATATCTGTCCATGAATTTTTAGACAATAAGGCCCTGACCCTCGTAAATGAACAGCATTTAACTGAACAGATGCAAAAGCCAGAGCATTATTATACTGCCGTATGTTTTCAAGATAATTTCTTGTTGTCGAATCATTTGCTTCGATTAGCTCTCTAAGAAACTGAGGTAAGAAACAATTGGTGGTAATTTTATTTTTCCCCTTATGGCAATATATAGAAGTATTCTGCTCACCTCGGAAAAGTTTTGCAGAACAATGACTACATCTATAGTCCATTCCACCAACACTAAACAATGGAACTTCACTGTCAGATTTATATATTCTGGCAGCGTCATAACTAAGTGGAAGGTCTCTGCTTGCACTTCTATTGCGACGGATGCCATGCGTTTCATCTGCTTGAACTTGCATGTTCATTTGACAGAGCCCACCTTTCCCGTTTTCTTCTGTCTTCTCTTTCCAGTGTAAGAGGTCTTTTACGTGGCATATTTGTCCTAAATAAAAAAAAACATCTATAAACATTGAGGATTTAATGTTAATGGAACTAAAATGTAATTCTTAAAATCATAATACATAGTGCTATTTAATTTGCAGAATTTTTTCTTGAATATATTTAATAATCAGAACATATATCTCTAAACTAACCTTTATTTCAAGTCCCTCTGCGCTATTTAGCTGCACCAAGATGTAGGCAGAATGAAGGTTGAACCTATCAAAACAAAATATGGGAAATAAAATTGTTGAAAAAATGCATGCTTATATTATAAATAACCGCAAAATAGAGTGAAAACAGTTAATTTAGGTCTGAAGAATAACAAATACAAATTTATTAGAAAGAATTTGAAGAGAAAAAGAAACTTTTAAAAGAAATAGAATCTTAAGAAAAAAAATTTAAGAGATTATCTAACATTACAAAAATAACTTTTAGTCCTAAAAAATAAATAAAAAGACATTCACGAACATTGAGGATTTAATGTTACTGGAACTAAAATTTAATACTTAAAATCTTAATACATGCAAATAACAGGAATTTCGAAATTCTTATGGGCCAAGATACAAACGACTGTGGCACTCTTTAGTGTAAAAAAAGATAAAAGTGAGCCATACAAACAATGTAATCTACTGCACATCTTGGAGTATGTTGGCATAATGCAATTGACTTGCAATGTAATTGGATATTACTAACCTTTAACCACTGGTAAACCGCACTGCACGCACATGAAACTATGCTATTCTGCTGCACCAAGATGGATGCAGAATTAAACCATGTGCTCGTAAAAAAATCTTGTACCTACCAATCCAAAATATCAAATATAAGACACTAATATAAAAATTGCGCAGAACTTATCTCTGCGTGCGATGTAATCGGATACAATATACTAACCTTCGCTGTGAGCCAAATTCGCTGCCACTTCTCTGTAACTAAATTCGCTGTTCAACCGCACCG